>CM048845.1:106157032-106757032 GCA_026545225.1 Cornus controversa
AAACTGGTACTAGAAAAATCTAGATCTTAACTGTTTCCAATATTAGCAAGTTGGGTTTAAATCAATAGCACCTTTGTATTTGGTCAGCTTCCTGCTTGTCATATCATTATCAGGTAGTGTTTGGTTAGTTGCTTAATATCCTCACATTCACGTCAAACAAAAACATGTCCCGAAAATCTTGTACTTGTGCACAGAGATACTGCAGAAGTTTTTTTGGGTTAGTGATCTTGGATATGTGTTTAAATTATCTGACATGGCTTCTCAAAAGATGTGGTTAAGTGGAGAGAGAGGTACTTCTGATTCATTCAATCTGTTTTATCTCACCAGGAGTATGGTCAATTCCTGTTGGTGTGTGACTATTACTACGCTGTTTGAAACCTGTCCATCTCCAAATTCGTGCTAGTCCTTTGAAATTTCTCTTCTGTTTATGATTTTTTTGTTTTTTTGGGGTGGTGTTGGGGTTATTTCAGTGGTCCATTTTTATTGGTTGCAATAGCTGGGTCTAATTAAAAGAGTAGGAGAATCATCAGTAAAACTTTTAGACACTTAAGCCTGTATGTGACACTTATTTGTGACTGGCATTGCAATAATATAATGAAAAAAGAAGAAGTCAAGTTTGACTAACATTGGATGTGTACATCATTTTATTTAGCCCGCCATTTCCTCTTCTTTAATAGGTATTTAATGAGCCAAGTACCTTTTTTCTTTAGATCGTAAGTCAATTACTTAAATGTTACATGATTACAGCACATGTCAGATTCCAGTTACATGTTTGTGACTTTCAAACTCAATTAATTGTTCAATACGCATGACAGCATATCATTGTCTTACATTTTTATTCTAACACTCAGTTTCTTGAGCAATATGGCGAAGTAAGTATGTTGGACATAAAAGGAGCAGATGCAACTAAAGTCATTCTTGTTGTTGGCATCATGACTCTTCATTCATTTGGGGAGGGTTCGGGTGTTGGAGTATCCTTTGCTGGCTCAAAAGGTTTATCCCAGGGCCTTTTGGTAACTTTGGCTATTGCTGTACACAACATACCAGAGGGCTTAGCTGTGAGTATGGTGCTTGCATCAAGGGGCATTTCTCCACAAAATGCAATGTTATGGAGTGTAATTACGTCATTGCCCCAGGTAATATATATATATATATACACTTTTTGGTTACTGAATGCGGTTCAAGTATTTCTTATCATGGCACAGGCAAATGGATCCTGAGATCATATATTTTTTTCTTTTCTCATGGGACTCAGTAGTTGGAAATAGATATATGAGATATCAAAAGCAGATGGATTTAATAGAACTGGACCTGGATAACAACCTTGTATCCTTTAGGATTTGTATAAATCTTCTCATACTATTTTTCACTTGATTTTTGTAGAATATGGTGTAACCTCAACGTCACATTATTCAAAACCTTAGATATGGTCTGGTAATGCTACTGTTTTGTGTTTTCTGTTGTGAAAACCCTAAAAAACAGAAGAAAAGTGAAAAGTATTTTTTGGTATCACTGCTTTTGTTTTTAAACATTGAAAACAACATCCAAAACAAGCCAAAAAATGGAAGTGAAAAAAAAGGGTCAACCTATTGATGCAGCACACAAAGGGCTAATAATACTTAGATACCAGGGATAAAGAACAAAAGAGAAAGAAAGAGGATAAGAAGTTAGAAGATGAGATGAGACTAGAAGAAGGGGGTGAGAAAATAGACGAAGGAGATGAGAAGACATATTGAAGGAGATAGGCTAGAGAGACTGAAGGATTGAGAAAAGTAAGAACAATAGGGAGAAAAGAAGATACAAAGAGGAGTTTGCCAACTCATAATATTATTTCAATAATCAAAAGGTAACTTGATTGATTACATAGTAGCCTTTAGGCCAAACATAAACAAACCCTAAAATAATAAAATACTAAAATATCCCTAAAAATAAAACATTACCAAAAATATCAATAAGCATAAACATAAACCCTAATTTACTAAAATTCCTAATTCTATCTTTCTTTTCCCCTTCTCCAATAGTACTTGCGAGTCATATACGGTTCCAGATCTTGCGTCGTGCCTTGGTCTCCATCAATTCTCCTCGGCTTAGAATAACTCTTCTTCGAAGAGTTAAAACAAAAGTATCGACCCCAAATAATGCATCCGAGAATGAATTTAGAATTGATAGGCTTAATATGGACAACGTGATCAAGTGTTTTATCTTCAGCCAACAAAATCTATAGGATGAACAACTGTAGCAAAAGACAAATTTTTGGAGGAGACAACTCTATCTTGTTTTCTTCAGTTTCTTCAGATATCTTAAGAGATGAAAATGTTGCACCCTTATGTTCAATTTCCTCATCTGAGGGCAGTAACTAAACTTTGCTCTCAAGAGATGAAGAAACTGTCACCTTCTGCCCAGTTTCCTCACTTGAGGACTCAAAATGCATTTTGTTGTCATCAATCAATATTGTAGTCAGTCCATCTTCGATTGAAGGTTCTTTCCTTGAGGAAGTGTTAATCAGTTTGCATTGCTCAACAAATTGTACTAATTTTGAAAGCTCTTTAGCTATTTCCTTCAATTGGGAACCATAACTCACATGAAGCTCTTCATGGAATTGGTCAACAGACTTCTTCAAACCAACAATGCCCTTCTCAAGAATATCGACTCTACGTTCTGTGCGTTGGAACCTCTGTTTTAATGCAGGGTAGGAACGGTAAGAATCATTTGCATCATATGAAAGGTGGGAACAATAAGGAATATATGATTCACGTGAATTATATGAATCATTCGAAGCATAAAAAGTATAAGAAGAACGACCACTGGTTCGAATCATATGAAACATATCTTCTTTTTCTTTTTTCTCTTCAATCGAAAAATAAGGGAGAAGAGAATATACAGAGAAGAGTTTGCAAACTCACAATAGTATTTCAATAATCAAAAGCTGACTTGGTTGATTACATAGTAGCCTTTATATAGGTCAAACATAAACAAACCCTAAAATAATAAAATACTAAAATATCTCTAAAAATGAAACATTACCAAAAATATCAATAAGCATAAATATAAACCCTAATTTACTAAAATTCCTAATTCTATCTTTCTTTTCCCCTTCTCCAATAGTACTTGCGAGTCATATACGGTTCCAGATCTTGCGTCGTGCCTTGGTCTCCATCAATTAGCTATCAAATAGACAACGAACCAGAGAGAAAGAAGGGGATGAGAGGACAGAAGTTGAGATGAGACTAGAAGAAGGGGGTGAGAAGACAGACGAAGAAGATGAGAAAATAGACTGAACGAGATAGGCTAGAGAGACTGAGTGATTAAGAAGAGCAAGAACAAGAGGGAGAAGAAGAGATACGGAGGAGTTCACAAACTCACGAAATATAGTTCAATAATCAAAGTTGAATTGTTTAGTTACATCGAAGCCTTTATATAGGCAAAACATAAATAAACCCTAAAATAGTAAAATACTAAAATATCCCTTAAAATAAAACATTACCAAAAATATCAATAAGCATAAATATAAACCCTAATTTACTAAAATTCCTAATTCTAGCTTTCTTTTCCCCTTCTCCAATAGTACTTGCGAGTCATAGACGGTTCTAGATCTTGCGTCATGCCTTGGTCTCCATCACCTATGTTGTCTTGAAAGTGGAAGGGCCAAAGCACAGGGAAGCGGGCATCAAACGTAACATCTTTTAAAAAACTATAAGCAAACACAAACAATAGTAAACAGAAGTAGTAAACATAAAACACAAAAAAGTAGCAGTACCAAACTACCCCTCTTATTTTCTTTCAAGGCTTTGTATTTTGTTGATAACTGAACCACAGGCATAAGAGGAACCTCAGCCTTTTAATTTTATATGGAGTTGCTGTGAGGTTAAAGTTTTACTTCTTTTTCCTTGTATGCCTTACTTAATGTCTCCAGTTTCAACTCAATGGCCACTCACATCTTTTTCTGCTGCAGCCTATTGTAGCAGTCCCTTCATTCATATGTGCAGATGCATTTAACAAGTTCCTGCCATTTTGTACGGGATTTGCTGCTGGGTGCATGATCTGGATGGTCATGGCAGAAGTCCTTCCAGATGCATTCAAGGTAAAATGCCTGATATTCTGGTTGAATACTTGATCTTGAGGATGCCTTCCCCACCTCCCCATTGTCGTGTACTGCTGTACATCTTTTCTTGTAATAAACAGTAGTTTAATGAAAGCTGGATTTTTATTTTTATTTTTATTGTTATTAAATGATAATTATCTTTGAGTTAGTGCTTATGTGCATTTAAGAAAAGAATGAGGCATGCCATATTGTTTTTAATTTGCAATCTTATAATAGTTAACACATGCTTCAAATAGAGAGGAACATTTTATAACCTTTGAAAATGGATCGGACAATGTTCAAATGAGTTAGACAAGCAACATTTTAAAGATTATAAAATTATAACAAGAAAATACTTGATAGCATAACATAGCATAGTTCTGGTAGATGTATACGCATGAAATAAAAGACATTCCATCTGACAGGAAAAGGAAATGGAGGATAAAAAAAGCAAAATAGATAGATTTTGAAGAAGCAGATGGTGGAACTTTGAGAAAGAAAAATTATTACTATTTAAGATAGCTTATGTTACGCAGACTTGTCACTTTGCCCTAGGGTGTCCATGTTAATACAACACAATACAAATATGGGTACATGGCATGGTAAGACACGGTTGTTTTTCTGAACTTGTGAAGAAAAGAAGAGGAAGAAGAAAAATAAGAAAGGGGAAAAAAGTTACTAGCCTTTTTCCTGCAGTTCAACTCTCCCAAAGCCAAAGCATAGTTGGAATAGTTTGCACAAGGTCCTTTCCTAACTATTCATCCCTGTTGGAGTTGGAAAACTTTGTCAGAATGATTTTCCGGAGATATTCCTGGCAGCAATAAACACGCTAGAGTTTCCCCTTATTGAAACAGTTGGTGTAAATAAGGGGACATCCCTCTCCTTCGTCCACACTTATTTTAAGGACCACTTGACACTTTATTAGTATTTGTGCTAAATTTTAGGCTGTAGAAGGATTTGTTGCTTAGACACTACCCGTACTCAAGTCTAGGTAACATAGAATAAATATGAAAAAACAGAAAATGGAATTTAGAAAAGATGAATGATTGTATTAAAGGGTAGGAAGATGTCCTTGGAGAGTAATTTTGTAATAGAATGGCAATTGCCTAGAGTGATAACACGGCAAGTTTTTGGACAGGCTATCAACCAGATGGCGTGTGTGTGTATAATTAATGAAATGCACAATGGAGCAGTTTGTGGCATGAGAAAAGTTGGAGTAGAGAAGTGAATTTCCTCAAGCAATATGATAGTTTGATTTGCTAAAGATACAATTTTAGTTTATGAAATTGAGGTATGGGTAAGTTCTAAATTAGAACTATGGAGATGCTTTATGATTTCAAGGTTACACGGTGGCTAAGGATTGGCATATAGCATTTTGGAACAAGACTTTTTTTACTAAAACTAGGGTGGAAATCAAGAAATTGAGAAAACTGATGTCTAGGAGTGTTTCAAAAGGAATTATTTCTTTTACTATGGATAGATCAACTGGAGGGATGATGGATTGAGAGGGAGCAATGACCTTAGGGTTTATCCTCATCTATAAATCGCTTATGTTGATAATATAAAATGTTAAGTATTCATGATACCATAGCTGCCAAAGGCGTGCCCCAGGAGCAGTAGTTGTGCTTGGACGATGGCTAGGCGAGGCGCCTTCAATAAGGCGCATGCCTTTGCATCTGATGCGCCAGGCACAAGTCGCACCTCAGGTGCGCCTAATAGAAAACACTTATTATTATTATTATTTTCCCTTACTTTTTAGCATGTGGTTGGTGTATTTTTGTGTTACGGTGGACTCTACACCATATAATACAATCTCTAACCGTAAAAGAAAAAAAGGGTCAATCAATAGATTCGATACAATCAGTTGATTTAGGGCTTTCTGGAAGTTGATACCCAGGGACAATCTACAATTTGGGCTTTTTGGACATCGAGTTCTTCTCTGGCAACATTTCTTTCTTCTTCTTGTTCTGCTCTGTTTTTTGTTTCTTTTTTTTTTCCCTCCTTATTGCTTTGTTTTTTTATTCTCTGTTCAACTTCTTTCTTTATTTTCTTTTTCTGGTCTTTCTATTCTTTTTTCTCTCTTTCTTTTATTTTTTATTTTTTTATGAACTCTTAATTTGTATATGTTTTATGGTTTGTTTCTCTAATGTGTGCAGGGGCGTAGCCAGGAATTTGTACAAGTGGGTACGAACGCAAAAGTTCGGGCTATAATTTATTTTTTATAAAACTAAGTGGGTACATGACTCAAAATTTAATAGGTGATTACATTTCTAAACTCCAAAAAATTGCATTTACTATATATATAAAAAAAAAATTATAGAGTTAAGTGGGTACTAATGTACCCACTGGGGCCTTAATGGCTACGCCCCTGAATGTGTGTAATAGTTGCTAAAGCATATTATCACAAAAAACACTGAAATCCTGAAATTGGGATATTATGTATTCTCATTTTGTGCTTTGATGTTCTCATGTTTTTGGCTAAACAGTAGTTTGAGGTTATTGAGCAATTGTTATTGCTGGCTTTGTATTATTGGCTACAAATTTTTTTTTTCCAACTTGCGCTTCGCTTCAATCAAGCCCACGCCTTAGGCTCCAGGAGGCTGCTTTAGCTCCTTGAGCCTTTAACAACTATGCATGATACATCCATAACATGAGTGAAGTTGAAATAAGAATGTTGATATGGACGACTGACATCGTGAGAGAAGATATAATCATATAGTAAATGGAATAAGAAATATAGAGCAATTAATGGTGGCACTAAATAAGGAGAAAGCATAAGAAAGTTGTCTGAAATCTTCTCGTCATCTGCACTGAAGACCTACTACTGCTGGTAGGAGCTATTGATTCAAGTAGTCACCAAGGACAAGTCGGGGAGAGTAGATATGGTGGCTAGCTGGTTTGTCATCTAATTGAAAAAATTGGCCCCAGATAGAATTAATTTGTGAAAAAAAATTATGTTGCCAACTCTACGTAATTGACTTTTAGGCTAAGGAAACCTTCTTTGGCTGCAGTGAAAGATGATGTATCAATGGGTTTTTAGTATTACATAAACCTCATGAAGGAATGTGTGCTGAATGCAGTGTGGTGGCCCTTAGAGATTCCTGACACCAAATAAAGCTCATCAAAGTATTTAAAACCCACATGGTAGGGGAATATTATCAATGGTTGGGATCTGTTGTCAATTAATTCACGTCACAATGAACCTCTAATGCTGCATGTTTAGGTCATTCAATTTGATTGATTCACAATAGAAGGAAACTCGCTTGGCAAGTCCATTTGATGGTTGTCACTCCTTTTGCACCAATAATTTATATAATCGGCTGTTATTCTGACATATTAATGTCTATTCGATTGTAGTGTCGACAATTGTACCCTTTCATGTCACATGTTCTTATTCTTACAAGTATTATTGAAATGTTTATTACCTCTATAAATTTGAAGTTAAGGTCTGGCCTTTTATTGATGTCCATTAAAATTTAAGTCCCTTTTTAGTTCTGTAACATGAATATTGCATTGCCACTACCCAGTTTTTCTTCTTTTGGTATGCTTTAGTTATCTAGTTCATTGCTGCAGGTACATGTGTTCATGTATTCGCGTTTGTGTGTGGGCCAATTATTGCAAAGAACCCTGACCTTTAATTTCTGTTATGTACAATTTATGGTATCTTATGATATTGCAAATAATTTTGAGCCTAGTGTTCTGTCATGCTCATGCTTACTGTTATGGACTTGCTTTCATTCTCCGCTCGAGTTGGATAATGAGTTCTGAGTAGCAAAGCCCGTCACTTATACATGGCTGCATGTTACATGCCATTTTTTATGGTCAGTTCTAGTGGTTCCTATTTTGTTGTTTCATAATTTTGATTGCAAACTTTCTTTGTACATTCTGTTGTGTTCTTACATGGTTATCAACTGCTTAAACTTCTAAAAAATGTTTCACTTCTTTAGAGATCCAAATCTGGACTAAACACAATTCTCCTCTGTCACCCCTCACAACGAACAAGTAGGAAACATAGATGCTTTAGTTACTAAATCTAAAAGCTCTAGACTTGTATACTGCAAATTTATATTGAGAACCTGAATGGGTTCCTTGGTTTCTCATACTATTTCTGATATTACTAATTTTTCATGTCCTAAACTTTGATACGAGTTCTTCTCTGGATATCTTTTTTGGGTTCTAGGAAGCCTCTCCATCTCATGTTGCATCAGCAGCTACGCTTTCAGTCGCATTTATGGAATCACTTAGTGTTGTATTTCAAAATTTCAGCCAGAACTATGGGTAAGTTGTTTCCAGTACGGAAGTGTCGACCATCTGCGTATGGTACATAACTGATTCTCTGAAGTGCTTTTTGGTATCTTATTTTGCCCCTAATTACATCCTCAAAGTGGTCATATGGCATATTAAAGTGCTCACTTCATATATGCTGGAAGTGTATTCTTCATTCTTTTGAAAAAGTATCGCCAGTGCTCCATTCATTTGGCATGGATGAGTTAACTTTATTACATCGTTACCTTTTCTTTGATACAGGAGGGGTAATATATTTACATGGTGAAAAAACAAAAAAAATTATTATGCATATGAAAATTACCTCAAACTGTGATCAAGAACCTCAAGGCACAATTCAAGAGACTCTATGTCTACCCAGGTTTAAGTCTCAGGCTTTAGGCCTTGAGTGGCAGTTTAACGAGTTCATGATTCCTAGTATTAAGCAAGCTTTTTTGTTGTTTTTCCCCACAAATATGTATTTACCCATCCGACCACAGAAGGATGGGTTCTTGCCATACCAAAAGTGTCAGGCTGTGGAAAAGCAACAAATCACCTTGTGTTTTTATTTGGCTTTGGATTAGGTTGTAATATCAATATCCATCTTTACCCCAAAAATTATCTAACTGATCATAATTTGGGGTAAAAACTGCACAAGTTATGGCATAATAGTGGGTAGCATTCCCCCCTTTTCACTAAATTTCAATTGCTTTATATGCAGCTTGGAGGATGTTTCTGGCTTCTTTGTTTCACTGCTTTTTGGTCTTGGGCCATTGCTTGGTGGCGTTGTTCTTGTTGCATTTGCTCTAGCTTTCCGTCTTCAGCATGCTCTTCTCAGTGGTGTAGCCTCTGGCATTGCCTTTGTCCTTGGTGCCTGGCGACCATTACAGCTACTTGTGTCTTCAAAGATGGGATTTTTCCCCCTGGTTGTGCTGCTTGGCATGGGATCTGCATTTGTCCATATTTCAACGTCCAGTGCTTTGAGGCTTGCAAACCGCAAAAAGACTTCAGCAGATACCTTATCTGCAGTGACAGGATTTCCATTGAGTGCCCTCACACTTCAGTCATTCTTGTCATGTGTGGCAGTTGCCCTCCATGCTCTGGCTGAGGGACTTGCATTAGGAGTGGCTGCACCTAAAGCTTATGGTCTTGGTCGACACATGGTCCTTCCAGTCTCGTTGCATGGACTCCCAAGGGGTGCTGCTGTGGCTAGCTGTATCTTTGGGGCAACTGACAGCTGGCATGGATCCCTTGCAGCCTCTGCGCTAATTGGGTTTGTGGGCCCGTTGTCTGCAATTGCAGCGATACTCACGGGAATCGACTATAGTGGTCTGGACCATGTGATGGTGTTTGCATGTGGGGGATTACTCCCATGTTTTGGTGACATAATTGGAAGAGCAGTGAGGCTGGACACAAAGAAGAGTAGTCTTGGGCTCATTGCAGGCATTGGAGTCGCCAGTGTCTGCCTAACGTGCACCAAGTTGGTTTGCTTGCACACACCTTACTGTAACTCTGCACCAGAGGCTGTCAGATGATCATGTAATTATCTAGGTTTACAAATGTGAATGCACTTGGACACAGCCATGCTGCATACAAGTTATGGTACACAAATGGAAGAGAGGATGATCCTTATAATGCTTGTAGAATAGAGTTCGGAGAGAGTTGGATAAAAGAAAGAATTATACAGGATAATTTCTCACTGCAAGGAGAGAAAAGGAAAATGGTATTTTTGCTTGCACACTCCCTATGTTTGCTGACAGCAGTACAGTTGTATTTCTTTACCTTACATTGCTAGGAGAGCTCTTCATTTGATTTTCACTTCAGTATACACACACAATCTTAAAATAGAATTATTATTCCTTACCCAGAATTTTAATCCAATTTTTCACGATTTCAGAAGGCTGGACTTGATCATAAATTTGAGGTTTGTTCGAATCTGGTTTGTCCAAACACCACAGTCGGAACTAATCTGGATTTTCAGTCCGAGTTGAATATGAATTTTAACCTGACTCTTATGTATGATATATGAAAAAAGTTGGCTTGACCAAGTTTTAGCCTGATTCCCAGTCCATGTGACTTGACGCATACCTAACCGACTAAGAGTAGTGCTAATATGAGGTCGACCTTTGTCATGCACAACGGTGAAAATAATAATTTAATTTAGTCAACAAGTCAATAGAAAGAGAATGTAAGAATTTAACCGGCTTGGGGATCAACTAAAATGTTTTTGACTGTTTCTTGTCTGACATAGAGAAGATAAAAAAAAAGTGCCAGAGGTCATCCATCACAAGCAGCAAACACCCAGGTATCTGTCAGTTTGCAGCATATGCTGCACCAACCCACTAATTATGTAAACCAACCACACCTGAAGAATTTCTACCAAACTCTTCCAATGCCCTCACAAGTCTCTGTTACCTCTCTTCCACTCATCTGTGACAATCTGCAGCAACCACTAATTTTCATCCATACCACCAACCAAGAGATTTTTCTACCATACTCCTCCAATGCACTTGGATTTCTCTGTTAAATCACCAAACTTCATTGTCCAGCTATTGTCAATACCTCAAAGATTAGAGAACATTATATTATACTGCAATAAATTTGAAGAAAAAATGATCCTGTGAAAAACACAAGAATTTTCTTGTTTTGGTTGTGATCAAACAGGAACACAGTTGACAAATTTCTAGTACCAAATGTGAAAAACATTCCAGATGTAACTTCAATATTTACTGCAGCTACCATATTAACAAAAAGATTTGGAAGAAAGAGACGCAAACCGGAATAAAACAGATTCAAGATTAACTGCTTGTAACAAAAATTTGTAAATGCAGCTCCTAACCATCACAACTAGCAGAGAATATGAATAATGGGGAGACCACTCAACCAAATCAAACCTTACCTTCTGTTAATTAAAAACCACCATACTGCTAATAATTGTGGACAGAACACGAAAATTTTTGAGCTCAGACTCATCAGCAGTAGTAAATCACTTTACAAATCAGCAGGTCCATGCCTGCTGGATTACCAACTAGGAGGCTATTAAGTTAGATCATCATTTTGGATACAATAACCACCGAGTCTGATTTATTTAGAGAAAAGATAGAAAAGAGAAACACAATTCTAAAGAACAGCCAATAAGATGAACCAAATCACTTGGAAGAAGAAAGATTGCTCTGCGAATCCTCATTCTCGTTTACCAACTTCACCTTCTCTGCAGCCAATCCTTCTTCAGCTGCAACTGTTTTCCCCCCATCAACGCTCTGAGCTCCTGTTAACCTTGCCAGTATTACAAATGACATCCCTCCAAGAACATTATTCAAGCATCTCAAGACGATGACTGAGGTTTTAAATACTACAGGTGGAAGCCCCTTGGCGAGCAAAAACTCAATTCCATTCAATGTTTGGTATCTCAAGTTACTGCTTAAACCCATGTGAATTGCCCAAGTAGTAGCATTCAATATAGTCGGAGGAGGCTTGTTCGGTGTCTCAAAATCTGGATCCATTTTCTTTCTCATCTTAATCAGCCCATTTGAGAGAGCTGTTCCAACAAGTCCAGCTGCAAATCCAACAGCAGCAAACAGAGTTCCTTTATACACAAAAGTCCCAAACCGATTCAGGAAACCATAGGGTCCAGGTTCAAACATGTGGCTTGTGGGGCAATTAGCAAAAATTGAAGGGAGACTTGGGGTGGACGAAGACATGGTTGGTGCCAATAGATACATAAGAACAAAATTCAAGATGGACCCTACAACCAGAGTCGAAAACACAAAGTCGAGCTCATTGAGACCGAAATTAGGACGAGAAGCCATGTCCCCAAGAACACATGCACTCACACCCACTATTTCCTCCATCAGAACCTTGAAGGGGAACTGCGGATCTGCTGCAACCCTAGCTCTCCATCCACTCAAAAAAGCCCCTATGGGTCCAAAACTTCCCCGGGATGACGAATCATCCGAATCTCCATCCGCACTCCAACCACCACCACCACCACCACTGCCACCGCTTCCCCGTCCCATCCCATTGTTGCCAATGCCACCAGTACTTGAAATTTGGAATTTTCCCAGCAAGTTAAAATCGGAAATTTTCCCATGGGGTGAACACAGAGAGGGGTATTGAGGTGTGAAAGGCGATGACAAATTGGTCTCAAAACTAGATCTTTGATTGGAAAAATGGTGATTCTTGGTGAAAGACTGATAATGCCCAGATAAAGGAGAGTAACGGAGCTGAGCCATGGATCCCATTTTTCCAGCGACAAAACCCAGAAAAATATCTATACACTCTCTTATATATAGATTCAAACCAAAACAATCCTGCAACTGGAAAAGAATATGACATATAAATAAATTCCATCATCTGTCAAATGTTAAACAATTAAAGAACATACTATGAGAACTCTGGGATCTTATAAATTCCGGATTTCATATATACACACATATATATACACACACATTTATAGATTTAAAGAAGAAATGAACAAAATAGATTTAAAGAAGAAATGAACAAAATAGAAAATTTCTACAGATGCAACAATGATAATACTAGGAGGAGACAAAATTGAAACTGAATTCAAGCAAAAAAGTGTTTGATTTTGCTTACCAGATCAGATCTACAGGGATTTGGATCCGCTGCAATCTATAAGAATCTGTGATTGAAATTTGGAGCTCTGTCACGGAACGTTTGAATTGGGTCCTTCGTGTATGTATGGGTCTCTCTCTCAGTTCAGTAGTGAACTCGCAAAGTGAGTCATTTTGCAGAAGAAAAGAGTTGCGATTTTAGTAGTAGGTGAAAAGAGTTGCGATTCTCAAACCCTAAACATGACAATTGTCGTATGCACTGACGCCGCCTTCTTTAGATTGACACTTGGCAGCCCGGCCTTGAGTATGCCAGGTCAATAAAGTTAAAGTTGAACTCTCAAGAAAACAAACGAGTTGAGCTGGATCTCATATTGTTTTTCCATTTAGTTGCGTCCAAACAATTACTAATTTGATTTACCAGGGCTCTAAATGAATTTTACCTGAGTTTGTTTGAACTGGTCTGGTTTGTTTACGAACTCAAAACTCGTAACAAGTTTGAAAATTTAAAATTAAACTTGACTCGTCTTTATTTTAAAAAATTCAAATTCAATTCATTTAATAACAAAAAAAATTTCGTCTCTATTCGAATTTGTCTTCAAGATCGTTTGAGTTCACATTAACATAAATAAATGTACATAAATTTATATTCATGAGGTTATGTTCATGAACCTATACAAATTTATGTTTATGAATGTGTTCACGAATCATATACGATCCTATATTCACGAACACATGCAAAGCCTACACGAATTAAGTCCAATATTATTCAAAATCTACACGTTTGCTAAACAAGTCTTGAAATTGAACTCGAACCATGTCCGCTTGCTTAACAAATGAGTCTGAGCAGAATTATAAACAAACAAACTGAATCTGAATTATTTATAAACAACTCGGTTCATTTGCTGCCATACTTGCTAGAGTTGCAAATGTGTTTATGAATTAGACTCTTACATTAAGATTTGTTTAAATATGATCATTTTTTTTCATTTCAATTAATTTTGACCTCAAGCTTAAGTTTAGGCTTGAAATTGTTTACTCAAACAAAATGAGTCATTTCAAATTGGGCTACCAATATTTGAACCGAACTCAAACTAGTAATGTTACTAATTCGAGCTCATATGGATATATTTATGAGAAATTGTTATAAAGCTCACATTTTAACATATGACACTTAAAATTTTACAAATCCTTCATTTCAAGTTACCCTTTTGAGGTACATTATTCTAGACCTACTGGTACACTTAAAGGGGGTTATGAGTATTATTTTAACCGTTGGTTACTTTAATTTTCAACACACTTCTCCTCTTTAATGCTACATTTGGGAGGAGAATAGAAACATAGAAGAAGAAAAAAAAAACACAGGAGGAAGAGGTGAAAGATAGAATGACAAGGGCGGAGTGATGATGATGATTCTATGTTTGGGGGTGGAAACTGTCGAAATATATATAAAAAATTATATAGATGAGACAATCTAATGCAAGACTATTTATAAGTCAAAAATATTCTATAGCATATTAGATGCATGTAAAAATATATCCGGTCAAGCTTTGGTATACACCCCCCGTCCGAGACTATCTAATAAGATCTCTTTTCTACTAGTCTAATTTTTGTCCAAGCATTCTTCAAATGACATGTATCAAATCATGTAATGATGTGGAATCTTTCTTATGTGTTGTCTAATGAAAGCTCACAAACAAAGACTCATGCACTGTTTGGTAGAAAGGAAGAAAATTGGATGAAAGGGAGATAATGAGAGATAGATAAGACATCTTTAGAAAAGAGATTGTATTCTCCCCTTTTTTTGTTTGATAGAATAGAAGAAAAGAAAATGAGATAATAACTTATTTTATTTGTTACGAGAGAAGGAAAGTTTTGTAATTTAATACATGTATAATAGTCTTGTCTTTCTTTCTTCCTGTTTTCCGTCCTAAGGAAGAAAATTGGATGGAAGGGAGATAATGAGAGATAGATAAAACATCTTTAGAGAAGAGATTGTATTCTCCCCTCTTTTTGTTTGATAGAATAGAAGAAAAGAAAATGAGATAATAACTTATTTTATTTGTTATGAGAGAAGGAAAGTTTTGTAATTTAATACATATATAATAGTCTTGTCTTTCTTTCTTCCTGTCTTTCGTCCAAATTTGGAGGAATGAAAATTTGTAAAAGATGAAGAGTTACTCATTCATCATCTTTTCTTTTCTCTTCTCTTGTATTCTCTCTACCAAATGAATGAAATTTGATTATTCCCTCCTATTTTCCCTCCATCCCTTTTTCTTCTTTCCTACCAAATGAAGCATTAAAAGAAGATAAGTCAAAAAAAAAAAAAAAAGATGTGACATATTGGATTAATGTTTTGGTAGAAAGGACCAAAAGATGAAATTTGAATTTTATACCCTTCTACATGAATTCATATACGTAATTAGTAAAAGAGTGTAATATGATCCTTTCAATTTTATCCAACAAATATTCTTTTTCTTAATTTCCTCTTTTGCCAATTTTGGACAAAAGCAATTAAGTAGACCTATACCTAGCCATATACAGCAATTAATGCACCAACGAAGCATTAATTATAAGGTTAATTTCAAGAGGAAGAGGTCAAAATCTTCCTAATTGGAGGTCCATTTGTCTTCTGATGTGGGGTAAAAATTCCAGAATTAAATTTGAACTTCATGATCAATTCGCGGGTCTTAAACCTCCAATATAGAAGGTGGTGAACTAGCTAGATTTTACCTTCCGAGGAAAAAAAACAAAAACTTGCTTGTTCACATGAAACGACAAGGATATATGAAAAAAAGGATAATATTTGTTAATATGGGGCTGGTATAAGATTTTGAAGAAAATCAAATTCAAGAGATCGAGTAAATCGGTAACCCATGTTTATGCTTGCTTAAGAAGTCACGTACGTTATGTGTGTGTGTGTGTATTGGGGGTGGACGTAGGCATGTTGAGCAAGGAACTAGGATGTATCTATCATACCATGGAGATGTTTGCTTAACAATGTTGATATATAATTAACGTAAACCCCACGGAACCTTAGCATTTATATATATATACACATGCTACCTTAGGCAATATTGAAGTGATATTATATATATATATATATATATATATATATATATATATACACCTGCAGGAGATTGAAGGTGTCGATCTCCAAGAATGAAGCGATGAAGATTGAAAAAAGTGTCACACTGAAGACGTTGAAGGGCTATAAGTTTATTCATTAGATTGGGCAAAGGCCAGCTCCTCCTCCATATCAATAAAATTAAAGCCCTCTAGCGTCTTCACTTTGTCACCTTTTCTGCTAATTGGCAATTCACCATCATCGGTCAATTATGTTCCTCTCATTCTTTAATTGGCCTTGGCCAGCAATCTCATCATCAAGGTATGGTATGGTATGTTTTCTGTTTAGGGGTTATTATATATATTAATTCTGTATCATACATATATATATACATATATACATATATATATATATATGTATATATATAATTCCTTCCTTCTCTGTATCCATCAAGAAATCATCGATCGTGTGTGATTTAAGAGTCTCAGATCGATCATCAGATTCCACAATGCAATTCATGCATGCTTTGATCAAAATATTTGGTTTGTGTAATTAACAATTGATGTTCTGTTGGTAGAATTAATATTTCCTATGATGATGTTTTATTTCCTTCGGTTCAATTTTTGTTTAATGATTATGTCTTTTTTCTTTTAAATGAATAGTATAATGATTATCGTAAACTTTCAAGAATTGGGCAATTGAAACCTCTGCTTTGTATTGATGAGATTGTATAATATATACAAGTTTACATGCTAATAAAAAGAAAATAAATAAATTACATTCAATAAATATTATTGACAACCATGATATAAGGACAGGGCAGGCCCTGAGATTCTCAAATTTTTGAGGGGCTCTAAGCGAACTTTCAAATGAGGGACCTTTTATACAAAATTTTTTACACGGCATATCAAAGTAAATGTGATTGTTTTGCATTTTGAGCAGCAAAATTATCAATTAAAGTGCTCCAATCAAGAGAGAGTGAGAGATGTGTGTAATCTGTGCAAATTCTATCAATCATGAATCACTATAGAGGAAAGCTACGAACTCACGAAACTTCTGTTACTTCTGTAATCACAATTGAGCAAAGAGAGAGCGACGAAACTTCTATTACTTCTGTAATCGCAATTGAGCAAAGAGAGAGCGAGTGGTTTGCTGGTTATATAACTTATATTATATATATATAATCAGCTCCTCGACTCCAGAACAGTATATGATATTATATATATATATATATATATATATATAGAGAGAGAGAGAGAGGGGTTTAAAGTATATGGGCAAGTGTTTTGGGTTTAAAATTATAAGGCCCAATGAAATCTATTATTATGGGCCCAAATTTAAAGTATATAAATTAAGTGTTTTGGATTAAAATTATAAAAGTCCAATGAAATATATTATTATGGGCCCAATTTATATACTAGTGTAACATACCCAGTCTAAAATTTGGTGCCCCCAAAATTGGGGGCCCAAAGCGACTGCCTGGGCCGCCTAGGCCCAGGGCCGGCACTGTATAAGGAATCAATTTAGCATTTGTTATGTCAAATGGTCTTCGATAGTCAAGATTGGTTTGTCGATAATAATGACTGATGACCTGGCTTGATTACCCAGTAGTGTCCTTCCATGATCACTAGAATCATTTCCATTAACACCCACCTTCGAGCTGGAGTGGGAGTGAAAATGGATGCCCAGCTTGTTGCGTAAGTGAATGAAAATCTCCTTCAATAACGGTTTGGTGAAAATGTCTGTCAATTGAGAACTTGAAGAAACATAGCGTGTGACAAGATTAGTACCCATGACAACCTTCTCACGAACAAAATGGTAATCAAGCTCGATATGATTTGAATGAGCATGGAACATTGGGTTAACGGACATATGAAAGAGCTCGTGTTGTTGCAGAACAACTGTGGTGGTTGTGTGAGAGAAAGACCAACATCTCAAAACAAAAATGATAACCAAGTAATCTCAGCTGCCGCAGATGCCATAGATCGATATTCTGCTTCAGAACTAGATCAGGAAATTGTCAGTTGCTTCTTGGAGGACCAAAAGATGCAGTTGGCTCTAAAAAACACACACAAATCGGCGGTGCTTCTTCGTGTTGCATGGCAACTTGCCCAATCTGCGTCGTTGAAACCATAAAGTGAAATGGGACTTTGTGAACCATACCGAAGGCCAAAGTCTTGAGGTTCCTTGAGATAATGCAAGATGCGTTTAACAACCTTCATATGAACAAGAGTATGATTGTTGAAATGTTGACAAGCCGAATTAGCAACATAACTGATATTAAGTCTTGTAAATGTCAAATACTGCAAAGCACCAACGATACTTCGATAGGCTGAAACATCAACAGAGACACCATCCGAAGTGGTAGACTGTCCTTGATAATCATAGGCATTGCAATTGGAGAGTTGTCAAGTATTCTTGTTTTTGTGAGAAGATCTTGTATGTACTTCGTTTAGGAGAGGAACAACCCACAAGGAAATCTTTTAATTTCAACTCCGAGAAAATAATGCAAGGGACCAAGATCTTGATGGCAAACTCTTAGCTAAGTTGAGCAATCAGATCCATAACAAAGTTATCATTGTTGCCGACAACAAGAATATCATCCACATAAATTAGTAGAATCACAGTAGTATCATGAGTACGATAGACAAACAGAGATGAGTCGGCCTTGTTACAATCAAATCCAAGATAGAAAAGAAACTGTGAAAAGTGGTCAAACAAGGCATGAGGTGCTTGTTTTAGACCATATAGAGATTTTTGTAATAAACAAACATAGTCAAGACAAGTTTTATCAGTAAAACCTGGTGGCTGCTCCATAAACACCTTTTCCTTAAAATGACCATTCAAAAATGTATTTTTAACATCCAATTGATGCATATTCCAAGTGAGAGAAAGAGATAGAGCTATGACGAAACGAATAGTGGTTGTCTTTACCGCGGGGCTGAAAGTTTCGTCGTAGTCTATTCCGGAGACTTGAGTATACCCTTTTGCAACAAGTCAGGCTTTACACTATTCAACGGATCCATCTTCTTTGTATTTTACCTTGTAAACCCACTTTGAGTCGACTACATTGGTATGAGGAAGACGAGGGACAAGTTCTCATGTGTGATTATAAGGAAGAGCTTGAAGCTCTTCACGCATGGCTTTTACCCATCTTGCATCTTTGAATGCAGTCTTCAAAGTATTTGGTTCTATTGGCAAACTTTTATTTGAAGTATATACTGACACGACGGCAAGAGCTTGATCAAATGATGTTGTTTTAGTTTTAGGACACACATAATCGGCAAGGTAGGCTAGAGTCCGATGTGTGCCTTTTGGATGAGATACTATAAATGTTGACTCAACTTCCACGTGGTTGTCAGCTTCGGCAAAATCTTGGTTTTCATAAACAAGATCTTCTGTGTCCTCATTAGGATCTTCATTTACGTTGGAACGATCGTGATTTTCTGTCAAATAATGCAGTGACTCATTTGAAATAATTGCCTCAATTGTGTGAGAGATTGGTGTGATATTTTGGAAAGTAGTATCTACTCGTTCATCATGAATAACTGGTGGATCTTGAAAGGAGACTTGCTCCTGATTTTCAACCCAATTTCCTACAACAAAATCAAAATCATAATAAGGAAATAAATTAGAATTGGGTAAGTCTAATATCTCTTTATTTAAGTTGGTCAACTTTTTAGAAGCGCAAGAAATATTCTCAGTATGAACATACTTTTTAAAATTAACTCTCCCATCTTCAGAGGGAAATTTGGTCAGAAATTTTCTTTTTCACATTGAGGCTTGTAGGGGAAAGTTTGCTCATCAAAGACCACATGTCGTGAAATGTACACCCGTTGTGTCTTAGGCTCCAAACATTTATACCATTTTGTGAATCAGGTTATAGCTAACAAATACACACTCGTAAGCCTTTGTAATTCGGATATCATTTATAAAGCTTATAATAGGGACTCTTATACTATAAAATTGAATAAGAAAGTCACTTAATCAGATAAGTTGCAGTGAGAAAAACTTTAACCCAAAGTGACAAAGGCAAATTTGCGTGAAATAACATGGTTAGCCCCGTCTAAACTAAATGTCAATGTTTGTGTTCAACAACCCCATTTTGTTTGGGGTTCCGGGACATAAAATATTCATCTCAATTCCAGAATTCTTAATATGTTCTAAAAACTGAGATGAACTAAATTCACCCCCTCCGTCGCATTGAAAAACTTTAATTTTCTGGTCAAATTAGTTTTTTACTAACTTTTGAAATTTCTGAAAGCAATCAAAGAACTCATATTTCCTTCTTAAAGGATATAGCCACGTAAATCGAGAATAGTCGTCCACAAAAATAACATAAAATAAAAATTTTGATTCGAAGACAAAGGAGTTGGTCCCCAAAGATCACAATGGATTTTTCAAGAGAAAAAGTTAAAATTTTATTTAGGGAATTAAATGGCAGTTTACAACTCTTGCCCATTTGGAAACTAACACAAATAGATAGTTTTATTACCTAATTGGTGACATCAATGACTCTCTTTCCTTTCAACAAAGATAACAACTTTGAATTAGGATGCCCAAGACGCCGATGCCAAATAACCGAATAGGAACTACCATTCTTTATTGCATTCAATGCCTCTTGAGAACCTTCATCCATCACATAAAGTTGTCCTTTCTTATGCCCCCCCGCTATCGTCCTTTGGTTTTGGTCCTTAACAACAAAACTAAAATTAGTGAATTCAAAAATGCACAAATTATTCAAAGTAAACCTTCCAACAGAGAGCAATTTTTTGCTTAAATTGGGAACAACGAGAAAATCTTTCAAATCTAAGTTTCCATTTTTAGTAATAAGATTAACATCATCAATATGAGAGATTGATAGGCTATTAACATCCCCAACATAAATAACATCTCACCCATTGTACGGCCTAATTCGAGATAATTTACCTACATTATTTGTCACGTGCGAGGTGGCACCAGAGTCAACATAGAATGAATTGAAATTCTTTTATTAATTTTGGGGGAGGATATGCTTAATTCTCGTTAGAAATATGCAATTAATTATTTGTAGAACCTAAATTATATTAATAGGAATTTTACAAAATTTTGAGGTTGCCCATGGCCCCATTTTTTCTCACATAGGTCCGCCCATATATATATATATATATATATATATAGAAGAAACTGATATATATATATATATATATGTATACGTAAACCCCACGAAACCTTAGCGTATACATAGAATATATATATATATATATATATATAAAAGCTAAGGTAAATTTACAAGTGCAAGAGATTGAAGGTGTCTCCAAGAATGAAGCAATGAAGATTGAAGAAAGTGTCACACTGAAGACGTTAAAGGGCTTTAATTTTATTCATTAGATTGCGCGAAGGCCAGCTCCTCCTCCATATCAATAAAATTAAAGCCTTTCAGCGTCTTCACTTTGTCACTTTTTCTGCTAATTGGCAATTCACCGTCATCGAGTATGCTATGGGGTATGTTTTCTTTTTATTGGTTATTATTATATTAATTCTGTATCATATATATATATATATATATATACACGACATGCATTCATGATTCTTTGTTTAAAGTTGATCTAGTTTTGAGGTTTGCGTGTGTTAGCTTTTGTTTTGGGTATGTAATATATTGCGTGCATGTCATATATAAACTAGTACTACAAATCTTTGTTTTGTTGAATTATTGACTCATGTTCTGTTCTGTAACGGTGGAATACTTCATACGATGATGTTTTATTTCCTTCGGTTGAATTTTTGTTTAATGATTATGTCCTTTTTTTTATATGAAATTAATCATAATATTCTTCTTTCGATGAAATTAGTTATTATGTTAGGTTAGTACCTTTTTCTATTAAACTTTTCTGACATATTGATTTTTGCTTTTCATGATTTTTTGAAAATATGATTATCTTTGATGAATCTTCTTCACCTCTGATATGCATACTCAGTGTGAATGGTAGAGATGTTATTCTATAAAAGTAAGATTATTTTTTTTCTACACTACTACAATCTAAATTGTTATCATTAGATGATGACCATTCTAGTTTGAAATATATAATAATATAAAGATTGACATATGAAAAAGTGAAATCTTTGGAAACTAAAAAATAAAAAATAAAAAACATGGAGTTACTATTGACTAACACACTTTGAAGTTTGAAGAAGCACTGCATCAAGGGAGTTACTATTTCAATTTGTGAATGGCGGCCTATATATGCATCCATCCATGCATGCTCACAAAACACACGATATTCAATCACAAACTCAAATACATGTTTAGTAGGAATTGAAATGCCCATACACTGTTTGTTTTAACTCTAGCAAGCCACATGATATATATACAGTTGAATTGAGAAACCAAAACTACTACTTAGTCTCTCTGTTGTATAATATATACATCAAACTCAAATCCTATAAACTCAAAAAACAAAGTAGCAGTAGTAGTATATCTATCTTCTGTACGTTCAAACTGATTTATGAGAAACAATAGGCAATGAGCAGTTAAATCGGACCTGTCCTTGAGATCCAGTTAGCACTCCAATGTTTGAAAGCTTCACCATGGCCCTGGCAAAATCCTGCCTGAATAAAGCTGCATCTGAAGCATACATCCTAGCAGCTTCAGCCGTCTTCTCGTTTGCCAGGAGTTACTGGTCAGCAAAGAGGAGTCCTCTTCCTCTCAGCAAACTCTGATAGTAGTGAGAGTCGAAGCCTAATTCAGATGATATAGAAGAAGATAACAATTCCTGGTAATAACTCATCCCATTAATGCTTGATTCTTTACTCATAATAGCCCTCGAGGTCGATGTCATGGGCAAAGGAGCTCCTCCGCTGCTGCCACCACTGTTGTTGTTACCAGCACCGTCTTCACAGTTGGCCCTCACTTCATCAATGAAATCAGAATCAATTGTTCCATCTGGCTGTCCTGTCCCTGAGAAGTTGTTCAGTCGTGGCTGTATGAATTCACACCCTATTTTGCCAATATTGTGGGCACCTTCAGCAAAGCAAATAAAAGAAGAATGGTTCAACCATGAGTACGTATGTCATTTTGCTCAAACAGCAGATACAATTTGAGAAAATGAAAACCAAAAATTTGAGTGAATTCAATACCTAAAAGAGCCACAGTTTCTCTTTCACTGAATCCTCTTTGGCCAAACAATCTAAGAGTTTCAGTGATATTCCCGTCTGGCCTTGGAATTTCAGCCAAAGCTCTTTCAAAGAATGAACGCTCACTGTCTCTTCTGCCCGTCAACACAGGATAGAATGGACCACCAACCTATAATTTCCAAGAAAAACAAACACATTCATGGCCTAAAAACCAGAGGAAGTTGGCAGGAATCAGAAATAACAACTGAATAAGAGATGGATGAATGGATAGAAAATGGGAAGGATGATATCAGAAAGTTAATCAAGTAAAACAGCAGTAGTACAGCAATCAAGAAATTAATCATGAAATTATTGGCTAGGATAAGCTAAATGAACATTAGAAGGATCAATTATAATTATTATTACAAGACAGGGAATGACTGCAAAGGGACCAAAAAACTTCATTAAAGAACAAATGAATCTTAGACTAGGAAATACTAAGCCTTCAAAAACAAAAACCAGTATAACAAATGTGATTCCTCATGTCAAGGGTGAATCCTTGGTCAGTTTAAAGTAGTAGAATTTGGATACTAGCAAGCCATTACAAAAAGGGTAATGAGTGTAAATTAAGGAACCAAAAAGAAACTTCATTAAGAACAAGTGAAGCTGAACAAGGAGATACAAAGCCTTCAAAAACAAAAAGCATTAATAACAAACAAATGTGATTCATCATGTCAAGGGTAGAAACTTTTTTATATAAAAATTCTTAGTAGCCATCTCTTCTCCAAACATTTGTTTCAATTGCATGCCATAAACCTCATCAACCCCTCATTGCCATCTCTTCTCCAAACATTTCAACCATCAACAGAAATCATGGATACAGATATCATCAAATTTCTTAACCAGAAATATATGGCTGTCACGTCAGTCATTACCAAAAACCTAACAATCGACAACATTTTCAAAAGTAGTTATGAACTCTACAGATTCACATAAATGAATAAATGGTCATAAAAAGATCTAAGGGTAGTGCAGACCAGAACAATGGCATCTCTAGTGGCAAGAACAAGAAGGTCAGAACAAGAAACCACCCCTGGGCAAACTTTCTCCAGCTCCTCCTTGATTGTATCGATATAATTAAAACCTTTCAGCGTGCGTCTCTCTCAACGGACTGATTCTTGCTCCCATTGGTGTCGTCTAATAATAGAACTGAGGCGTCACAAACCTGAGACCATAGATAAAAACCACAAAGTTGAGAACAATGAATTCAAAACCCATCTCAAAGACAGAAACCACAGAGAACAATAAGAACTCAATACCCAGATCACTAATGTCTGTCACAGGAAACACAATTCAAAGAAATATTATAAATACCCAAACCAAAAGAGCAAAGGCAAAATGCACACTACCCTAGGACAATACACGATTCAAAATACTAAGAAGAGAAAAAATCAGTATGTCAATATCAGATTCAAAAGGAGAATCAGAATGAAAACCCATTTGAAGCAACTACAATCCTTAAGTACCAAGAACAGAAGAAATGACCAAATTGAAGAAAAAATACTCAACGCCAATATCAAAGATGGTAAAACCCAGAAGAGTGAATAGTAGAAAACTCGAATATCGACATCATATTCGAACAAATAGACGTTATAAATACATTCGAGACAACTGAAATCAGAACCAAGAACAGAACATATTACCAAATCTAAGAAAAAAATTTCAAAGCCCAGATCAAATATTGTAAAACCCAGTTAAAATAAAACTTGAAATTAAGAAGATAAACAAGAAACGTGATACCTCAATGAAGCAATCGTGGAATAATAGGCGCAACAGTTGTGCCGGAGCCCTCTTCTCTTCCATGACTATTCGACTCATGGTCGATCTGATGATTTGTCTTGCAACAGGGCACGTTTCTTCATAGAAATTGTACTCTAGATTTAAGGCACCTCCTTCAATTCCAGTAAAAAAGTCCATAGAAATCCCGGAATCGATTGAAGTTGGTGAAGCAGAGGGAGAAAGATTGGCATTCTGTGTTTCACCATTAGGGTTTCTCAAAGAGACGACAGCGGAGACGAGAAGTACAAACAAGACCCATTTGCTCATCATCATGTTTGACATGGAAGGTAGAGAGAAGGAACAGAATTTTTAGATAGAAAACGAAAGAGTGTAGTGAGAAAAGAAAAGCGCAAACTGCAAAATTTGAACGTGCAGAGAAGAAAGAAGGGCGCCCCATTTATAACCGCTAATCGTAACAAATTCATTTCAAGACTTGACTGGACCAAGTTCGACTAGCTGTAGTTTGGACTCGGATTACACTTAAATGAGGCTATTCTCCATGACTTGGATTAATACTTAGTTATTTGATTAAACAATTCCTTTGCCTTTTTAAATTGTCTCTTATTGCAAAAATTTTGATCAACGTATTTTTAGTCTCCAAATTCAATAATATACCGGTTATTTTGAAGTACTTACCGCTGATTTGATATGACCTCTAATCTATAATGTGAATCATTTCAACAATTATAATCACGTAACTGACGTGTTTTAAATTGATGTTTTGTCGGTGAATGTGTTGGAAGGCTACTTGTTGTGTCGAAGAGGGAGAGAGTTGAGTTGGGAGAAAATAGAAAGAGTGTAATTAGTCCAATTAAAGTGAGTATTAATTAATGGTATCAAAGGTTAATTTTTTTTATTTCAATTTTATAGCCAGTTATGTAACATTGCAGGCACCATTTTAACTAGATTTTTGATGACTTTGGGGTGGCTTTTGCAAAAAAAATGTCAACCATCAAGGAAGGTTATTGTATTTGACTCATTTCTATATATCAACCATCTATTCGGGAAAAAAAAAAATCTATTAATATATATATGCTACCTTAGGCAAAATTCAAGTGATATATATATACACACACTTGCAAGAGATTGAAGGTGTGCCCGAAAATGAAGCGCAGGGTTATAAGAAATAATAAATACAAGGAAAAATGATATTTGTACTTTACTTTATTTTCTATTTTTAAAGGTAAAATTTTTGAAAATTGAACTTGAATAAAAGATTTTATGCTTTGAAATAAGTCTAAGTTAGCCTCTCAGCCCACTTGATTTCCACCCTCATGTGAATCCTACTACTGCAAAGTTATGACTAAAACTTTTATGCAAGTCGTGGGCATAACCAATTAGGGGCTGACCTTTGAAACTCACTAGTGTAGGTTAGTTGGCGCGGCAACTTCTATTATTAGTCTTTTTTTTCATGTGATAATAAAGAGTGTTGCTATTTAGTCGGACTAAAAAAAATTAAAATATATTGTTACATTAGTAAATTTTTTGATTCTCTTTCTATATCAAATTTGTATAGAAAGTGAGTTTTTTTTTTTATATCTCATATTTATAAATTTTACAGTTGTATTCTATATCATACATTCACATTTACGAAGAAAGTTGTCTTTCTTTTTATATTAAAGTTTTTTTTCCGTGAGTCCGTTTTTAAGTCCAGTGAAAGAATGTCAATTATATTATTTTCCGGTAATAAAACCTATTTTTCAGCATTCATTTTGAGAGGCCAGAGAAAACGGAGGGTGAAAATTAACAAATCTATTTAGGATCTCATCTTAGAATACAAACATTATAAATTTTTATCAGACATTGTACCCTCCCCACCCCCTTTCTTTCATCATGGATAAATAACATCCCCCACCCCCCTTTTAAAAATACATTGCAGATATTTATCAATTACTTATATTTTTCAATTCTTTTTCCTTTTAATTAAATTAAGTTTTAGTGCTCATAATTTATTTTTGGGCAAACAAGAATGATCAAATATTCATTACCAAATTACAAGCTTTTAGCAAGGCGTTGTTAAACCTTGATTTTAATTGTCCGCACCTTCCACGATATGTGAAAATCAATTCAATGATAAAGCCCACTAGCTCTCATTCTTTAACTCGTAATAGTTGAAATTTCATATTACTGAACATACGGACTTCACATAAACACATATAACTATGCAGGTCTCACAATTTGCCATGTCATTACAGCCACGTCAAAAAGTTCGCACACCAAAAAGATAAAACTGTAGAGAGAGAAAGTGAATAGCGAAAAATCCTTAGATTATTGGCTTATTTCTGTGTATAATTTTAGGTATCAATTTAAAATTTTCCTTTGAAGGTCACATGAATCGAACCCTATAACCCCTCAAATTAGGTGCTACGCCATTGCCATCAATTTAGTCACTGTGCATGCTAAAGTGGTTGTTGCATATGTATGAACTTTTTTATTTCATTTTTAGAGAAGTTATAGATCAATAAAAGTATCTTATCTTAGAATACAAACATTACAAACCTATTTTCTTTCATGAATTTTGTACCCTCCTTTCCTAAGTTACATATATTGTCGTCTTCATTAAAAAAAGGGAAGGAGTGCAGTGCAGTGCAGTGCTAGGTGATAAGATCCATTTATCGAGATGATCTTAACCCAAATCATGGTCTTTAAGATAAGAGGATTATTAACAATAAAATAAAATAGTTGGTCTTAATTACAGTGTTCCTTTATTCTCTGTTTGGATAGAAAGGAGAGAATGGAAGATGAATGAGATATTTCTATACAAAAGAAGAGATTGTGTTCTTCACTTTTTTTGTTTGATTGGATGAAAGAGAAGTGAAACATATAATACCTTATTTTGTTTGATAAGAAAAAAGGAAAAAAAAATAAAGAAAGTTTTGTAATTGAAAATATTTATAATAAGCTTGTTTTTCTTCTTTTTTTGTCTTTGTCCAAATTTGGAGAAATGAAAATTTGTGAAAGATAAAGGATGGCTCATTTTCATTCTCTTTTCTCTTCTCTCATATTTTTTCTACCAAAGAAAGGAAAATTTTCTCCTATTTTTCCTCCACCTCTCTTCATTACTTCCTACGAAATTAAGCATTAAGGAATAAGTTATTAATTGTGACATTCTATCTATTTTTCCATGTGATAATTAAATTATAATAAGAAAAAATTAGATTTTGATGACCAATCTTAAATAAAATTATTCTTAAGTTTGAAAAAAAGATGAATAGTCACCGAAATTGAAATTTATTTGTTCATGGATGACCATCTAAGGGTAAAAGTCAGGGTTAAGGCTGATCTGCAAGTCCAAAAGCAAGAACCCAAAACCCCAAAGCAATTACAATTGAAACACGAGATGCTCGGTTGAGAGTCCATTCTCGAGGAAGGCAGAAAGTAATAAAGCAGAAGGAGAATAGAAGTGTGTATATATATTGATAAATAATTAATGTAAACCCCACGCAACCTTAGCGTATATAATACATACATATATATATATATACACGCTAACCTCGCCCAGGCAATAATAAAGTTAAAAATAAATATATATATATATATACACACACACTCTTAAGGCAAATATATACAAGTAATAGAGAGATTGAAGAAAGTGTGAATTTGACATCGACGAGGAGGTGGGTTTCGCTTCGATCGAAGTTGGTTGGTTCATGGGGAATGCCTGCCGTCAGAGGCATAATCTCTTGCCAGCGTAACTACAAACATAGTACGTATGCCTGGCAAGGGACTATGCTTTTGATGATTGGCAATTAATTCACCATCTATCTATATATATATATATATATATATATATATATATCATCAACAGATTAAGTTATTAGTTCCTCCATCTCATTCTTTGCATATATAGCCTTGGCCTGCAATCTCATCATCAAGGTATGGTATGGTATGGTATGGTATGTTTTCTTTTTCTTGGTTTTAAACTTAATTATTATATTCTGTATCATATATATAATGTTTTCTTTTCTGGGTTATTAACTTAATTATTATATTCTGTATCATATATATACTTCCTTCCTTTTCTGTATCCGTCAAGAAATCAAAGATCGATCGTTTGCGATTTAGGAATCTTATATCGATCATCAGATTCCACAATGCATGCTGACTTTGATCAAAACCAACAACCTTTCTCCTTTTTCTTTTCTTTTCTTTTTTTCCCCAGAAAAATATGTAATATGTTATTAAAATACATACATGCATGTTTCTCTTGTACGTGATTGAATATTTAAGGTTGAGTTTTGAAGTTCACGTGTGCTTTTGTTTTGGGGGTTGCGTGTACTATATATATATATAGTACAAATATTTCATATTATGATGTTTCCATCGGTTTAATTTTGTACCCTTCAAAATTAATGATTATATATATTGGGTTAGTATAATAGTTATAGTTGTTATTATATAGTATAACTAAAATTAATGGTGGGTTGGTGGACTCCTTACTGTTTGAACTTATGATTTTAATGATGTCTTTTCAGCATTCTCTTAAAACTTTTCGGCATATTTGATACAGTGAATATGATGTTTGTTGGTTTTGGGACCTCTTTAATTATGTGCATAATCATCAGTTTCCTTACAACGTACGTACCATGATGTAGATTGAAGGTGTCTCCAAGAATGAAGCAATGAAGATTGAAAAAAGCGTCCAATTGAAAACGTCGAAGGGTTATAATTTTATTCATTAGATTGCTCCTACGTATCAATAAAAATAAAATTATAGCCTTTCAACGTTTTGACTTTGTCACTTTTTCTGCCTAATTGTCAATTCACCATCATCAATTAAGAATTGCCCTTGCCCTTGCCCTGGCCAGCAATCTCATCATCAAGTATGTATTGTATGGTATATATGTTTTCTTTTTATGGGTTATATTATTAATAATTACGTATATTAATTCTGTATCATGTATATATATATACACACACACTCCCTTCCTTCTCGGTATCTGTTAAGAAATCAAAGAACGTGTTTCATTTGGAAGTTTTAGACGACCATCGGATTCGACAATGCATGCTAGCTTTGATCAAAACCAACAAACCTTTTCCTTTATTCCAGAAAAATATGTAGTATACAAGTTTGCTTTTGTTTTTGGCTGTTGCGTGTAATCATACAAATCTTAGTTTAATGAGTAATGGAATTTCTGTTAGGATAACAATGGGTACGTTGTTCCCCTTGACGCACGCAGATAACACCTCACAAATCACGGGAACAAAGCAAGATTCGAACCTTCCTTTCTTTTATTTTGAAAGAAAAAGACATACCGCTAGAGCATTAGACTCTTGGTGTATATAGTTACTGAATGGTAGAAAATTATTCTTTAAAAGTATGATTATATTTTTCCTACACAATATATACCGCAATCTAAATTGACAATTTTTTGGTGGGGCTTCTATGCTAGAAAGCACGGACACTTCGTATAGGGGTGCCGTGTCCGTGTTGGACACTCGGACACGTGTCGGACACTCCGTAGAAGTGTCCTGGAATTTTTTTTTTTAGGACACGGCAAGGACACGCGGGGGACACGGCAAGGACACGCGGGGGACACGGCGGGGTACATTTTGTAATTTTTAAAAGTGCAAAAAAACCCCTGAACTTTTGCAAAGTTACAAAAAGACCCCTTTTGAACTATTTTTTTTAACATTTCAGCCCCTCATCTTCTAAAAATTGACATATTGACCCCTTGAAATAACTATAATGACATATATCATTTTATATGACTATTATGCCCTTTTCTATATAAATATAGTATTTTCTAAAATAAAAAATTTTAAAAATAAAAAATATTTAGATAAAATTCCTAAATAATAAATTTAGAAACAAAAAAAAATAAAAAAGCCAATATAATGAACATCCTTTTTGAAAATACATTAATTACTTGATAATAAATTGAAGTATTTGTATGATTTATTATTTTTTTATTGTTAAATTTATGGTATTGTGGATATTGGTTAACTTGTTGAATATATATTAATATATTATTTCATAGCCGTGTCCCCGCCGTGTCGTGTCCTGTTTTTTTGAAATTTGCCGTGTCGCCGTGTCCGTGTCGTGTCGTACCCGTGTCTCGTGTCCGTGTTTCTTAGCTTCTATGTATATTAACTATTAAGAGATTCATATGAAACACTTAGATCACTCCAATAGGTGCAGGTTGGGTTTAGTTTGGGCATCACAAATTCAAATTAGCTTTGTTAGGGAGACATGGACCACATCTATGGGAGACCAATCTCAGCTTATTCTGACATTTTTGGATTGTTTGGCTCAGCTCATTCTTTTATGAGTTCCGCTAATTTTCTTATGGACCTAGTTCAGTCAAGAGACATGTTGTGTAAATTGATATATATATATATATGATGTCTGCGTTTGATGATTATATTTATATATATAGAAACAACAGAACCTTTACAGCGAAAGGCCATTCCAAAATAGGGACCTTGTAATCAGGAGAGCTCAACACTAATTTGAATAAAACAGTCATCTATTAATCAACAAACAGGTTTTACATACAGATCAATGTTCTTTTCTTTTTCTCTTTCTTTTTTTCCCTTTTTCTTTTTTATGAATTGTATTAAAAGCCTTGAAGGATTAAAATCCACAGTGATTGCTTCATGCCAACAACGTATCACAACTTTGAATCCCTTTGAAATGAGTACAATTACCAGTCAAAACCTCTAAATGGTTGACATTTCTGCTCTCTGATAATAATAATAATATATAAATAAATAAAAGCAATTGCTCAATCAATCCAAAATTAACTAATATCACAACTCTTCAATGGAATGTTAAATATAAAACAAATAACCTAAAAAATTCAATCCATTTGCTTAAGAGCTCATTCCGCATCAACAGCAATATATTTCACACTACAAAAGGATACTACTAACACAAGAATAAATCCAATGAATGAAGTTTACAAGAACTGACACAACCAAAACCTAAACTCAGGAGCCAACCATATTAAAAACTTTTCTGTTCATTGTTCCTTTTTTTCTCCTTTCACTTTTGTTTTCTATCATTCAGAAATAAAACAAAAGACAACAGAAAGCTCACCCACAAAACTGTTAGGTCAATTTTCTTTCTTTTTCCATTTCTCAGTAGCTGTGCCGAATTGAAGTGTATTGGGAGGTCTACTCGACCATCCGAAACAAGAACAGAGACCATTCTGGACGGCAATTAGGTTTCAGCGGCCCGTTTTTGGACGTTTCATTCCACTAGTATTAAAAGGTGATACACTGCTACTTGGACCTGGGCTATCTTCTCTGAAATTTGAATTTATCAGAGCTAGTTCACGCAATTGCTGCCTCTTTATAAAGTCCTGGGACTCGTCCTGTTCAAGAAATATTTTTTACTAAAAACTGGGAATTAAAGATGGAGACAAGTGACACAACTAGTAAACATGAGCACGAAGCATGTAGTTGTTCCCATATATAAGAGGCGTGTTTGGAAATTAAAGTGGGAATGTGGGATCACTGTTTGGCTTTTTCTCTTTTTTCTTTTTCTTTTTCCCTTCCAAGTTTGCTCATCAATTGATTCAAATGATGTTTTCAACTTAGATCCATAAAGCCTGCAGATCCCACTGAATGATTTCTACTGGCATTTTTAGAATCCTCTTGTAGGTTAAATCATAAAAGAGAATAGAAGAAACACAAAGGTTACTCTAAGCTAATTAATATATTTAATCTTTGAACTCCCAAAATGAACACCCTTTTTTCTTTATTTGGATTAACTAAATTTAACCGTTTTTACCTCCATGAAAAGAATATAAGATATTTTCTTCAGACTTGCTACCTTGAACACCAAAATACTTAAAAATACAAACTACAATATGATCTCAAGGCCAATAACAAGATAAAACATTAAGGTTTTGAATTTGAGTCATTCTCCGAAAATTGCTTCCAAAACCCCATATAGTAAAAGACTTGTCGAAGGATCAAATATGTGGACCAAATCCTCACCAGAGTCACTGATTTCCGTTCATACATCTAGTGGACACCATTACGCCATATCAATAATAAAAAGTAAAGATTAACTGTTAGCCCTAGATTTTTTTTTTGTTTTTGTACCCAGTGCACAAGGGTCCTGCTTGAGTAGGGGGTCTGAGAGAGGTAGATGTCGTCTAGCCTTACCCCCATTTTTGGAGAGGCTGCTCCCAAGTCTCGAACTCGAGACCAATCAATTTGGGCAAAGGCACTTGCCATCGCACCAAGGTGCGACCTCTCCAAAAATGCACCAGCGAAAATCAGCGATGAATGGAGAGGATACTGATCTCAAGTCTGCTGGAGATTAATCACATGTACCACGGGTCCACGATGTTACCACCACCTCACTACTAAATACCAGATAGTCTACTAAACAGATACCGCAGATTTTATTGTATATTGTTTTCATATATAATTTTAAGTCATAAAAAAGATGGAAAGCAATCAAAGCATGTGGCATTATATTAAAAATGAGAAATTGCACAGAATGTCCAAAGAGAAGGCAGGAAGCATTAGGTTTGAGATAAATACCACAGGTTTGAGCAATTCTTCTATAATTTCCTGTGCCTGCCTCAGCCTTGTATCAATAATATTGGCAGGTAAATCACCCTCGATCAAGATGTGGAGGGGCTCATTGAGGTGCTCATAGCCTGGTCTTCCCCGTAGCTTCTCTTCCTTGAGATTGAAAGCATTAAAATATAATTAAGCTTGCAATGTACAACCAATTTCAATTTGAAATCAAGAGGAAAAAAATTGTAGTGGATTTCCAACCTAATATTGTACTTCATTTTCCTGTTGGTTTTGACCAAGAAAGTATCAGGAAAAATTATTAACGGTATCAGAAGAGACAAGAAAAACTATATGAATCACCTTGTCTGGGTCCTTTATGGACCCTTTTCCTCTAATGAATACACGGCATCCTGTAGTAGCTTCAACCCGTTTTAATGAATTGCCTCTAGGGCCCAGTAGTCGTCCAACAAAATTGAACTAACACCCACAGAAGTTAATAGCTCAGTACCATTATCTAATAAAAGAAGCCTTCGCAGAAAATGAACACTGAGATTATAAAAGAGCAAGCAAAGTATATATAAGAGCTTACATTTGGATAAGTATCTATTGGAATTTCTAAGCGCAAAATCTTTTTCAGCGTGTATGAAGTAGGACTTGCTGGTGCCCCGTGCCAGTCCATTGCCATTCCAGGTGGTCCACCTAATCTCTGTCATGTAATTAAGAACCTCAGTGTTTAAAATAAGCTTTTTTAGTACGAAAGAATGAAAGAAAAACAAAAGTATATTGATAAGAAAAAACCAGAAAACAGAGCATGAGGATTTTAGGTCGAGGACATGAGCATTAAGAACATGAAGGAACACATAATGAACTCAATATTAACCATTTAGAAAATCAACTGAAGTAAAACTTCAAAAACAGTTACTTCAAATTTTTTTGAAAAAAACAACTGCAAGTAGAGAAATGTGCAAGAACCAACACCCTTATCACAGGTCATAACTCTACTTTTCAAGGATATTCATAATTTCATCTGACAGATCAGAATATCCGTAATATCCTAATTTGCAAGGAATCTCTACTTCCCACTTACAATTTTGTTGCTAATCCAAATAATGATCATAAAAGCAAACCACCCAGCTGTCTGTTGCTTAAAAAACTTGTGGCAAAGTCAAGGTTTGTCATTGAGTATCATTCAAAGGGTGTGACTACCCCACCTTCAGGTCACGTGGGTTGCTAAAACTTCTTCAAAACCAATAATCATGCATGCATAAATCTTGCAATTTGCCTATATTTGCATTATTTACAGAGGGTAGAAGAACATCAAATTACATTTTGAGATCATGAACAATCCCAAAAGAAGGAAGTTTACTGGTTTGATAGATAAGGAGTTAGATAGGATAGAATTTCAATAATATGTTTTCAATCTTTCACATGATGCGTATGCCTACCGCAAAACCATCAAACTGTTTATCTATCTGCAGCACCAGTACATTTATACCCCGAGAGAGAGGGAATAATAAACCAGCACAGGGATGAACAGTGCCAAGAAATTTAATTGGACTTGTCCAAACTCAAAAAGGGTTGAAGTCATGAATGCCAAGACTGATTTGCTTGTGTTTGGCTTCTCTCTCCCTTTCCTCCATATGCTAAGGTGCAGTGTATCCAATATTTGATTTTAGAATAAATATTTTGAATTCTCATTGGATTAAAACTATGACCTTCAACAGATTAAACATACAAGAAACCGGAAAGCTATTTCCCAATCCACATTGAAGACATCAGGAGAAAAAACATATGTATGTAACTAAATACGAGTTGAAGAAATAGTCAATTTTCCCAAAAGCCTTGAAACTTGATTCAACCTATTGGGGTGTTAAAGAAGAAAGAACTGGAGGTAAATACTGATATATACTCCAAACAAAACATAATGCCAGAAGGAGATGGAGTCAGCTCAATGTTTTCTTCCGTTAACACACGTCCTCTACAGAAAAAAATCCTGATATCTTTGATTAAAAATTGATGGGTGAAGTGATTTTAAGTCCTCTAATTTTAACTTATCAGGAAAAAAAAAAACCTTAATTTGTTTACAATATTGAATCGAGTAAAACTCTGTATTCTGCCTTGGGTTTCCAACAAATTAAATGAAGGTTGGTTCAAAGGGCTTGTAGCCCAATGGTATAACCTCCCCATCCTCAAAGAGGAGGGGAGGGGTTCGAGCCCTGGTGTGGGCAAAAAAGTGTGTGCAAGTCCCCAACTAGGAAAAAAAAAATGTAGGTTGGTTCCTCTTAAGGTAATCTACATACACATAGGAGCACCAGTCACGTCTAAACATGTAAGCAAAAATCTGTGAATTATCCACCATACAATGGGGTCGGCGACCCATATCATCACCTGCTGTCCTTCTGTGGGGATTGCCGAGGCCTTGATAGTGAATCCTGTTTAGTAGATGGTTTACACAAACAACCGGCCTGATTGATTAGATGATTTCTAATCATCTGATTTCCTTCTCTTTTCTTTTCTTTTCTTTTCTTTTTTTCTTTTTTGAAATCATCAAACCATGACTGATCTCACTGCTGGCTCCAATGCACTTGTCATATTTTAAATCCACATTTTGCTTCTCCGATTTAAGCTTTTTGACAAGTTCATAAGGTAACTAGAAGCAAATGTTTACCAAATTTTTATCACTATCAAGGGACTTTTTCCAAACCAATTTCAAAAAATAAACAAATGTAACAAAATATTAAATCAAATCGGTGGGAGCAATCATTTGCTGTGTTTTCACACCTCATGCTATTCCCTTCCTTTTTATCAACAAAATATATAAAAACTACATCAGGATCATATATTAGTCAGACCAAAATATATGCTGTTTAAAAGAAGTACACAAAAACAAAAGGGAACAGAAAGAAAATAAGAGAAAATGATAAATCAAAAACATAAATAAAAAGGTTCCATTATGTTCAACACATGTCAGAATCTGTTGAAATAACAATTGCTCAACATGTAGTCATGCATTAAATATTTTGTGAAACAACTTTGCTATGCTCTAAATGGAAGGACCAGAAATGTGTGTGTTCATATTAATCGTCTATACATACTGCTCTAGCCAGCAACAGACATCTTTCTAGATTCTGGACAACAGTTACAAAAGGTTAAAGCTGAAGGGTGCATTGAGCATCAACTCAAAGTTCAAAAGAGGTTGAACCTAGGAAGCACATAAACACCTAAAAGGTCATGATAGCAGTGTCTGACATGTGTCAAGAATACTGGATATGCGCCAACATGTGTAAGACATGCGAAACATATCAAATTCTTTATCTTCTCAGTTCTCAGAATCAGACTTGAGGTTGACACCAAACCAACACGAATTCAACATGCACAGACACGCTTGGGCAAGACAAGGGGCTTTTCTAAGGAAATTCTAAAGATAAAGAGGTCAAAGTATAAAAACAAAAAAGTTTCTGGTAAATAGATAAGTGGGATTTGACCATTTAGTTGTTTGACTCCTGCTCTGAAAGAGAGGGGGAGAGAGAGAGAGAGGAACAGCATCTACAGCTGCTTCCCACAACCATCTCCAACTAGTTCCCACAGGCCGTAACCATCTAAGTGAGCCTCGAGGTAATCTAACCATCTATATTGAGCCACGGTCTTTTTATTTTAATTTTGATATATATATTTTTTGCAACCTTTAGGGGCCAATTGCTTGGTGCACTGGTAAATGGTCAGACTATCAAGATCGAAAGATAGGTTCGAATCATGAGAGCAGCCAATTTGTGCAATTAATGCCAAATGTTAGGTCTTAATCTATTAACACACCGAGTAATGAGCCTCTCATTTTTGCGACCTCTGTTCCTTCTTTTTCTCTTCTCCCACAATTATGGGGGTTTCAAACCCTTTAGTTTTTGAAATGCTAAACCTACTTCTAATTTAGTTGGAAAAATTACGGTCTTTCTAAAATTAAAAGGTGTTAGAAGTTGAAAATAGTGAGAATTATTCACAAACTCAAATAATTGTTACCTTTAGATTTTATAGTTTGAGCTTTTTAAAAATTGGAATGATTAGTGTTTATGAAATCATGATTAGGGCCTTCCAATTTAAGAATAGTTAATGCTGTTATGAAATGTAAAGTGCTCTTTTCAAATTAGAAATAATTAGGAGCCTTCAGAATTTTTGAATTAGAAAATTTGTAGCTTTATGGAATAACCATGGTTTCTAGTACCACTACCTCTCCTTAATTGCCTACGAAGTTATAGATTTGTGATTTTGATTTTGTTATTATAATTACGAAGTTGCCTCATTAAAGGTATTTGTGATTTTGATTTTGTTATTATAATTACGAAGTTGCCTCATTAAATGTGCAACTGTATTGCCCTCGGCACATGGATCCTTTCCTTTTTCTGAAGTATTTGTTCATGCATTCTCCAGAAAATAAAATTTTAAAAATACACTACACTTGAGCAACATAGTCAGTTAGTAACATAGTCATATCTTCAAAATCTCATATGTATCTCAAAGTGTACACCCCATTCATAATTTTTTAAACATAAATTTTTTGTTCAAACTCAAATGCTTATGGAATATAGAAAATGAAATGCGACCGGAAGAAATGACGGATGGGCGGTACATGATAGTGTTTAGTAATGCATATCAACAATCGAACAATAGCAGTAGCAGGACTTACAGAAGAATTTCTGCATCTTCAGTAAACAATATCCTGTAACTAAATAGGACAACAATCTTTGTTACCCTAGTTTCAACAAATAAAGCTATTGAAAAGGAAAAAATTTACTTAACTTATGCTTGTTCTTTCTTTCTCTTCAGGAAAAAACCCAAAATATAAATAGAAGAATACGGAATGCTCAGGGATAATCACAGCCAGTTTGGTTCTGTTTTATGATAACAGCTTTCCAATCTTAGAGAACTGAAAAATTAGAAAACAGTAGAGCTCAACAGTTTTCCAAAGACTGTTTTCTGAAAACCAAGTTATTACTTTCTGGTTTTGCTCAACTTCAAGCTCCCAATACTTGTTTAATAGGCTCATAATAGATGGTTGTTTGCGGAGAACTGTTATAAAGTTCACATTGGGCTCTACTTCAATCGTGGTTCACATTTGTCAAAAACCAGTAATATAGTTGGTCAGAAAGCTCGCTAAAAGATTTCAGCAAATACTAAAATATGAATATCAATTGACCGTTACCAACCTCCTCTTACTTGTGACTCGTATATTTACTTTCTATATCAAGCAAACTATATGAGACCTATAGCTAAAGATCATATAGTGTCACGGTATGTATAGCACCTATACAGAACACTTCTCTCTTTCTCAGTGCTTTCTTTAGGCTTCTGACTTCTTGTTGGTAGAAAAAGCAATATGATATTGAGCTTTATTAAAATTGCCTACCACTGGTACTAGGGAAATCCATGGCATAGCAGCAGAAAATTTCCATAATTTATCTTATTTCTACAATGTGAAATGCCAAAAATATGAGTCAGATCCAGAGCTGTATATTATGCAAGATGCTTGACATACCAGCAGAAAGATTCCACAATGGTAGGAATTAGATTCCAACAGTTAAATTCAGGGTGATAAGCCAGGAAGATACAGGTATTATGTTGATGTAGATTATGAATGATGAATACCTTTATCATTAGCGTCAATACCAATTCATTCCCTTATTACAGTAAATGTCTAGCTCTAGGCAGGCATGACTCGCATTGCAACCGTACAAGTGTACAAACACAAGAAAAGTATACAATTGCAGCTTAAAGGGAAAAAAAAAAGATTGATGCAGAATCTGATGATAAACATAAAATGAGGAAACTATTTACCTCCTGAGGAAAGCCATTCCAGCTACCCAATCCTGTACCAGCAACATGTGGCATAAGGTTTGAAGAAGCCATGGGACTAGGGCTTCGATGCCGCAGTCTATCAAGTTCACCAAAACCTTGGTTGGGCATCCTCCCCGAAACTCGTAATATCTCTGAACAAAAAGAAGAAAAGAGAGAAGGAATACATTAAATATAAAAACCAACCTCCAAAATCAAAAATAAAAATAAAAGCACCAGAAAAATGATATAAGCTGAAACCATTTTCATAACAATATACAGCCACTGCCACAAAAATATGGAGTCATGAAGGGTAATGCAAGGTAAACGAGAATAAGGAGGAGAAGTTAGAGGAAGAGACGAGGCAATAATCAAGATGAAAGAAATTAGTTAAAAGCTCATTGAAACTAAGAACAAAAAAGATACAATTGTACTGAATTTACTTGCAATCCTGTTTAGACAATGTAAGAATATGTTTTTACTACTGAAATCAATCGACGGAAGCTTAATCAGTTCACAAGGTTTAACATCCCAAATTACAGTCACTATTCAGAAAAGGAAACTAACAAGGACATCAAGCCTGTTCGCTTATGGTTTCACCATCTCTTTCGTTTCAATCTTGCAACAGCACAAGTGGGCTCCTCTCAAAGAGAATGCTAGAACATTAATTAAACTGAAAAATATCCAGTGAACTATATCTTACTATGTCACATGAATTTTTCTTTATGAATCTATTCTGGGTTTTGCACCAGCTTTTTCATTGACAATTAAATCTGTTAAACGTCGTGTAAACCCATGCAACGGCCAAAAGTTTTCAAACTCACAGCAGTAAAGTTCTAGTATCAATGAGCACTATTTTTCAAGGTTATGATCTAAAATGAACAGTATTTTCCATGTCAACCAAGTTAGAGATAATTACTGACACAAAAGTGTTAAACTTTCATACAGCCATAAGGACAAGTATAAGCATAAAAAGTATTTATACGCCCACAAAGTAGTTTAAAACCCTTGCCATGTCACAAATTATACAAATCGAACAAAAAAGTCGCCAAGATTTGCACCAACACTGATGAGACAAATAACTATACCATAAGACTAATAAATTGGTTAAAAGATATAATTGTCATTCAGTATTCTCACGGAAACTTTTCATTTTGCTTTCCTGGTATACAAAGCAAATACATTTTCATTTTCATTTTCCAACGCTGTTTCTCGATCCTATATTCTATAATTTATGCTAGTTTGAATAGAGCTCACTTGGTATTTTAGTAAAGGGGTTAGTTTACTTGACCTAACATAATTTTGTGAAAATGACTCCCATTACACAAAACCAGGAAAGCACTTCAGATACTACAAAAAAACGCAATGGGATGAATTCGCCCATGGGGAAAAAGGAAAATGGAAAGAAATATGTGTGTGTGCGTGTGTGTGCGCGTGTGTGCAGAATTGATTCAAGAATCACAATTAAGAACAGCAGAAACTATTATTCAAACTTCATGAAGGTAAAACCAATCAAAATGGATCTAACTTTGTAATTTTGACAAACAAGAAAACAAAGCCACATACTAAGAAATGCAGTTAAAACCCACAAAAACCCAGAAAACCTAGATCCAAAACTAAGAGATATAACTCAGTTCAAACTAACCTTGATTCAAAAGCCTGCTACATATCGGAAGAACTTGCATGAAAGGTCCAAGCTTTTGATGCTCTGCCAACAGCTCTGACAAGTACTGACTACTCAGATGTGTAGAGAAAAAAAACAAATACAAACGCATCGATCAAAAATAGAGAACCATTCAAGTGACTCAAAAGCATACCAATATTAAAAAGCAAGAAATAGAGATATAGAGTATAGAGAGGCGTACCTATCGAGGTCTTGGGTACTTCTAATCTGTGGAGAAACGGCTCTTGCAGGTGAGAAGTTGGGATTATACAGACCTGACATGGCTTTTCGACGACAACGAATCAATGGAATGGTAAAGGGGTCTTCTTAGTTGCAGAAGAGAGAAAAACAGAGAGAGAAGGTAATTTATTCATACAAGAAAGTAAAGGCTTTGAGCGAGTAAAGAAGGTCGAAACTGGGAAAGGTATGTGAAATTCGAAGAAAGGAAAGCAAATTTTTTTATATGGATGTGTGTATGTATAGGAAATTTATATTGGATTCTAGATTCCATTCAACGACAGTATCCAACTATCCATATATTTCTACTCTTGTTTGGAAAGAGAATATTAGACGGTAATTTAATCATTGACATTGTTTTATTGGAAAATTTTGTTCAAAATGAAAAACTAATTGAATAATCAAATGGAAAGATTAGTGGTGAATAAATATTTGCTAAGGTGGGACTATTTCTCTTTTAGGAGTAGTATTTCTCAATCACATGGTGCAGGGATGGCAACGGGAAGGGACCAATCCCATTTAAAGAAGCTTATCCATTTCTATTTTGCTCTGTTTAATAAACCGGCCGGAAGGAGGCAGAGCGGGACGATTTTTTTTTTCAGAAAAATATTTTTGTAATTAGACTCTTTTTCTAGTTCATTATAATTTATATATATATATATATCGTATACACTGGCTTCAATTTTGATAGATTTTTATTTTATTTATCATTTTTGTCATAAATGCATTTTAATGTTACCTTTAGGATGCAACAATAGTTACCAAAACTAAAGTGGAAGGAATAAAAAATTATTTTACTACTCAACCTATGAAATGGTCATTTCATTTCCAATAAACATTAAAAAGCAAAATATAGTTTCCAAAAATAATGTAATTATCATTTCATTCATACATTATTTCATATTTGAAACCAAACAATAGAATAAGAATGATCATTCCATTCTCATTCTCATTCCATTCTCACTTTAATGGAATGTTCATTCCATTGTTGCGTACCAAATACAGCATAAATGATGTTTAGCATGTTTTAGATGTGGGAAACATGTTTGAAAATTTGTTTAGAGGTTTTTGGAACATTTGGGTGAATTTGAAAATTTTGGGTTAACGAGGCCCGGGACGCAAGTCGGGTGGGCCCAAAAATACGAAAAAAATTTAAAAATTTATTATTTTTTGTTTTAGACCAAACGAAATGTTAAATGAGTTAAGGGAATGATTTCGGAGCTATGGCCGCTTTCGAAATCGAAAACGAAGGTCGAGAAAATACGTTAAATGACCCGAGGGCATCTCAATCATTTTGCACCCCAGGATATTGTTGAGATATCAGCCATTACATACAATTGATATATCTCTCTCACTCTCCTATTTCATCCTTTTTCCTTCTATTTTTATTTTGGAGGTGTTGGGCTAAGATTTGGCGAATGCCGAAAACAAGGGGATTGTTTTACTTGGCAAAGGCTACATTTTAGACCAAACGAAATTCAATTTCGATAAAGTTAAAAGGTCTGAAATTTTGGAACATTAACTTCAAGGCTTGAGAAATGATGTAGGGGTGTAAATCATTTCTTCATTTTGATTATGTATGTCACATACTTGTGACATGACACTTTTCTGTGAAAATTTATATGTAATGTAATATTTTTTGCATATATATATGTTGACTAGCATGTTAATTCTAGAGAGAATTATGTATTATTCATGAGTTGTTGAGGTTTATGAATGCATTGTATAACTTGTGTTCATTTGAGAAGTATTGTGAAGTTTGATCATATGTGAGAAGACATACATAATACATAATTCCCTTGAAAATGAATGATTATCGATTTCCATAAGATGATTGAACTCGCATTGTAATATGTTTGTGTCGAGAGTGATATACATTAACTTGATAAAATGTTATGCATTGGATGAAATTGATGACACTATTGATTTTGTGCATTTATATGAGAATTTGTGATTTTTGGGGCATGTGTGAAGATTAAGAAGGGCCCGGAGCCTTAGGATGCAAAGCCCAAAATTTGGCCAAGTGGATGTTGCTTCCGTTGAGTTAGTAACTCGTAAAGTATAAGCAGAGTATGTGACTTTGAAAATACCCTTACCATGGAATTGTGATAAACAGAAGTCCCCAGTTGAAGTGATTTCAGAGTATACGTAGTGTGAATGCATTTGTGAACATGATTATTTTTTAATTACTTAAGGTTAGTGGAAATATGAGACATCACGCATGAATTTGAAAACGTGTATGTTTTAAGTACAAAAATTATTGAAGTATGTCATATAGTTATATAGAGATTCATTGTGGATTCATGCATGGCTACCTGAGTCAATGTTGAGTCGGATGGATCATTCCTATTGGGCGTAGTTGTATGATCACTCTTTTCCTCCAAACTTTTTCAGATAAAACACTGGTAGAAGACGAGAATTATAGTGGATCGAGATGATATTTTTGGAGTCTTTTGGATATGTACATAGATATTCATGTCGGTTTGTGGCATGTTGACTATTTTTGGTTATATTGTATTTACATTTAGATAACCTCTATGCCATTGAGCATTTTATGTATTAGCCATGCGTGACATGTTTTGACTTTCAAATGATGAATGTATGACGGATAATTTTGAATTTCAAATGTATGAATTTTATGATATGATCACTTAGAGATATAAAATTTATGTTTGGATCATGTGGAGTACGTCTTGAACCATTTTTAATGATTTTTATCTTACCGAGAATATATGCATGTTGTAGATGGAGAGTTGAATGAGAAATGTGTAGGTTATAATCACTTGAGGATGTTGAAATGGTTGTAGTTCGAGTGATTACGATGCATCGTAGTTCCATTGGCAATGCGTCATAAAAAAAATGAGGATTTAGGATTGAAAACAAAATTTTTCGCAAGATATTTCGTAACATCTGTGATACATCGTACATTACGATATATTTTAATTGGATTGGAAAATTGGGGTTGGAAAAATATAACTTTTTGCAAGATGTTTCGCAACATCTGTGATGCATCATAAATTACGATACATCAAAACCAACATTACAATGTATCATAATATATAATTAGACTTAGGATTGAGGTGTGTTTGGAGGTGCATGAGTGGCCACGTGTGGGACCCATGATGAGTGATTAATGATAAGTCATACGTAGGTGAACGTATGTTGGTAATTACGCATCCGGGTTGATTTAAATAGTGATGTAGTTCATTAGGGTTTAATGGACATAATCACTTTGGGACTCAGACTCGGAGACAGTATCTCCGGTGGTTTGAAAGTCGGGATGTGACAATTTGATATCAAATATGATATCATAGTGGGATTATTGATGAGAGATAATAACGTGTAACCTAATCACCCTTGGCTTCCGGAAGTCGAAAATTGAGGTGTGACATGTATACTTCTAATAAGATTTGAACAAGTAAAGGGTTATACATATAACTATACAAGGATAATTTTATATATGTATAATATATAAGGGTAATTTTGTATATAAAGGTAATATGGTAAATTATATAATATAAACGGGGTAGGGCGGGACGAGCCTTCATAGTCCCCACTCTAAAACAGGCCAAGTTTTCACTTCCTAACTAGGGATGACAATTTTGTCTCTCTTGCCCTTAATGGGACGAGTATGGGGACCATTTTTGTTCCGTAGAAGCAAGTATGAAAAAATAAACTAGAACTCGCCACGGGTTTGGGATTTGTTAACAACCCGCCCCGCCCTACCTAATTTATATATATATATAAACATATAGTATTCTTACCTTAAATATGTATACTATTACATTTTTTAACACAACATAACCTAACATATCTCTTATTCTCTAACATATATGAAAATATTTACATATATAATATCCTTATCTTAAATACATATATTGTTTACATTTTTTAAACTTACTTAACATATCTCTTATTCTCTAATGCTTCGTTTGGTAGGAAGGAAGAAAATTGGATAAAAGAGAGAGAATAAGGGATGGAAGAGATTGTGTTCTTCATTCTTTTCATTTGGTGTGATGGAAGAGAAAAAGATATGGATAAGACATGCCTAGAAAAAATTGTTTGTTAGTAGATAAGGGAAAAGAGTTCTAATTTATTTTTATCATTATATCCATCACTATTTGTTTGTTTAGGTTTATCAAAAAAATCATAAGAATAGTTTTGTAATTTAGAACATTTTTAATAGTTTTGCCTTTTATTCATTCCTATCTTCTGTCCAAATTTGAAAGGATGAAAATTTGTGAAAAATGGTAGATGGGCTCATCTGCCCTATTTTCTCTTCTCTCCCAGCCTCCTCTTTGCTAAACAAAACAAAAAAAAATTATTTCTCTCTTATATTCTCTTCACCCCTTTTCCTTCCTGACAAACAGACCCTAACATATCGGCACTAAAGTCATCAAAATGAAATTGTTTATTCCATAAACCCATCCCCACCTTTTCCCGCCCTATCTCCTAACATGTGAGAATGGAATTTGAGTTCTCTTCCCATCCCATACCTGCGACGGGTATGGGAAGGCTATTAAAAGCAATCGGGTAAGAACGAGTTTAGGTGAATTCGTGTTGTCCTCGACCCATTGCCATCTTTATTCCTAACCCCATCTTTGCCCCCATTTAAATAAACGATTCCCCCTAATCGGTTTAAATGGGATGAGGTGGTGCAATTCTCTGTTAGACGGGCCAAATTGTCATCCCTACACATAAGACTATAGAATGAAGAGAAATGACAAAATGACTCTCCCTATTATCTTTCAAAAGGAAAAAATGACTTCCCTCGGATCTTCCCATGCTCTACTCCATTTGGGCAATGGATTTGGGGATCTGTAATGGTGAGAGAGTAAAAATAAACTGTGGGGTTGTGGGCAAGAAAAAAAAAATTTTGCCCCACCCATTTATTTTATGAAAGGCGGCTCATATTTGTGTTTCACAAAAGTCCTAAAGCGCTCTATTCTCCTAAAATAAAATTACAAAAAAAATTCCTAAATTACATAATATTTTTTAATGTCATATTTGCTTTCTATATTAGTTTGGGATTCATCTCCTATCTCTCTCCCTCACCACACGCTTGTTGTTAGAAATTTATTGAATATTTCCAATATGATCAAACTAATCAAAATTGGTAGATTCTAGAATTTGGCAAAATTCTCTCACTCGTGACCAACACCAGAACTTGGTTAGTGATTTATTGAAAGGCAATGCCGTCGGTGGGAGAATAATAATTTAGATGAACTTGACAGATCACTTTGAAGGGCAAATGTGTATATCTATTGTTCCATTTTGATCCCCATCTCATTTGGCTCTCCTAACATTGATTTCTTTGATTTGATTTTTTATTCCAAATTTTCTTCTTTTCTTACACATTGATTCTCACAATTTGTTGATATAAAATTAGAGTGGTTTAGGATCATAACATATTCTCTATATGAAATTTATCTTTCTAGACTTTCTTACTTTGTACTTTATCTCCGTATTAGATGTAGGAGAACGAGAAAGATAAGGTGTGAGAAATTATGTGAATAACTAAAGGTAATTATGAGATTAAAAAATGTAAGAACCAAATATTTTGTTATCTATAAACTTTTTTTGTAATTTTATTTTATGAGAACAGGAGAGTGGAGCGCCTTAGGACTTTTGTGGAGCGCTAATATTAGCGGCATGTATGAAATTCGTATCATATACTTTATTGAAAAAATATATAAATTGAGTTTTTTTATTTTCTTACATTAATGTCACATATTGTTTTTTGTTAAGGATTTTTCCTTCCTTAATAAATTAACAAGAATATTGAATATAATTTATATATATGTATGTATGTATGTATGTATGTATATATTTGAGTGACGTAGAATGAGGAATTCCCCAAGTAACGGTGTTCCAGGATGATGGATGTTTTGTAAAATAGGGAGGGAGGTGGGAAATAAATGATCATCCATGTCATCTATAGGGGTACGGCCAATTAATAATAAAAGTAATAAAGGTAGTATTCAATACAATTGTAAAGGATCTTGAGAAGGCTCTTTGTTAGAGGGAAGAGAAATTAAGCTAGTTGATCGAGGCCATTGTGAAGGTAGGACAACTTTTTGCCACCAAACCATCCTCTTTTGCATTTACTGAAGTCCCTTATTTATAGTGCTAGGTTTTCTTAGGTCATGTCCATTGCATTCAAACCAGGTTGGTTATTATCAGAGATTTATAACACTTAGGTTATGATGCCCTAGGCACCTAACTGGTCAAATCTCTCAACTTTCTCTGCGGTTGAACCACAGTGGTGGTAGTTGAGAGTATTAACGACTCTTATAAGAGTATTAATGGTGACAATAAGGGTCTATGTGGTGACATGCTTTCACTGCTCCATTAACTAGGCCTATTGAGAAAGTTAGGCTTTCTTTATTTCTCATCCTCCAAACCAGATTCCCTCTAAGTATCCCATGATGGCTTTGGTTACATCAGGACAAGGGATTCCTACCAAGTTTCACTTGTCACGCGATGAGGTTTAGCAGTGCTCGAATAGTGTGTTCGAGGCTTGTTTGACCTATCATGATGTCAGGGCTTTGTGATGGTCCTCGAAGAGTGTGTTTGAGGCTTGCCTGACCTGTCATGGCGTTAAGGCTTTGTGATGGTGCTCAAAGAGTGTGTTCAAGACTCGTCCTACCTGACATGGTGTGAGGGCTTTGTGATGGTGCTTGAAGAGTGTGTTTGAGGCTTGCTGGACCTGTAGTGGCATCAGGGCTTTGTGATGGTGCTCGAAGAGTGTGTTTGAGGCTTGTCCGACCTGACACGGTGTGAGGGCTTTGTGACGGTGCTCGAAGAGTGTGTTCGAGGCTTGTTCGACCTGACATGGTGTCAGGGCTTTGTGATGGTGCTCGAAGAGTGTGTTCGAGGCTTGTTCGACCTAACATGGTGTCAGAGCTTTGTAATGGTGTTCGAAGAGTGTGTTCAAGACTTGTCTGATCTGACATAGTGTCAGACTTTGTAATGGTGCTCAAAGAGTGTGTTCGAGGCTTGTCTCTTTTTATGATTTTAGTTCTTTTGATGGACTTCATTCTTTTCTTTTAATGGGTGACATGGTTGTCATGTTGGCCATTGACTTTTCAATCTTGCCATATGACTTGATATACTCAACACCTACACCATCTATTGTTTATTTATGTAAGGAACAATCTAGTATAATTTGAAAGAGCAAATCAATCAGTTATAAGCAACGAAAAACTATCAATAGGTGTACTTAGGGGACCCAATTGCACTAACATGAAAGTCAAAGGAAGTTTTGGAAAAATATTAACAATTTAGGTGGAAAGACACTATTAATTTACTTTATCTTCTTATTTTAACCCCTCGGATATGGTGAGAAAGGACCAAAGTTCTTCCATTTTTCTTTAATTTGGAATGATTAATAAATCATTAAAGAACTTAGCACGGGTGCATAACCTTTCATAACTGCAAATATATATATATATATATATATATATATATATATATATATGTCGCAACATTATAGCATTCAAGATTTAAATAATATGTCATTATTCCTAAGTAAATTATCTTACAAATAATATGCGTCAATGCTTGGTGGCGGAAAGGATCATTTTGATCATTTTCTTCAAAATATTAAATTGCACCATCAGAACCATCTAAACCGTAAGAGCTTTTATAGTATTTTTTTCTTTTAGAAATAGCAAGAAGAAAAGGAAATAAAAAATTCTTGAACACTTTAAAAGTTTGACCAGCATGAAAAGAAAATTTTTGAAAAAAAATTACTTTCCAAAAACACCTAATGTTTTCATAAAATTTTTCTACAAAAAACACAATTTTTTTTATTTCTTGAAAAAGTTTTATCAACTTACAATAATAGTTTTTTTTATAGTAATTTTCATGTTATTTAAACCATAAAATGATAATTTCTGATAATTTTTTTGAAGAAATTTCATACTAATTTTTTTTCCATTCATTTCAATTTGTTTTTTACTTTCACTTTTCACTTTTAATTTTTATTTAACCCAAGGGAGGCTTAAAAGTGAAAAGGAAGGAAGCATGCCATCCAACGGCTTTCCTGAAAAGAGACCATAAACTTTACATTGTGCTGACATGGCTAAGCCTAATTGGCCAGTGGTCACAGGACATAATTAATTGATAGTCTTGATTAATATACATAAACATTGGGACTATGAGGCTAAAAGAGGGAAGAGGGTAAGACTAGTTGGGATAGAGAGAGAGAGAGAGAGAGATGTCGTTGGTGTGGTTGGAAGCAGTACTGCCATTAGGGATCATAGCAGGGATGCTCTGCGTTATGGGCAATGCTCAGTATTACATCCACAAAGCTGCACATGGCCGGGTAATTCTTATCACTTCAATCACTAAGTTTTTTTATAGATCCAATCCATTTTTTTCAAGTTGTTTTTGTGTTTTCGTAGACAAAAACGAATTGGGTCTTGTTCTTATTTTGTTGTTGTTGTTGTTGTTTAATTGGAATCACAGCCGAAGCACATCGGCAACGATTTGTGGGATGTGGCAATGGAAAGACGGGACAAGAAACTCATCGAAAAATCCGCTTCTTCATCAGATTAGCCCCTCCGGTATACTTTTGTAACTGTTGACTAATTTTCTTCTTCTTATTTTGTGAATTATAGTTATCTTTCTCTTGATTGCGGTAGATTTAGTGCAAATCTGTGTTGTGTTCTCCTAAAGAGCTCCATTTTTTTGTTGTCTGAGCTTTGATGACGTTACAATTAACAAGATGGGTTGGGTTTCTTAATTATTATCAACAAACAGTGACAACATGTTGGCTAATCCGAGCTCGAGGCATAGATTTTTTGCATCTCGTAGCTTTTGGGATTACTCTTAAAATTACATCTTTGTTGGAGAAATCACAAACTGATTCCTTGTTGTTAGAGAAATCACAAGCTATTTGTGACAATCTCGCTGCCATTAAGAAGCCAGTCCCAGACCTTGATAAGTTGTTCCAGTTTGCTCGTGGTTTGGGTCTGAGTTATGAGAATTTTCGAATTGCTATGCTCACCAAACCACCTTACCCATCATTTTCTCAGTTTGTTATAGCCCTTCAAGGTTACAAGCAATCACAAACTGCGAAAAGAGACCCATCATTTTCTCAGTTTGTTCTTGGAACATGCTCAAGCCTTCTTCGGACAGCAAGGTCATGGTCTAGCTTTCGAGGAGGCCATGGACAGTTCAACTCAAGAGGTAGGGGTTTTACTCCTGCCAGAGGGTACAACGCTCAAAGCAATCAAAACAGCAACCTAAACGTTAGCCAAAACAACAACAACACGCCCGCCTTGTTAGAGAAATCACAAGTTGATTCTTGATGAACCCAGGTGACATAGGTAGGGTTCAAACTCTCTTTGCCGTTTTCAGTAACCATTGCCGCGGGACAGGGAAAAGATCCATTGAGATACCCTTTGAGGTTGTAACCTATTAGGAGTGCATTCTATTGAGCATGCCAAGACAAGAAGTTATTTGGGGTAAGCTTTAAAGGTGCTTGGGCTGCTCTATTAATGAAGATCAGGGTGGTATTAGAATCGGAGGGTGGTGGAAGAGAACTGATAACAGGGGTTACTCTCAGATGAGTTGAAGGTGGAGGAGCTATAATCTCGGTCATTGAAAAACTCATTTGAGTATTAATAAGGCTCTGTTACCATATAAAGATTTACACAATGAAGGGTTTTGGAAAAGCTCAATTGTTTCTATTGCTTTGTATCATATTTATATAGAGATAATTTGATTATGATTACAAAGGAAATAATAACAGAAATAGAAGATAGTAAATATAAAGAATCAATGCCTAAACTCAAGGAGAGCTGTATAATATTTTTTGTAAACAGAATTAACCAAATAAAGAGAAATTCCAAAGAATTAGCTTGTGATTTCTCTAAGAACAAGGAATCAGCTTGTGATTTCTTAAATGATGCTCCCAACGTTCTGATGATGCTCCAATTACTGCTAATGTTGCTAACAAGGTAGAATCTCAATCACAGAACAACAACAATAAATCTGGCAAGTTTAACAACTCTGGAAATTCCAACAAACAAGGCCATTTTCAGAAGAAAAATCAGAATTCCAACCGTTCCAATGGCTCCAACAATAAGAATTTTTCAGAAAATTGTTTGCCAATTGTGTGAGCAACAGGGTCATGTCGCTCGCAAGTGCTAGTAACTCTGAGGGGACGTATCAACCTCCACCTCAATCTTATCCTAGCTATGGCGGTAGTGGCTCCAATCCACGTGCCTATTTTGCTGGTCAATCGAATGCATCTCATGGTAACTGGTTGGTTGACTTCGGTGCATCTCACCATGTCACCGTGGACCTGAATAATCTCTCTCTCCATTTGGATTATGATGATCCTGGTGACATGGTCATAGGCGATGGTAAAAGGCTTCATATAACTCATATCAGTTCCACAAACCTACCCTCACCTTTTAATTTTTTTTATTGAATGACGTGCTTTGTGTTCCTAGCATGCAAAAGAATCTCATTTTTGATTCCAAAATTTTTCACTCTAATAATGCATCTATTACGTTATTACCCTCCTCTATTGTTGTGAAGGATCTTTGCACGGGGGCACCTCTAGTGCAATGACGGAATAGAAATGGAATTTATGAGCGGTCGTCTCATGCACCTTCTCAATCCTTCTCGTCATCCACTTCCTCGTCGCCTATTCTCTCCTTCTCTAATATCAAGATCACTCTCCAAGATTGACATAATCGCCTTGGTCACCCCTTTTCGAAAATCTTAGAACATATTGTCTCTTCAAATGTTTTACCTATCTCTTCTGGTCAAGATTTTCTTTGTAATTCATGCAAGTGTAATAAAGCTCACAAACTTCCATTTCACTTGTCTACACAAAGTAATTCTCCTCTTGAATTGATTTATTCTGATGTTTGGGGACCTTCCCCCGTTCAATCCATTGATGTTTTTCATTATTATATTATATTTGTTGATCATTTCACCAAATATATTTAGCTATATCCCCCATTAAGCAAAAATCTGATGTCGTCTTTGTTAAATTTAAATTGGTGGTTGAATTTTTTTATAATCGACCTATCGTCTTCATTTATTCCGATGGTGGCAGTGAGTTTCACAAACTCAAACCTTTCTTTGAGTCTAATGGTGTTACTCATCTTCTTACCCCACCATACACTCTGGAACATAATGGCTCCGCTGAAAGACGACATCGTCGTGTTGTTGAGACTGAGCTAGCGTTACTTAGTCAAGCCTCTCTTCCTTTGCATTTTTGGTCCTATGTGTTTTTCTACTGCAGTCTATTTAATCAATAAAATGCTCACTCCAATTCTTTCCTTCCAGTCACCTTTTCGTAAATTTCATAGAAATCTTCCTAATTACTCCAAACTATGCACCTTTGGATGTCTTTGTTACCCATTGCTTAAGCCTTACAATAAGCATAAGTTGGAACCAACGTCAAAACCTTGCATTTTCTTAGGTTACCTTCTGACACAAAGTGCCTTTCGCTGCCTTGAACCCCATTCTTCATGAGTTTATGTTTTTTGGCATGCTACCTTCGTCTAGAATGTCTTTCCTTATGAGTCTCTTGAGCCAAATCTTCAACGGTTGAATCTTAATGATTTGTTCCATTGGTTGTTACCCAATTCTAGTGCCTCTCCTTATTTTGTGGTCCCTCACAATACTTCCTTTTTTTTCCCACAAAATCAGCCACCTACTAATTTGGCTGCCACCGAAAATTTGGAAAGTCAATCCCCTTATTCCGCTACCCATTTTGGAAAATCTCCCTCTTCTCCTTCCTCTCAAACTAGTCTTGGTTCAATCTCTCCTGAGTCCACTGATCGTGCGTCTCTTTCCATGCATGGCAATGATCACTCATCACCATCCTCTTCTGTCTTATCAGGGGTACCCGAGCATGATCTCTTTCACGCATTTGAAGAAGTAAGTACTCAAGATAATGCCAGGCTTCCTGACCCTTTTGCACGAGTTACAACTCAATCCCAGAATAATATTTTCAACTCGATCCCAGAATAATATTTCTAAACACAAGAAAATATTATCTCTGGTTTCAAATATTCCCTCACTTGAAATATCTGAACCCACTGCTGTGTCACAAGCCTTAAAAATTCCGAAATGGCGTCAGGCCATGTTTGAGGAGTTCGACGCTCTCCTTCACAACAGGACATGGGAGCTTGTTCCCTCCACCCACGATCAAAACCTAGTCGGATGCAAATGGGTTTTTTTGTGTAAAACGCGACTATAAGGCCCGCCTTGTCGCTAAGTGCTTTCACTAACGGCCAGGTATCGACTATAATGACACCTTCAGTCCGGTAGTCAAACTGACAACGGTCAGAATTGTTCTCTCCATTGCCATCTCTCAGGGTTGGCCTCTCTGACAAATGGACATCAATAATGCATTCCTTCATCGTACTTTATCTGAAGAAGTACTTATGTCTCAACCCCCTGGCTTTGTTGATCAAATCAATCCTTCTCATGTGTGCAAGCTCCGTAAAGCCCTCTACGGTCTCAAGCAAGCCCGTGGGGCGTGGTACACTGAGTTAAAAGGATTTTTGATCTCTTTTGGTTTTGTTAACTTCAAGTTGGATGTCTCTTTGTTCATCTTCTCTCATGGCAAAACGGTTCTCTACCTGCTTGTGTACGTCGATGACTTGATTCTCACCGGCAACGACACTACCACTGTCAATGATTTTGTAAGTAAATTGGGGTCTCGTTTTTCAGTCAAGGATCTCGGACCTTTGAATTACTTCCTTGGAGTTGAGGTAATTCCCACTTCCACTGGATTATTTTTATCCCAACAGAAATATATTCGGGATATCCTGGATTGAACTGACATGTTAGGCGCTAAGGATGTTCACTCTCCACTCTCTACTAGTGCCTCTCTCTCTTTACACGATGGTTCCAATCTCTCCGATGTTACTGGATATCGCTGAGCTGTTGGCAGCTTGCAATATCTCTCCCTCACCCGTCCCGATATTGCCTTTGCCGTTAACCGGCTCTCCCAATTCATGCATAAGCCAACTGAATCACATAGGCAGCTACCAAACGGCCTCTTCGCTACCTGAAATCTACCATTGATTACGGGTTGCATCTCCATAAGAACTCTCCTCTTCATCTTCATGCCTTCTCTGATGTGGATTGTGCCGGAAACAGAGACGATCGCATCTCTACTAGTGCCTATATCATCTACCTCGGCTGCAATCCTATCTCGTGGAGCTCCAAGAAGCAACGGTCAGTTGCCCGCTCTTCTACAAGATTTGTTCTCTTCTCTCAAAGTTGCACATTCCTCCCACTCAAACTCTGGTAATCTATTGTGATAACATTGGTGCAACCTATCAATTTGCAAACCCGGTGTTTCATTCTCGTATGAAACACATCACCATAGATTTTCTTTTTGTTCCTGACAATGTCACTAACGGCGAACTATGAATATCTCATGTTTCCACCAAAGACCAACTTGCGGATGCTCTAACGAAACCACTCTCTCGACAACGACTTGAGTTTCTTTGTCCCAAACTTGGTGTTGCTCAATGGTCCACCATTTTGCGGGGCCATGTTAGAGAAATCACAAGCTGATTCCTTCTTGTTAGAGACAGCACAAGCCGATTCTTTGGGATTTCTCTTTATTTGGTTAATTCTGTTTATAGAAAATATTGTACAACTCTCCTTGAGTTTAGGCATTGATTCTTTGTATTTACTATTTTCTATTTCTGTTATTATTTCCTTTGTAATCATAGTCAAGTTATCTCTGTATAAATATGATACAAAGCAATGGAAACAATTGAGCCTTTCCAAAACCCTTCATTGTGTAAATCTTTATACTCTTAGCATTAATATCCTCTTGCTTGGGGCTTTCCAGAAAAATAAATACAAAAGTGTGTTTGGGTTTATTTGTTATATTTGATCAGTATCTTGTCACTTTTATGCATTGCGATTTTTCGGTAGCTAGGTTCATACCACATGGCCTTGAAGGAATTGCATCACGTGCGTGTTTCTGTTCTGTGGCTAAGACCTTGCTCTGTATGTTGATGCAATGCCGACATCTAAGACGTTAAGTGATGAAATGAGAACATGGAATATGTAAAACCTATAGAATTGTGCACTGAACTGGTCATTTGTTTTTGAAGAAAAATCTAAAGATTGGTAAAAATACTGATGGTGGTAATTCTATGATTTTCAAAAGTCATTTTGGGACATGTCATGTCCTGAAATTTTGCAATGTAATACTGACAATAACCTAGAAAGATATAATTATTATAGGAAGACAAAAGGAATGTAATAATTGAAGCCAAACAAAGTGCATCTCATGAGAAAATTTATTTTAGTCGTAAAGAGGGTGATAACAAGATATACAGGCTTATAATAGAGAAGTTGAATTATGCATCATGTTGATAAAGATGATTAAAGGATAACGGTTAGAAGTGAAGAGTGAAACGAAGGTGACCACAGAGCTATTAATTGATATTGTCATTTTGGGAGGAGTTATCAATCTTATGTTCTGGGTGAGAAATTCCTGGTGTACATGGGTGATTTGGGTGCTGTGGGGTTTTCATTTGAAAGTAGGATATAAGTATATAACAAACTAACTTTGGCAAAACATTTTGGGAATGGGCTCGATTCAAAATGTAAGATCTAACACTAATTCTTAGCATACAGTTAGTGGAGTTGTTTGGCTGATATATCCAATTCTTCTTTCATTTCTAATCTTAGGGGAAAAAATGAAAATGAAGCTCCAATTCAATATGTCATGTTTGACATGGGTAGTTCATTTCGTGGTGGTTTACTTGTCTGAACATGAGAGAGAGAGAGAGCATAATGCTTTACTAGGTTAGACCTCACCATGAGTATTTAAGCCTTTAAATTGTTACTCCTCTACACTCGAGGAGATCGTTCCATGTAAAACTTCTCCTGTAGATCACTATGAGTAAAAATATGAAGATAATTGTTGATTAAGAGGTTAGTCCTTCACAACTGGCACAGAGTAATACATGGAACTAGGGATGGCAATTTGCCTTGCCCCGTTTAAAACCCGTTTACGGAACCGTATAAGGAAACGGGGTGGGGATGGGGTTAGGGAAAATAATCGGCGCTTAAACGGGTGGGGACGGGGTAAGACCCTATCCCGACGGGTACCCGCCCCGTTTAAGTATATATATATATTTATACTTATATATATAATATATAAAGGAAATATTAATAATATATGAAGGAAATATTAATATTATATATATCATACAACTATACAAGTTTATTATATCAGTAATGGATGACTCAATATTAGCCATTGTGTTGCATGTACCTAAATGTGTGTTTTTGGTGTTTATGTATCGAAATATTAGATTTATTATTATAAAAATTTTTGCATTAAAAAAAAAAAAAGTATAAACGGGGCGGGGCGGGGAAAGTTAAACAGTTGTGGGGATGGGGAAGTCAAAACCCGCCCCGCCCCGTTGCCATCCCTACATGGAACTGAGACGAGCCACAGGCAAAAAGTTTCAAAATGGTCTACCCAGAATACCTGCTGCACTCTTTTGCCATCAACCGAGCTTTTAATCCCTCAACTGTACTATTGGGATGATATTTATAGCTTAGATCCTATGGCATCCATAGTCATCCAATTGTTCTTGGAGTTAAGCTGGTAAGATCCCAAGTGTCGCCGTGATGCAATTCTGCATCTCCGTTTATTGTTTGCTTTCAAGTATGAGAGAATAATGCCTTAAACCTATTATGATGAACAATCATAGAGGACAAGGTTGAAACAAATGAACAAAGAGATAATGATAAATGAGGGAAAAAAAATTATGTGGTTGATCAAATGTACAAGAGCAACTACCTTTCTTAAATGCAATGGGAAGGTCTTCAGAAGCACGTCGCATATAGAAGTATAGGACATCTAAGTCAATCAGAAAATGGTTGAGATGCAGGATTAGAATGGTCTTATGTTGGATTTAGCTGTTAGTGATGGGGCATCATAAACTAGTGGTAGTGGAGCAACTGGTAAAAGAACAACTAAGGACTTCATACACTAGGAGAGAAGAAAACGGCCTACCTAGAAGAAGTGACATTTACACGCAGTAATGATGAGAGTGAATATTTCGGCATCTATATCCTTTTGGGTTCAAGAATAACCCACAAAGAGAATTATTAGAACGAGGCTAGAACTTGTCAAGACGTGGAGTAAGATCATGAGGAAAGCAAATAGAACCAAAAATTAAGGGAACCAGATCAAATGAAGGAAGCTATGGGAACATAATTGAATAAGAATCTGACCATTAAGCACTGACCAGGCAGATCAATTAAATAGCTTGCAATGAGAGTTGCTTAAATCAACTATACTCAACAAAGCCTTGTTTTAACTATTTGGAGTCGTTTATTTGGAAACTTGTTTCATCATTCTTCACCACGGTCATAACTCCAGTTTAACCATAAGTTACATTTCTTACTATCCCAATCCATGTTAATTTTGATCTTTCACTTCTGCTAGCATTACCCTCAGTGTAAATCATGTCACTCTTCATTATTTGTGCAATTAATGGTTTTCATTGACATAGCCAAACCATCTTAGTGAATTATATCCCATTTTATCTCTATTTGGTGTTATTTCCATCTTCTCACAAATTTATTCACTTCAAATTTTGTCTTTTTCTATTTATCAAAAATCTTTTTCAACATTTGCATTTCCACCATGCTCTTTTTTTTTTTTTTGAATTTGCTGAAGTTACATTCCTATGTATTTTTTAGTCTAGCCTTATCCTTAATTAAGGCAAAAGTTATGAGTTAAATGCTGGTGTCTTATATAAGCTCACATTAATAAAAAATAATTAATATATTATCAATTCCATCATTCAAATCTTTTATCATGTCAATATATCTATTTGTAGCTCTTTTCTTTAATAAAACCTACTATATTATATCTTTAGGGACCCTATCCTTGTCTTTTCTTCAAATTTATAAAAAACATGTGAAGATCTTCTATCTACATCTTTTCATTGGTCTTGTAGCAAGTAAATAGCTTTCGTCATTGACCTCCTTGGTGTAAGTCCAAAATGATCTTTTAATCTGCTGTTCCAAGTTTTAGCTGATGTTAATTTCTCCATCAAAGTTTCATAGTATGATAGCCTTGAGTTCTTCGTAATAAACTCTGATGGCTATCATTCATTTTCTTCGTTCTAAAAAACCCTAGCGCATGCGTGTGAGCACACACACACATATCTTCACCAGTGTCTCCACAATTTTTCTTCTCTCATCTCGTCATAGACTTGAGCAGCTATTCAATAGTAGTCTGAATGGATTCCATTGAACAAACGTTATTTTTGGATTTATAAAAAAACTAAATTTTGGAATCTATCTGCTGGCATGTTGAGCATCTTCCATGATACAAAGTTCTGAATCTGTTCCATATTTTGGCATTTCACATTGTAGAAATAAGCTAAATCTTTCTGCTGTTATGCCATGCTGCTCATGCATCTTCCATAATACAAGTGGTGGGCATCTTAAATAAAATCTCTATAGCCAGCTTTCAGACCAAACTACATTTCTTGCTATTGACATGTGAACCACAGTTGGTTTTCTTGAGAAACAACCCCCAATCACGAACCACCAAATATTACGATGTGATTATAAGTAAACAAGCGTGAAGAAATTTGCAAGAATACACCAAGAATTATATGTGGTTTGGCTAAACAAGCCTATGTCCACGGAGAGCCCGATTTCACTATATAGATTGTAACAATATAAGTTGAAGAATTGTATCAAGAGTACACTCAACTCTCAACTCTTATACACCCAATCTCACTCAAAAGGAAATCACAAATTCTAAACAAGAATTATCTCTCTAAGTGTCCTCTCAATAACAATGAGAGTATTACCTCTACGTAAGAGTTGTCCTCTCAAAACAATGAGATTAACCTCTCAAATACAATGAGAGTATTGCCTATTTTCTTCTCACTTATCTCAACCTATAACATAGGTCACTATTTATAGAGCCCAAAACCCAATTCCTTGGTGGACAAGGATTACAATTCCTTAGAGCCCTAGACTTGCCTAACAAGTACTTTCTTTCCTTGAGACCAAGACTTGCCTACTAAGAAATTACCTAATAAGATATAACTCTACAATAGAAACCTAATCACAATAGGAATTTGAGCCAACCTAACAAATCTCCCCCTTGGCAAAATTTTTGACAAGTCTTCAATACACGAGACTCATGTCTACAAATCCACAAACGATCCATCGGCCTTTCAAACTCCAGCTACATAACCCGAATCAAGTATGAAACAATACTCCTCTTGATTCACACGGCCAATGTATTCACGCAGCTGTATCAAGTCAACACTATCAAATGACTTTGGAAGGGAGCTTCGATGCAACCCTTCTCCAAGTAGGAACTTTCATCTCACCCACGTCTGTTCGAAAACATGCAACTTGTGTCTTCGATAAATCAAACGAAACACGTGACAAGATCTTGTTACCAATTGCACCTCGTTTCCTATCCACAATCGAAGTTTAAATGCCATTGGCACTCCCCACCAGACGATACAAACCTCCACTCTGTTCTCCTCGCATTAATACCATGCAGCCCTTGGTGATCTTCATGACTCCCCCTGCAATGGAGCACTTGCAACCCATGGAGTCCAATCGGCTCAAGGAAATTAAATTACACCGCAACTTGGGTGAATCTAAAAACCACTTATGTTGAGTAAGAGTGTTACCTTTGTAATTGTGAGAACATCCCCAATACAAAGTCGAATAGTGCTAGCACACCTTGACTCTATATCCTGTCAATCATCAATTGACATTTTTTTCGGTTTTCCATCATTCCCTTTCAACGCCCGCGCTAAGCCTTGTTGAACCAGGATGTCCTTTACCCTCCTTTGTCACAGGATGAAGTTAACCTTACCATCAAATCTCTCCACCTTGTATTGTGTAGCAATATTACCGGCCATGATTGTCACAAATACCCAAAACGAACAACACCCGTATTATGAAGAAAAATTTAGACAAGACTTTAGTCAAACACCTTCTGTGTACCTTGAAGCTTTGATACCAATTTGTTGAGAAACAACCCCCAATCACGAACCACCAAATATTACGATGTGATGATAAGTAAACAAGTGCGAAGAAATTTGCAAGAACACACCAAGAATTATACGTGGTTCCTCTAAACAAGCCTATGTCCACGGAGAGTCCGATTTCACTATATAGATTGTAACAGTACAAGTTGAAGAATTTTATTAAGAGTACACTCAACCCTTATATACCCAATCTCACTCAAAAGGAAATCACAAATTCTAAACAAGAATTCTCTCTCCAAGTGTCCTCTCAATAACAATGAGAGTATTTACCTCTATGCAAGAGTTGCCCTCTCAAAACAATGAGAGTAACCTCTCAAATACAATGAGAGTATTGCCTCTTTTCTTCTCACTTATCTCAACCTATAACATAGGTAACTATTTATAGAGCCCAAAACCCATTTCCATGGTGGACAAGGATTACAATTCCTTAGGGCCCAAGACTTGCCTAACAAGTACTTTCCTTTCTTGAAACCAAGACTTGCCTACTAAGAAATTACCTAATAAGATATAACTCTACAATAGAAACCTAATCACAATAGGAAATTGAGCCAACCTAACAGGTTTCAGTAACTTTCTAACAATTTTCCATAAACAACAATCTATATGAGCCTGTTAAACAAGTGTTGGAAGCTTGAATTAGAGCATAACCAAAAGTAGTTTTACCTGAGCATCTTGTATTGCTTTTTCCATATTAGAGTTTTTTTCTTGAAGGGAGTAAGAACAACTGTAACTTAATTAAAATTTTTTTTCTTTTCTTTTCAATCACTTTACTCGTTGAAACTATGAAAATAGGTTGTTATCCTAATTAAGTACAGGATTTTGTTTACTGCTTTTTCCATATTAGAGTTTTTGTATTTGCAACATTTCTTCTGTAACTCCTGCTACTGCTATTGTTTTAATGTTGATATGCATTATTAAATCACTATTGCATACCACTAATATGTCATTTCTTCAGGTTATCGTCTTTCACTTTTTTATATTCCGTAAGCTTTTGAGTTTGAACAAATTTTGAATGTTCAATAAATCATGAGTAGGTTGTACTTTCTGAGATGTATATGATAGAGTTTTTAGGTGTTGCAAAAATATTGACTATTTGATATTGCAATAATACTGACTATTTGATATTGCAATAATACTGACTATTTTACTCAAATGTACTGTCTATGTAAAATTTTATTTTATGGAAAATAGACGAACAAATACTTAAGAAAAGGGAAAGGATCCAAGTGCTAAGGACAATAGAATTGCACCTTGAACAAGGCAACTGCACAAGTAATAATGAAATCAACATCCCATTTGGGGAGATGCATACTTATAACTGCTATTTGGGCTTTTAAATTCCGTATTCTTAGTACATTATTCTTTTGGGTTAATGGGAGTATTTGTAAATTCGTGGAGGGTATCTTGTTTTTTGTGGATAGTTTGAGAACATATGGGGTGAGTGCCTTTTTATATAATGTTTACTTATCCATAAAACAAAAAAAATTATAATAATGAAATCAACATGACAAATTTATTACTTCGCAGGCAATTAGGGAGAGAGAGTTTTATTATATGATAATGTACGTGAAATACCTATATATAAAATAAGGGGATACTGAATAAATAATTGCAGTGTCAAATTAAATATTAAGTCTTTATCCATTTTACTTTAAAGAAAAGAAAGGTCATTTTCATAATTTTGCATTGTCACTAACTGTAATCTAATGCCAAGGCCTTGATTGTGACTTTCTGAAAGATAAGGGGGTGGTTTGACTTGAACTTTAGTTCCGGGTTCGTGAGGTTTTTTTTGCAATTTACTAGCAGATTTTCACCATTGAATCTCATTGTTCATGTTTTGGAGCATAATTTTACTTTTTCAGCATCTGTACGGTTTTTTATTTTCTGATAAGTTCAGCATCTGTACGATTTCTTAGCAGCATTGAAATGCTTTCCCCTAAATGGCCAAACAAAAATTTCTTGCATTCTTGCTCAGACAAACATATGAACATCATGTTGTCAAATGATGTTTTCCATTATTTATCACTATGTTCAGCATTTTAGTACTATCTGCTTTTTAGTCAGCCAAACATAATATTCCTTTGCATTATTAGATATTTTTCAGACTCTGAATAATGGTAATTCCATTAGCAATGGCCACTAGCTACAATGGGGAAAAAAAAATGGATCCCCTTGTAGTGTCATCAAAGTAGATGCTGCAAGCAGCTCTCTGTGTAATCATGGTCCATCCATATTTGGCTCTATGAGGTACAGGAGAGTGATAAATACTGGTTAAAGCCCTTTTTTATACTTTTAAGGGGAATGTATGGAAGAAGGGAAGACTTGTATGTAGGGCTTAAACATGATGAAGAAGAGAAGAAGGGAAGAGGAGTTTTTTTTTACTATTTCTCTGTGTTTTGTGAAGATAAAGTGGAGGAATTTTTAAAAAGGAATTCTTTCGAAAAGAAGAGAATGAAGTAAAGAAGAGAAGACAGGAGAAGAGGAACTGTTTTACCTTGGTTGTTTGAGCAGAGAGTGGATAGATCATTTAAAACTTCTCTCTTTTTTGTTTCTCTTATCATCTATGAAACCCAACATAATTTTTGGTACCTTTACTGAGGGTTTCATCCAAAACATCTCTCCATTTATTTAGAGAAGTCCTCTGGATTCCTTCGTTGTCTTTCTGATGCAGAACTAGAAAGAAGAACCAGAAAGAAAGCAGGTGGTGAGAAAATGGAAGAAGAGATGAGACTAGAAGAAAGGGGTGCAAAAGAGAGTGAATAGATAGGTTAGACAGATGGATGGGTTGAGAAAAGCAAGAAATCAAGAATAGAAATGGGGGAAGAAGAAGAACAGAGAGAACTCAGAAGAAGCAATAATCAATAATGTCCAAAAACTACCAAGGTCTGTTACGTGAAAGCCTTTTATAGGCAAACCCTAGAAGAAAATAAAATGAAATGAAATACCCAATAATTACTAAAAATAACCGGTAAACACTAAAATAAAATAAAAACTAAAGTATCCCTAGCAAAATGTCCCTGCGCCTGACGTAAGTGCGAAACACCTCATGATCTCCCATCACTTTCTTATTTATTATACAGATTGTTATGTGTGGTAAACAATAACACTGTCAACCACAGGTTTGAGAATTATATCTTCACTGCTCCATGATTTACTTTTAAGAGATGGACTTTCATCCCGAGATCTTTTTTGTGCACTGCTTAGTATATTCTAGCAAACCTACAGAATTTTCTTTTCATTTCTTTCTGGTAGGTAGAAAACCTGCAGATTCGTGGTGCTACAACACGATGAGCATCATATGCTACCTTTTTTAAGCTTCTCTTTTAGAAATTCCCAAAGTTCCTGGAAGGGACTTGATGGTTTTTCTCTCTTTCACACATGTAACTTTGTTTATGTATGTTTGTTATTTTGCTGACTTTGAAAGGTGGTTTGTGCAGAATGCAGGAAGCTTTGTCAGTGGACTCATCAGGAATAAAGTGCTCATATGATGTTTCGAGCTCGCTGAAGATATATGGTTTGGGGCACCTTTAGTATTCCATTTCTCATCTTTCTTGTTATGAACTTGGATAAGCTTTTGAATTTCTTCAGGAAAAACCCTGTTGTGCAAGGCTTACTTCTTGATGTTGTTCTGAATCGTATACAAACTTAATAACATTTGGGTTGTTTAAAATCTATTGCCTTGTTAATTGTCACAGGTGGTTGAGTTGGACAAGAGCTTCTTTGTCATCCCAAGGGTCTCGAGTTTGACTCTAATAAGATCAAGCCTCACCATGAGCTAACCCGATACATGTGGTTAGGATAGGATGCAGTCTTAGGTATCCGAGAGAAGTAGTCTGCTACCACGAGCCACCATTCCTTGTAATCTATGCCAGGGGAGTCGTAGAATTTTTTTTTTATTTTTTTGTTTTCCTAATGAAAAAATGAAAGATAAAGGACCAAAACAATGGACTTTAAAGTGCCCAACCCTCTTATGCATCTGATGGGTGTGAGGTAGTCATTTGTTTGGAGTACGTTGGTTTGGTTGATTCTACCACAGGTCTTGGGATGTTTTAGATGTCAGTTCCCTAGAACCTCTAGTACTGAAAATTTTGGAGTTTTAATGGTGATGATGGCTTGAAAATCAATGTCCCAGGGGGTCGTTAGATGACATTAATGTGTTTGTTGGCAGTGATTCTGAACCCCCCATTGTTAATGTAATTGAGGGAAGCAAGTGCTGCTCAACTGCAAGGGTGGTGGCAGTGATTCTGAACCCCCCATTGATTCCTGCTTCCACAGAACCTGAGAAACTAACTGAAAACCCTTGTTTCCCAGACAAATTATGTATGTCCCATCACAAGGGGGGTGTTGACGGGGGAGTAGATTGGAGAGAGATGAAATTATTGTGCACAAAGTGATACTTTATGAATTCTTATTTTTGTCGTTATTGCCTCTTTTTAAGCCGCAAATATGGGGTGATCTTTAAAGGTGATGCGTAATCATTCATGGTTTGAGGGAATGTTTTGCCATTCAATTTAAACGTTATTGAAAAAATTTCTTCTTGAGTGAGAAAATTAGGAGGACTTTTGGAAATAACAAATTTGATATTGACTCGTGTACCGTCTCCAAACGAACAAATTGAATTCAAGTCATAATCTCACTTGGCCAAGAATGGTCCTTAACAACTAATGATGACCCAACTAAAGTTGGTTGAATTTTAGGTTCGTTGACTACAGATGTTGTCTTGGTTTGAAGAATGTTAATGATAAATGTTTATGCTACTAAATGTGAAAGCATGTGTTTGAATCCAATGGCACTACTTTTTGTGAAATATTGTCAAACATATACGTTTCACACCTTCTGGGACTGGGCCCAATATAAAAATATCGAGCACCATTTATTGTAGCTTAGTTTGGATGGAGGATGTCTGTCATCTATAATTATTTGTGTCTTTAAACTTTAAACGTATTTTTATTTATTTATTTATCAAATTCTCAAATCTAAGGAAGCTAAATATTTCATTTTAATTATTTTTTCCTCTAGTTTTTGAGCTATAATATTAGCATTCCACTTAAAATTTTTAATAAAAGAAAGAGCAAAATTCCCTCAAAATGGCAGAGAGTGTAAGAATATTATTTGGAATAATTGTGAAGTACGCGAGGGTTGTTTGGAAGGGTAGTTAACTAGTCATGTCATTTTATTTATATTTAAAAAAATAAATAAATCAAAACTCTTCAAAAAGTGGTTGATCATATAGGATGGCTTTACGTACAAAATTCGGATGTGCCGACGCCCACCGATGGCAATTGCGTCATTTCCTAAAATGCACTTCTGATACCCATACTATTGTAATCACATATTTGGCCTAGTAGAATATTGATATTAAATTCAAACTAAACTAAGAAAGGTTTGTGTAGATTCGTTTCATTTCTCATTTGTTTATTGTTGTTATGTTATCACTATTTTATGTTTCAAAACACTTCATTCATTGGTAGTGTATATTATTAGCAGCAGCATCTTGGAACCACGTCGCTATATCTTTTTCCTTCGTGGGGTTAATGACAAGCATGGCACTCAACAAAGAAGAGAGAAGAAATCATAATTTTTTGAAAAGTCACAATCACAAATCTTTAACAAAGAAAAGGAAAAGAAGCATACAACATTCGTCATCAAGAGATTTCTGGGCGTTTCAATATATTAATTATATATATATATATATATATATACACACACACACACACACATTCTTTTCTTTTTTTCCCTCTATAAAAAGTCTGCAGAAGGAAAGGATGCATTTGCCATTATATGTCTAAAAGAATAATAATCTATATAATTGAAAGAATCCAAATATGAATAGCTAAAAAGACAATCCATTCTGCCTGTGGCCTTGACGTGAATGCCTACTGAACTTTGTCTGAATCCATGATCCACAGCTAAAGATAACAGCTGGTTCCTTCCTTAAAAACCAACAATGGACAGACAGAGAGTGAATGCTTGTGTATGGCACCATTCAAAAAGGTGAGTCAATGCATAAAGTAGTGCAACAGCCTGTAAAATTATATATGCACCATCTATAGTACCATAACAGGCTAATAAGATGTGAACATGTTGAAGCCAATAACTCTGCACATGCCTAACATTAGATCATTCACACAACAAAATTTTGCCCAACTACTTTTATCATCTCATTCCACAATGACAAACTTTATCAAACCAACTTCATCATAAGGTCATAAATGTTGACAACAATCCAGAGAAATTTTTTTATTCCTTGTCAATGGGACAGCAAAATTCATACACATATAGAATCACTGTTTGTCACTGGTAAACAAATTATTATATACACAATAACTCTAATATTGTACCCACACACTAAACCAGGAGCCTAGCAAGAACGAACAAACAAGGAAGAAGACACCAACTAAAACAGGTGTGATTAGAAGAATATCTAAACGCATAAATTGAACATGAATATGAATGAAAAAGGACACCTTGTACAAATGCAGAAGCTAGGGTACATATTCGTTCTCAATGGTTGGTTGCGTCCGTATCACCATTGCAGATGGTGCTTTTGTGTTCCCGACCAAGGTCATGTGCAGTGCCTCCCCAACCTCTGCAGCATTTTCCATTTGTTGCATTTTCTTTCTGTGCCTGCACCTCTGCACCCACAACACCAGGAATCCCAACAAAACCAACAACACAAAACCACCGACCACTGATCCAACAATTATCCAGACCTTATTATTATTCTTCTTTTCTCTGCCACTCACTGTTCCTGGTGGTGCAGGCACTGGTTGAGGAGAAGGGCCAGTGGACTCAACCACAATAGAGAAGTGCCCCTGTTGAAAGGTTGAACAAATATGGCCAGATGTTACATTGCTGAAATTGACCGAACCATTCAAGTCAAACCAAACACACTTTGCAACTGACCCATCCGGTGCCAATTTCACATCTGAAAAGTCGATTGATATGGGTTGATCAGAAGCCGTGATATTCAATTCGGGTAAATTTTTGGCCGACAAATCTAAAGCATCATAAGCAAGGAGACCCAATACAGGAGCTAAATACATGTAACCGGGGTAAGGATAATACACCATGGACCAATTGCCCAAGTTCTGATAGACCAAAACAAGCCTCTCCACATATGGCTTTGTAACCACACCCACAGGAATCGTAAATTCTTTGTATGTACGAACACCATATTTCCTTAAGCTTCCACTCCTGAGCCTCATTGCTGAAATTTTAATACCAGTTAAATTTGATGGTGCAGTCCCAACATATTCAATGCCGGTCTTCGGATGATTAAATGCCTGGTAAGCATAATCTTGGAGAAGTGCATCTAGAGCCCTTGCAGAGCTTGTTGAAGACCCAGGGGATTGAGCTCTGAGCTTTGGCAACCAGCAGAACCATATCAAAAGGAGAAGCATCGCGAGACTTCTTTGGAGAAGCCCCATCGATGCTTTGAAGTGTTGAAAATCAGCACAATGCCACTCAATTTAACCCGGTAGATCCCAAACAGACCCAAAAGTCAACCCCAAATACAGAGTTTACACTCAGATTCAGAGTACCACAGTAAACAAAGATTTAAACCAGATTTGTGGTCCAAGATTGCAAAGAAGCTTCAAACTCACTCTTAACCCACATCAAAAATTTTATTTGGTGACGAGCCTAATTGTTGAATACTCACTAAACAATAAATATATCAAACTGAATAGAAAAGCAGCATTAAAGCTTCAAGCCTTGAGGCTCAGATTTTTTTTTCCCCTTCCCCTTTGGAGTGCCCTTTCTAAAAGAGACTTGAGGGGAGAAATTTTCCACTATTCCACCATTCGCAGAAGAAAACCCTAATTATTCGATCACTATCCCCAAGAGAGAAGCAACCAAAATGATTGAAATATGCAAAAATTCAGAATCTTTTCCAAACAATTAACAAGAATAATGGTTCGAGTTCTATGGCGTAGTAAAGTGATGTAGATTCAATACAATTCAGGTGCAAAACAAGATTATTACCTGATCTAATTGTAAGCCAGAAAACCCTAAACTTGAGCTGATAGTTCAACAATGGCGAAATGTGCTTCCCTGTGTCCAAGACCGAGCAAACAATGCGTCGCCAAAAACTCCATAGAAACTCTAATATGAAATCAAACAAAATGCGAAACCAAATCACGCAACAACAACACCACAACTTCCCCACAACACCACGAATCTTCGAATATCATATAATCTTCACTCAGTTTTGATCACAGTGGTGATACAGCTCCCCGAAACCCTAACAGATTGAATTGATATTGGTCTGCATTTCAAGAATATGATTGCATCTAATCAGAATCAACCACGAGAAATGCAGCTCATAGACGTGCCTTGCATGATCTCAGATACCCAAAAATATCGAAACAAGGAACCACAAACAGATAGGCTGAGTATGTATATATATGTGTGCGTGTATAGAGAGAGAAAGTGAGAGAATTTTTGTCTCTCTCAGGTAACAAATCTAGAAGATAAGCTCCCAGCTGAACTAGTGGAGAGAGAGAGACAGACAGAGAGATCAAAAATCCAATAAAAAAATTCTTGAAATGAAACCCACTACTATTACTACTACTGCTAATAATACAGCGAAGGAAAGATTTTTCAGGTGTGGAAATTGTAATGCTCAAGAGCAATGAATGATAAACACCACACAGTTCTTTCGTGTTGACATTATTGCCCTTGCTGTTTATGTGGAAAGGCATACTACTACTTCCTAGTCAATTAGTCAAAGTTTTCTGTTTTTAGTAGTCGGTACAGGCTGTACAGGAAATAAAAGGTAAAAAAACACAAAGGAAAGGAAACGGAAATAGAGGAAGGAAGAGGAAAAATAATTTCTGCAATGATTGTTTTCGTACGATGGTTTTTTTATGGTTCAGTTTTGATTTCAAAATTGAAAGACTTATTGATTTTATAATGCAAATGCTTGATTTTTATTGGCACTAATCATATCTATATTACACTTAAGTATTATTTTTTTTAATCTCTTTTATAAAAAAATCATAATCTAACCGTCAAAAATACTTAAAAAATCAATATTGCGGTTCAAAATATTTATACTTATCTAGAGTTTAAAATAATTTTCTCTATCGTCGATCTAACGGTCGCGATTCACTCATTACATTCACACATACCTTTACACCCCTAAATGATTCGGTTCAACAATTTTTTTATAGTGGCATATACACCGCCAATACACTAGTGTGTCTATATATATGTGTGTGTGCCTTTTTCAAACTTTGATTTTTATCTTGTTAATATGAATATTATATGTATATATAGTTGTAGAAAGTCTAAAACTGTAAAATCGAACTAAATTAAACCGTTCATTTACAATTCGATTCCACTAATTTTAACCGTTCAACTAAATTCTAATATTTTTAAAATTGTTGTGATTAGTTTGATTTTGATTAATATCAAAATCGAACCAAATCAGACATACACCTCTAGATATTTGCTTGTTGGATCAAATTTCGTTTTCCAAATATATCAGTTTCAAAAGTGAGAAATAGGAGGCAAAACTTACAAATAATTGCATCATCACAAACCCAATTTACAACCAATATTAAATTTCATGCTAAGTAACCATTAATATGTCTGAAATTTGTAACATAACCCATTACATTCGGACAACAAAAAGGGCTGAAAAGGAATGACAAATAAATTTAGGATAAATTGCTCTAACACCTCATTAGGTTTATGTTTATTGCTCATGGAGAATAGTTGTGTCAAAAATTGCTCTGACGCCCCTGTCAGAGATAACAGTCGTTTATTTTTAACGGTGCAAGTGTTTTTACTATTTTACCCCCATATGTTTAACTATATTACAATGAGATTGCTAAGGTCATTAATGACGTATACCACTCCAATGCGAAATGACATAAATATCCTTTAGATTTACAAACTTTATCTCCTCTCTAACTGATATATAAATATACGTATAGATATAGAAATATATATATAATATAACATATAAACATATAAATGTAACATATTTTTATATGTATATATAAAAGCATATATAAATAATACTCGAATGTTCGCAACTGTCTCTGACGACAACCACAAGCACCAAACAAGGCTGTCGCATCGCGTTGACTACTGTCTCCACTATAGAAGTTCAACCATTGAGCTGCATCTCCCTCTCCACCATGATAGACCCATTGACAAAACCATCACACAGAGCACAAGCTCCACCACTGCAAGACCCATGTCAGTCGAGCATCGACATTCACTAGCTTCACCATTGCTGAAACTGAACTTTTAATGTCCCTGCTGAAGACCTGTTCACCTTCTTCACCATTACCACAACCTATTATCAAGCACTAACACACCACCGTCAACCACCATCATTACCTCCAAGCATCTTTGTCTACCATGAACCTTCCATCAACCAAGAATGCCATTTGTATAAATCCAGTCTCCATCATCACCAAGCTTCCCTTAAAGTTCATCCACAACACTACCGCAACGCCACTAGATATATAAGCATAGCATATAATTTATATAAATCCAAATGTGAATCTTTGTCAAGGGATTGATTTGTTAGATAGATTATTTGTTTAGATGGTACTGATGTTGGGAAGTAAATTCGTTATGTAGAGATCGGGTCCAATTTTGACTGATTTTCTTTTTATTCTTCATTTTCATCATAAATGAGTTTTAAATGATGTTTGCATATTTTAAATGTAGGAAACATGTTTGGGAACTTGATTAGAGATTTTGAAAAGTTTTGAGAGCATTTGACAAGATTTGAATTTTTAGGCCGACGGGACCCAGAACGCTGGTCAGGTGGGCCTAGGAATCTGAATTTTTTTTGAAAAATAATTATTTTTGGTTTTAAATCAAATGAAATATTTAAAGAGTTAAGGAAGTGATTTTGGAGCTGTAGCCACTTTCGAAATCAAAAACGGAGGTCGGAAGGGTATGTTAAGTGGCCTAGGGGCATTTCGGTCATTTTATGCCCCTAGATTTTTTAAATATTTGTATTGCAGAGATTCATTTCATTCTTTCTTGACCAAGTACTGTCCAACCCTCTCTCTTCTCTCCCATTTCATTTTTCTTCCTTCTTTCTTCATTTCGAAGACCATAGGTTTAGATTTGGAAGGTGCGAGTGAAGAACAACTTGTTCTATGTGGCAAGGGCTTCAGTCTGAACCAAACAAATTCTGATTTTGGCAAGGTAGAACTTGAATGAATTCTAAGAAATTGCTTGAAAAGCCTTCAAATTCGAGGTAGGGGTGTTTCTTCTCTCTTATTCATCAATTCTAGGGTTTTGGTAAGTTTGGAGATGTGTTGGATATGTTGACATGTATGGAAGTATGTTAGGGTTAACTGAGTTTATCCTTCCCCTCTCATTATGTGTTTATACTTGTTAATTTGGTTCATATTGTGATATATGATGACTTGAGAGATTATACATGCAATGTGTTTTAAATGAGAACATATTTAGCTATGTTGTGTATTGTATGTATGAATTGAAGCATATATGTGATTAAATAGAAAATGTGTAGATGAAATGCATGCTAGAATTATATATAACAAGACTGTGAATTGAAGAGCATGAGAAATATATGTTATGTGATACATATGCGCCTTATGAGCATGTATATGTGTATATCAGAATGTTGTCCAAGTGAGCCATACATGAGGTTCGGAGTTGTCCAACTATGTTATGAAAGTGGTACAATTATCCACTAAGGTATGACCGTTGGCAGGACCGGCTTAACATAATTTGAGGCCTTAGACGAAAAATATAAGAGTAACCCTTTAGCATGTAATATTTTAATATCAAATATTAGTTAATAATGTTTATATAAAAATTATTAACTCACTCCAACGCGATAATTTGATGAATTATTTATGAATCAATTAATATCTGATTTGCTATTCCTCGAATATTTAAACAAATAACCCGATTCATTAAATATGTAGGAGTAAATTTATTATTTAAAAAAAGAAAGAAAGAGGAGAATTCAAAGAAAGATGCGGAACACAATATCATTCTTATAAAAAGTCAAGTACAAACCTATTTTTACTTTATATAGATAAAGAAAAGAACATAATTATAAGTTCACATAAACCTTTTTTATTGGAAAAATAAAATTTTCTCATATTTTGTGCAGAAAAATTTATAGGAAAGTCAGGTGCTCATGATAAATTACTCTCTCTTAAAATTTTCATATTCTCGCTATCTAAAATTCTAAACTATTAAAAAAAGTTCATTTCCTCTATTTTCCATTATTTTCTATCTAACCAATTCAAACCTTAATCAGTTTTTCAAGATTGAGAAAGCAAAACTAGTATAACAAAATAGACCGGAGAGCATTTTATAACCTTTAAAAGAAACACTTTGTTTGCGTAATTGGAAAGCGAAGGATAATAGTAACTCTTCGTCAAATTTGGAAAATATAGTAGAGAGAAAATAAAGAAAATAATTGATTTATTTAGTCAACAATAAGGGTAAAATAAATTTTCCCTCCATCCAAATGCGGTGAAAGAGTGATATTGTATTAACCTCCTCATTAAACTCGAGCCCTTATTATCTTTGGATTGAGCGACTGATATTATAAGTCATACTATAACCCAATAATGAAGAAAGTGGAAGTTCATAATGTTTTCCTAAATCTAATAGTCTCTCTGTTAGGAATGACAATTTTACCCGACTTATCGCGCTCCTAATGAGATGAAAATCTCTTTTATTTTGTAGGGACAGATATGAAAAAAAGAATAGAACTCGGGGCGGGATTAAAATTTGATTAAAACCCACTCGTCCTGCTGGAGACTCTAGATAGGCCGTCGAGCATTCCTACCAATCTTTATGATATTTTGGTATGCGTTGTTTGGTGGACGACTTTAATTTCTTTGGAGCAAAAGCAATGGACAATGTGTGTGAAAAAGGGCACTTTGCTTCTTGTTGTCTTTTCTTTTTAAGCCCACGTCTGCCAATAAGTTCACCACTTGCTTAGGCACTACGAATATCTTCATCACTTGCTTCTTCAAATTAATACATTTTGAAATAAAAAACATAATGCACAAATTATATTGTCATATAATCAATAATAAAGTGATATCACTGTAAAAAGACTCAGCTCAAAATAAAGTAAAATTATATGAGACGGTCAAAGTTGATAGTATAATTAGGTCAAATGAAGTAAAAAAGAAAAAGTGCAAAAATTTTGACCGATTCGTGTGATATATAGTAAATAAATTTTGGTATGAATTTTTGACGGTATAATCTTCGTACAATTTACTTTGTTAAATTTGATAAGTTGTGAAATTTGAAAACCATTTAGTTATAGTTTTACCTTCAGACAGCACAAAATCAGTTCTATACAGAAATCTATGTCCCTGATTAGCAGCATAACAAGGTAGTAAATATAACTGCTAATTTTTAAGGGCAAATATTCATTTGTGGCCCACATTCAAATTTGTGAGCTCGGGTTGGAATAATTGGGTTAATCTTGGTTAACCTCGAGTTGGGTTAATCCTATGATAAAATGTGTGTGTGTGTGTGTGTATATATATATACAAGTTATTAGCAAATTCTCAAAAACTAATATATAAAAAGTTGAGATGCAATTTAGGTTTCGGGCCCGGGAAATGGTTCACACCATGAAGTGTAAATGTTGAGAGGATATATCGAATCGTTGGGGTCGAGCTTATATTATAATGGGCTAATTCATGACTAAGGGGGTAAAGTTACACTCTTGTATAAATTTATATGGGAAAATGTGTATATACCGTATATATTATATTTATATATCATTATATATAGGAATATTTAATATATATAGTATTGAAAAATCGTAAAAGAAAAATAGAATTAGGGCTTTGAAAAATGAAAAACTACTGATTTTTTTTAATAAAGAAAAATAGAAATAGGTGAAAGAGGATTAGGATAGAAAAATAAACTTACATATATATTTAATCTTTTCTTTTCCCCCCACTATTGAACTCCAATTGCAAGATGCCTACTTGCCAAGACCGATCCTGTTTGTGTTTGTATATCATATTATATTGGGCAAATACTATTATATTACAAGGGCTGAAATTTTAATTCTAATATTTATCTACTCTTGAAGAATAGCCTTACTTAAGTGTAATGAGAGTCCAAACTAAAGTGGGCCCAGCTAGTTGAACTTGGTCCAGTGAAGGCCTGAGATTAGGCCCAAATGATATTGGCGGTTATAAGTAAGGCGCCATTCTTTGTTCTCTCCATTTTCAAATCTCTCACTTCCCCCTTCCGTTCTCTCTAGAACCTTCCATGTTAAATACGATGATGAGATGGCTACGAGAGGTTGATGAGGTTTATGGCATGCAATTGCCAGCCCCAGTTAGGTTACGATTGGAGTGGTGGTGGTGGTTGTGGTTGGTGGCGGTGGTGGTGGTGGTTTTGCTGCCTGTGGTGGTGGTTGTTGGTGACGGTGGTGGTGGTGGTGGTTATGGTTGGTGGCAGTGGTGATCGGTGGTTTCCCCCTCCCTTCTTTTATATATATTTTAAATACTAAAATTATCTATTTAACCTTGCTTAATGGACTAAAATGCCTTTAAGTATACCCTATTTTTACATACTCATTTCTTCACTGTTATTACATTATATATAGATATATATATATATATTTAAAAATGTTAGGTCAAAAGTTAAAGGGTAGCACGATTTTTTTTAACTATTAAAAAGTGTTCTAATACGGCCTACTTTTGGCAAGATGGAATATATGTGATATACGACACAAATCTTAAGGGGTGTTGGTGACAAAATTATATAAAGTTGTAACCGTGTGACAATATCTCAAACCTCAGGGGATATCAATGAAATTTATCCTAAATTTTTTAATTCAAGTTCAATGTAATTCGATTTTCAAAAGCTTTACATTTAAAAATTGAAAAAAGTAAAGTGCTAATATCATTTTCCTTTGTATTTATTATTTATTATAACCTATCAAGGTCTTCAATGTGACACTTTCTTTCTTCAATCTTCTTCGCTTTTCTCTCGAGCACACCTTCTATCACTTGCAGGTGTGTGTGTATATATATATATATACACACACACATATCACTTGAATTTTGCCTAAGGTAGCGTGTATATATTAATAGATATTTTTTTTCCCAAATAGATGGTTGATAGATAGAAATTATATAAATTACGGCAAAGTGAAAAAACCTCCTTAATAACAATTTTGGCACCCTACACTATTCCCTTTTTATGCAAAAGCCACCCCAAAGTTAACGGCATCAAAAATCTAACATTAAAATGGTGCATGCAATGTTACATAACTGACTATAAAATTGAAATAACAAAAAAAATAACCTTTGATACCATTAATTGATATTCATTTTAATCAGATTAATTACACTCTTTCTATTTTCTCTCAACTCAATTATCTCCCTCTTCGACTCAGCGAGTTACCTTCTACTACGTTTATTGACAACACTTTAATTCAAAACTCGTTACTTACGTAACTATAATAATTGAAATGATTCACATTATGAATTGGAGAACAAGTCAAATCGATGAGTCGAGCTCAGTTATTGTTCAAATACTTCGAAATTATGAATAATAATGGGTGTATTGTCGAATTTGAAGACTTAATACGCATTGATCGAAATTTTTGCAATAAGAAACAATTTGAGAAGGCAAAGGAATTGTTTAATCAAATAACCAAGTATTAATCTAGTCACAGAGAATAGCCTCACTTAAGTGTAATTAGAGTCCCAACTTAGGCGGGCCCAGCTAGTCGAACTTGGTCCAGTCAACTAGTCAAGTCTTGAAATGAAATTTGTTACGATTAGCGGTTATAAATTGGGCGCCCTTCTTTCTTCTCTGCCCGTTCAAATTTTGCAGTTTGCGCTCCTCTTCTCTCACCAGACTCTTTCGTTTTCTATCTAAAAATTCTGTTCCTTCTCTCTACCTTCCATGTCAAACATGATGATGAGCAAATGGGTCTTTTTTGCAATTCTCGTCTCCGCTGTCGTCTCTTTGAGAAACCCTAATGGTGAAACACAGAATGCCAATCTTTCTCCCTCTGCTTCACCAACTTCAATCGATTCCGGGATTTCTATTGACTTTTTTACTGGAATTGAAGGAGGTGCCCTAAATCTAGAGTACAATTTCTATGAAGAAACGTGCCCTATTGCAAGACAAATCATCAGTTCGACCATGCGTCGAATAGTCATGGAAGAGAACAGGGCTCCTGCACAACTGTTGCGCCTATTGTTCCACGATTGCTTCATTGAGGTATCACGTTTCTTGTTTATCTTTTTTATTTCAATTTTTATTTCAACTAGGTTTTACAATATTTGATCTGGGCTTTGAATTTTTCTTCTTCGATTTGGTAATATGTTCTGTTCTTGGTTCTGATTTCAGTTGTCTCGAATGTATTTATAACATCTATTTGTTCGAATATGATGTTGATATTCGAGTTTTCTACTATTCACTCTTCTGGGTTTTACCATCTTTGATATTGGCGTTGAGTATTTTTTCTTCAATTTGGTCATTTCTTCTGTTCTTGGTACTTAGCGATTGTAGTTGCTTCAAATGGGTTTTCATTCTGATTCTCCTTTTGAATCTGATATAGTGATATTGACATACTGATTTTTTCTCTTCTTAGTATTTTGAATCGTGTATTGTCATAGGGTAGTGTGCTTTTTGCCTTTGTTCTTTTGGTTTGGGTATTTATAATATTTCTTTAAAATGTGTTTCCTGTGACAGACATTAGTGATCTGGGTATTGAGTTCTTATTTTTCTTTGTGGTTTCTGTCTTTGAGATGGGTTTTGAATTCATTGTTCTCAACTTTGTGGTTTTTATCTATGGTCTCAGGGTTGTGACGCCTCAGTTCTATTATTAGACAACACCAATGGGAGCAAGAATCAGTCCGTTGAGAGAGACGCAATTCCGAATAAAACGCTAAAAGGATTTAATTATATCGATACAATCAAGGAGGAGCTGGAGAAAGTTTGCCCAGGGGTGGTTTCTTGTGCGGACCTTGTTGTTCTTGCCACTAGAGATGCCATTGTTCTGGTGTGCACCACCCTCAATCTTTTTTTCCTTTTTATGACCATTTATTAATTTATGTGAATCTCTAGAGTTTATAACTACTTTTGTAAATGTTGTCGACTCAATAAGCTTTGTTAGGTTTTTGGTAATGACTTACGCGACAGTCATATATTTCTGGTTAAGAAATTTGATGTTATCTGTATCCATGATTTCTGTTGATGGTTGAAATGTTTGGAGAAGAGACGGCTATGAGGGGTTGATAAGTTTTATGACATGCAATTGAAACACATTTGTTTTTTATTAATGCTTTTTGTTTTTGAAGGCTTTGTATTTCCTTGTTCAGCTTCACTTGTTCTTAATGAAGTTTCTTTTTGGTTCCTTAATTTACACTCATTCCCCATTGTAATGGCTTGCTAGTATCCTAATTCTACTACTTTAAATTGACCAAGGATTCACCCTTGACATGAGGAATCACATTTGTTATACTGGTTTTTGTTTTTGAAGGCTGCTTAGTATTTCCTAGTCCAAGATTCATTTGTTCTTTAATGAACTTTTTTGGTGTCATTCCCTGTTTTGTAATAATAATTATAATTGATCCTTCTAATGTTCATTTAGCTTATCCTAGCCAATAATTTCATGATTAATTTCTTGCTTGCTGTACTATTGCTGCTTTACTTGATTAACTTTCTGATATCATCCTTTCCATTTTCTATCCATTCATCCATCTCTTATTCACTTGTTATTTCTGATTCCTGCCAACTTCCTCAACTTCCTCCGGTTTTCAGGCCATGAATGTGTTTGTTTTTCTTGGAAATTATAGGTCGGTGGTCCATTCTATCCTGTGTTGACAGGCAGAAGAGACAGTGAGCGTTCATTCTTTGAAAGAGCTTTGGCTGAAATTCCAAGGCCAGACGGGAATATCACTGAAACTCTTAGATTGTTTGGCCAAAGAGGATTCAGTGAAAGAGAAACTGTGGCTCTTTTAGGTATTGAATTCACTCGAACTTTTGGTTTTGATTTTCTTAAATTGTATCTGCTGTTTGAGCAAAATGACATACTGTATTGAACGATTGTTATTTTATTTGCTTTGCTGAAGGTGCCCACAATATTGGCAAAATAGGGTGTGAATTCATACAGCCACGACTGAACAACTTCTCAGGGACAGGACAGCCAGATGGAACAATTAATTTTGATTTTATTGATGAAGTGAGGGCTAACTGTGAAGACAGTGCTGGAAACAACAACAGTAGTGGCAGCAGTGGAGGAGCTCCTTCGCCCAAGACATCGACCTCGAGGGCTAGTGGCAGCAGTGGAGGAGCTCCTTCGCCCATGACATCGACCTGGAGGGCTATTATGAGTAAAGAATCAAGCATTAATGGGATGAGTTATTACCAGGAATTGTTATCTTCTTCTATATCATCTGGATTAGGCTTTGACTCTCACTACTATCAGAGTTTGCTGAGAGGGAGAGGACTCCTCTTTGCTGACCAGCAACTCCTGGCAAACGAGAAGACGGCTGAAGCTGCTAGGATGTATGCTTCAGATGCAGCTTTATTCAGGCAGGATTTTGCCAGGGCCATGGTGAAGCTTTCAAACCTTGGAGTGCTAACTGGATCTGAAGGACAGGTCCGATTTAACTGCTCATTGGCTACTGTTTCTCCCAAATCTGTTTGAACATACAGAAGATAGATATACTACTACTACTGCTACTTTGTTTTTTGAGTTTATAGGATTTGAGTTTGATGTATATATTATACAACAGACAGACTAAGTAGTAGTTTTGGTTTCTCAATTCAACTGTATATATATCATGTGTTGTGTAAAACAATACATGTCGTGGCTTGCTAGAGTTGAAACAAACAGTTTATGGGCATTTCAATTCCTAATAAACATGTATTTGAGTTTGTGATTGAATATTGCGTGTTTTGTGAGCATGCATGCATGGATGGATGCACATAATTAAACATATACAGGCCGCCATTCACAAATTGAAATTGTAACTCCCTTGATGCAGTGCTTCTTCAAAGTGTGTTAGTCAATAGTAACTCCATGTCTTCTATTTTTTATTTTTTAGTTTCCAAAGATTTCACTTTTCATTTCATTTGTCAATCTTTATATTATTATATATTTCAAACTAGAATGATCATCATCTAATGATAACAATTTACATTGCAGTATTGTGTAGAAAAAAAATAATTGTACTTTTACAGAAAAACATCTCTACCATACACATCAGAGGTGAAGAAGACTCATAGAAGAAAAACAGTATATATTATTTTCAAAAAATCATGAAAAGCAAAAATAATATTATGATTAATTTATGTCAGAGAAGTTTAATAGAAAAAGGTACTAACCGAACATAATAACTAATTTCATCGAAAGAAGAATATTATGATTAATTTCGTAAAAAAAAGAACATAATCATTAAACAAAAATTCAACCGAAGGAAATAAAACATCATCGCATGAAGTATTCCACCGTTACAGAACAGAACATCAGTCATTAATTAAACAAAACAAAGATTTATAGTACTAGTCTATATATGAAGGAAGGAAGAAAGCGTGTATATATATATATATATATATATATATATATATATATATATGAGATACAAAATTAATATAATAATAACCCATAAAAAGAAAACATACACCATTCCATACTCGATGATGGTGAATTTCCAATTAGCAGAAAAATGACAAAGTGAAAACGCTAAAAGGATTTAATTTTATTGATATGGAGGAGGAGCTGGCCTTCACGCAATCTAATGAATAAAATTAAATCCCTTTAACGTTTTCAGTGTGACACCTTCTTCAATCTTCATCGCTTCATTCTCGGAGATACCTTCAATCTCTTGCAGTTATATATTTACCTTAGCTTTTATATATACATATATATAACTTTATTATTGCCCAAGGTAGCGTATATTATATGTATACGCTAAGGTTTCTTGGGGTTTACGGTTATACATCAACACACACATATATATAGCTTTATCAGTTTCTTCTTTCTACCAATCCTCGAACTCCCAACGCTAAGGTTTCGTGGGGTTTACGTTTATATATCAACATATATATATCTATATATACACACACACTTCTATAACTTTATCAGTTTCTTCTATATCAAGTTATCAACACGTACACACACATACAAAACTTTATCAGATTCTTATATATATATATATATACATATATATTGGCGGACCTATGTGAGAAAAATGGGGCATGGCAACCCTAAAATTTTGTAAAATTCCTATTCATATAGTTTAGGTTCTATAAATAATTAAGGCCGCTGATATTTTGATGACATCAGGCTCTCCCTTTTTTTCTTTTCTAAATAAAGTTTACAAAAGAAGAGTCTCTAGATTACATAATACTTAATTCTCATATTTTTAATACCATAATTATTCTTTTTTATTAAACTCAGAACACTTGAATTCACTCTCAAATATTTTCTCTCATATTGAAATTACACAGTATATATATACACATACACACATTATATGCAAAATATATTATATAATAATTAAAAGTAAATTTAAATAAATAATAATATAATTTTTAAAAGTTTCTTTCTTAAAGTAAAAAATCTTTCCTTGACTTACTTATTGAATTATACAACAGAGTTTTTATTTAAGTAAAACTAGATCTTTTTCGCCCTTAAAAAAAAAAACTTGATTTTCTTTATATTTTCAATTCAATTAAATATTATTATGCATCATAGAGATTGTTTTGCTTTGAATTTAATGTCATTGATATAAAATTTAATTTCAATTCAAATACTTTTTTATCCTAATCACATACCTTTTTATCCTAATCATCAATACTTTCTCAAGTCATTATTTTCAAAATCAACTCAAAAAATATATTTTGAAGAAAAAAAATACCATTACCATGAGAATTAAAAGCATTTAATAATTCATAGATATTTGAGATTTTTCCATATTATTTGTCTTAACAAATTCAATTTCTCTAACTCAACATTATATGATTACTGAGATATTTCATTTATGTATAGAGAGATAAGATAAATGAATTTGCATTTTAGGGTCAAGAGTCATAACCTTAATGGAAAAGAATAATTATGACATTAAAAATATAATAACCAAATATTGTGTGGTGTAAGAACTTTTTTGTAATTTTATTTTAAAGAAAAAATATCTCATGAGGTTCAGTTAATATACACCGACTTCCCCTCTTGTTTGTCATATTACACTAACCTCCCTTGAGATTTGAATACGAAATGACACAAACTTTCCTTCCGTTAGTGATTAACACAGTCAATAATGAAAAATTATGATATCAGCAATTTGTATATTTTAAATTTCAGTTCTACCTTTGAAAAATATGTAAATATGTAATTATCTCTATGAAATCACGTGAAATACTTAGATACCATTTTTAACTGAATAAAGTTGACAAAATTATTTCCTTTCTCTTCTTATCATTTCAAAAAGCCAAAATTGATCTCCAGCAAAGGTTACCGACGATAATTTCTGATGGCAAAAGAAAGAAGTGATAAGATATTTTTTTCTTTCTTCTTTTTTCTTTTCATTATTACCCTCTCCCTACTTTATCTCTTTTCACTTAATTCAATCAATAGTTAGGATCTTAAAATTAGAGAGTTTAATTGTGTGACTTGCTTTCAATGGAACATATACGTGGTTTCAGAATTGGGTTTAGAAGAATTAGGGTTAAATTATTTGAATTGGAGATTCTGAGTTTAGTTTATGTAATAATTTTTTTTTCTTTTTGAATATTTTTTTATGTTTTTAAAAGTCACAGTACAAAAGTTTGTTATTTTGATTACATACAAATATATATATATATATATATATATACACACACACACACACACACTAGTATAGAAAATTACAGAACCAGGTAGTCAACCCATATATAAAAGCTAGTAGCCAACCAACCCATTTTTGCTTTTCAATTCACGCCCACATATCTAAAAAAATTACTGTTATTCATTGGTTACATACATAAATACAAACTCATTTCAATTCATGAATTTGTTTGTTAAATTTGTGAATAGCAGACTTTTCACTTATTTATTTAAACTACAATAGAGTTTAAGTTGTCAAAAATATTTTATTTTTCATCAATTTTAGATTTTGTTTTCTAAATGAATTGTTGAGCTCATTGGTATCGTTAATGGCGGTGGAGCGAAAAGAGAATGGTGGGCAAACGTTAGAATACAATTGAGTAATTTGTCGCTTTGCTTTTATGAACGTATGAACAAAAATAATATTAAAAAAAGGAGGACAAAAAGATAATTTTGTTACTTTCGTTAACGACATCTACTTAATAACTCTGACAAGGAAGGTCAGTGTAATTTGACAAATAAGAGGAAATGTCAGTGTTTATTGACTAAACCTCAGAATACATCAGTGTAATTTACCCAAAAAATAATAAAAGAATTTCACTTTGTCTTTTTGGTCTTATTTCTAGAGTCTAGAATTAAAGGAATGTTAAAAAATTCCAAATATAGTTGCTATCAATTTCTATAATTTTTTCTCATTTTATGCATTTGGCATTTGGTGATTTATGAAATACTCTAAATAATATATAAATATTCTAATTTACATCTACTTTCCAAAATTTTAATGTTAAAAAAAGTCTACACAATATATAAATTACTAATTCGGTCCACCAAAAAAATTTCCTGATCCCACAATGTTTGCCATAAAACTAACCTGTTTGTTATAAAACCTATTTATTTGCTTTTGTCCAAAATTGACCAAAAGAGGAATTTAAGAAAAAGAATATTTGTCGTATAAAATTGAAAGGATCATATATATTGTCCTCGTTTACTAATTATGTGTATTAATTCATCTTTTGTTCATTATTTATTTATTTATTTAAAACAGCCAAATTAATATAACTTTATACTAGCTACGGGAGATCAAAATGATTCATTGTAGTTATTGACTAGTCAAGAATATACTGCTATTCAGCACTGACATCTTAAAAAAACCAATTTTGAAGTATTCTACTACTGTGATCTCTCTTTTATTATTATTATTTTTAATGATAATAATTTTTTTCTTTCTATTCATAGATTGAGTTTGGCCGAATCACGTATATCTTGTGTTTTGTGTACTTGTTTATGATTTCGTTCTACTGTATCGAAGGCAGGAAACAATATTTCTAACAATATCAACACACACATATATACTTTTATTGTTTTATGAGATGATCCGAAAGAATGTACTTTATGAATTTCTTATTCATTTACCAATTCTCGGACTACCAGCCTAAGGATTAACCCCCAAAGAGCACATAAGAGGATCGATTATTGCTTTATCTGTTTCTTCTACCCTTTTAAACACAAACTCTTCTTCTATATTATTTATATTAAATTCCATACATATTTTAATTATACATCTACCTAATCTAATAATCTATTCATCTAAACACAAACTCTCTTTCTATACTATTTATACAAAAATACATATACATTTTAATTATAAACAACTAATATATATATATATATATATATATATATATATATATGAAGGGGAAGGCTAACCTCTCCTCTTTCGTGGGGAAGGATTAGCTTGTTCCCACTTTTTTTAAGACAAAAATATCGGTTATTAAAAATTTTGAAAGCATCAATTTAATGGTTATTTGGCGATCCCTGTCTCGATCTCTAAAACCATGTCTCCATTTTTCTTGGTTCTATCCATTTTTTCGGCGGCCTTCTTCATTCATCAGATAAATTCTAATACCAAATTTGACTCCGTATGTAGTATTTGCAAATTGCTTGGGATGCCAAGTTGACTTTATGCTAATACCCAATCATAAAGTCTGACTTTAATCCCCCTACAAATTTGATGGGTTTTGTATAAGTGATGAAGTTATTGAAGCCGATTAGTTGAAGGTGGAGATGAAAAAACAAAAGTTATAAAATGACATAAATAAACATCACTTAAATTGTTAAATAATAAGGAGTGAGGGTTTTTTTTTTTTTTTTTTTGTTGTCAATTCTCTTCCATGACAGATGAGATAATAACTTTCTCTCCATAAATATAGATATAGATATGTTTAAGAGAATTGGTTAGTTATACACACATATAGATATATATTTTAGAAGTTGAGTTGAGAATTGGTTTGTTAGAGAAGTTTGTTAAAATGTTTTATATCTTTAAATAATATCATATAATAATAAAAAATCATGAAAAGTTTAAAAGAACGCCAGATTCAAACACTAATTAGGCTAGCAGTTCAGAAACTTATCATTAATTCTATATATATATATATATACAAACCGAACATATACAATCACTAATTTCATTGAAAAAGAATCAACTATAATTATTAAACAAAATTCAACCTAAGGAAACGTCATTACAACAATTCTACCTTTATATTGATAGTAAACAAAGATTTGTACGATGACACGCAACACTCAAAACAAAAGCGTACACACACGTGTAGGGGTGGACCTAGCATGTGCCCAGGAGGGGCACATGCCACCCTAAATTATTTTTTTCTTCACCTATATATGTGTAGTTTTTTTTTAAAAAAATTTAAAAATATCTCCCCTCAATTTATTTTTTACCTTGCAAATTAGATGGGCTGTTTCATCTATTGGGTTAATACACTTTTTTTAAATAGAAAATTTCAATTCTATTAGAGTCCATTACGTTTTATCTATTGAGTTAATACACTTCTTTTAAATAGAAATGTCCAATTCTCTTGGAGCCCAATAAGTTTTAAAAAATAGGAAAAAAAAATGGGGGTAAGATATAACGTAACAAGCCCTTGCTCTGTTGCAGTGACACAAACGTTCCTATTTTGTAGAGGTGTATATCAAATCCTTTCCTCTCCTCTCTCTTCTCTCCTAACCTAAAGTTTTTATTTTTTGATCTTTTATTTTCTTCTCTCTTAACCCATATCTGAACCTCATGCGATTGTTAATTTCTCTATTTTTTTCTTCTTTTTTCTTTGGGCCAAATGTAATAATATTTTGATATTGATAATGAGTTTTGACTTTCAAGTTTTATTACATCTCAAACTAGGATATTTAATTTACTGAATTTGGTAAAGCTATAATTATTTAGAAAATTAGGTCATTCAGAGATAGTTAATTTCGATTTTGAATTGTCTCATTACAAAACTAAAGATGGTGTTTTACAGAAATTCATACATTGATAGTTGAATTGTTTCACCCACTTTGATGTGGGTTAAAACATTGGATCTTAAACCAAACATCGGATTAATAAGTAACAATAAAGATGTCTTTGTTAGTTAAGCGTTTGGAGAGAGAGTATGATTGCTTTGACATGACTCATAGTTCAACTAGTATTTAGATAATTTTTGTTCTACTTTAAATGAGTATTGATATGAAATTAGATTAAGAATACTACACTACCCATTGAAAGATAGTGATTTTGCTATTTTTTTAGTGGAGGAGCTCCTTCGCCCATGACATCGACCTGGAGGGCTATTATGAGTAAAGAATCAAGCATTAATGGGATGAGTTATTACCAGGAATTGTTATCTTCTTCTATATCATCTGGATTAGGCTTTGACTCTCACTACTATCAGAGTTTGCTGAGAGGGAGAGGACTCCTCTTTGCTGACCAGCAACTCCTGGCAAACGAGAAGACGGCTGAAGCTGCTAGGATGTATGCTTCAGATGCAGCTTTATTCAGGCAGGATTTTGCCAGGGCCATGGTGAAGCTTTCAAACCTTGGAGTGCTAACTGGCCGGATCTCAAGGACAGGTCCGATTTAACTGCTCATTGGCTACTGTTTCTCCCAAATCTGTTTGAACATACAGAAGATAGATATAATACTACTATAAATAATTAATTGCATATTTCTAACGAGAATTAAGCATATCCTCCCCCAAAATTAATAAAAGAGTTTCAATTTGTCTTTTTGGTCTTATTTCTAGAGTCTACAATTAAAGAAATGTTAAAAAATTCAAAATATAGTTCCAATTAATTTCTATAATTTTTTCCCACTTTGTGCATTTGGTGATTTATGAAATACTCTAAATAATATATAAATATTCTCAATTACGTCTACTTTCCAAAATTCTATCGTTAAAAAAAGTTTACACAATATATATATTTTTAAATTACTAATTCGGTCTACCAAAAAATTTCCTGATCCCACAATGATTGCCATAAAACTAACATGTTTGTTATAAAACCTATTTATTTGTTTTGTCCAAAATTGACAAAAGAGGAATTTAAGAAAAAGAATATTTGTCGTACAAAATTGAAAGGATCATATATATTGTCCTCGTTTACTAATTATGTGTATTAATTCATCTTTTGTTCATTATTTATTTATTTATTTAAAACAGCCAAATTAATATAACTTTATACCAGCAACTGGAGATCAAAATGATGCATTGACTAGTCAAGAATATACTGCTATTCAGAGTTGGCACTGAGATCGTAAATAACCAAATTTGAAGTATTCTATCACTGTAATCTTTTTTTTTATTATTATTTTTATTTTTTTATGATAGTAAAATTTTCTTCTCGATCTCTCTTTCTCTCTTTCTGCATATAGGTCAAGTTTGGTGGAACTACGTATATCTTGTGTTTTGTGTGTTTGTTTGTGATTTAAAAATTTCCTTCTCTCTCCTTTGCACGTAGGTCAAGTTTGGCCGAATTACGTATATCTTGTATTTTGTGTGTTTATTTGTGATTTTCTTCCACTGTGTTGAAGGAAGGGAATAATATTTCCAACAATATCAACACACACACACACATATATACAAGGAGATTACTTTTCTACTATTACACTCTATTTGTCTTTTTTATTTTTAAAAAATGACAAAAAAGTCCTAAACTCATTAATGCATTGTCCTTTATTTGAGCAATACCATAACTACCCTTTACACTATACACTTTAACTTTATTTACCTTCTTTGCTTCTTTAGCACTTTTTTTCCCGTCCTTGTCAAAAGAAATAACTTTTTACCTAGATATTTTGTTTTATCTTGTCAAAAAAGATAATTTATTCAAGCGAGATAAATTTTTTTTTGGGTCATATCAAAAGAGATAATTTATTCAACAGATATACCATTTTTTATTTTTTTTGGGTGTACTAATTTTTTTTCTATCTTATCAAAAGAGATAATTTATTCAATAGAGATAAAATTTTTTTTTTTGAAATTTTTTTTGGGTCTTATCAAAGAGAATTTATTTGGGTCTTTTATTTTTGGTCTTGTAAAAAGAGAGAATTTATTCAATAATGTTATATTTTTTTTTTTGTCTTGTCAAAAGAGAGAATTTATTCAACAGTGTTAACTTTTTTTTTTCAATTCTGTCAAAAGAGATAATTTATTCAACAAATATAGCTTATTTTGATACTTTTTTTTGGGTCCTGTCAAATAAGATAACTTTTATTTTTGGTAATTTTTTGTATCCTTTAAAGAGATTGAAAATAATGGGAGATAGATAGAGGATATCTGAAAGGATAGTTGTGTAATTTATAAAAAAAAATAATCTTTCACTGTTGAAGTTAAAGTTAGAAGTGTCATTTCATTTAAGATTAGAGTGCAAACATTAAAAAGTGGAGTGTGAATATCGCCTCCCCCCCCCTCCACACATACGTACACTTTTATTCCTTTATCAGTAAAAAGTTATTAGATGGTCCGAAACCATGTAATAATTTTTCCTTTATCGATTTCTTCTTCTTTTACTAATTCTGGAACTCCCAACCTAAGGATTAACCCCAACTCCTAAGCCTAAAGAGCACAGAAGAGGAAATAAGTTACCTTCGGATGCCAAGCTCACTTTATGCTAATACCTAATCATAAAGTCTGACTTTGTGTTGCTTTACCTTTAATCTCCCTACAAATTTCATGGGTTTTGTATAAGTGATGAAGTTGTTGAAGCCGATTAGTTGAAGGTGGAGATGAAAAAACAAAAGTTATAAAATAACATGAATAAACATCACTTAAAATGCTAAATAATGAGGAGTTGGGGGGGGGGGTGTTTGTTGTCAATTCTCTTTCATGAAAGATAAGATGTTAGGTTTCTCTCCATAAATATTGATATAGATATGTTTAAGAGAATTGGTTAGTTATACACATATAGATATATATTTTAAAAGTTGAGTTGAGAATTGGTTAGTTAGAGAAGTTTGTTAAAACCTTTCATCTCTCTAAATAATATCATATAATATAAAAAAATCATAAAAAACAAAAATCCATATGTCAGAAAAGTTTAAAAGAATGTCAGATTCAAACAGTAATTCAGCTAGCAGTCCAGAAACCTACCATTATTTCTAGTTATATATATATATATAGAGAGAGAAAGAGAGAGTAAAACTAACATCCCCTCTTTCATGAGAAGGATAATGTAATGACCCAAATATTTTAATTAAGAAAATTAATTTCTTATATAGGGGTAGTATGGTAAAAACCCTTTTTAAGAATAAAGTTATGTGATTTTAATTAGGGGATAACTTATTCCATGACAAGATGAGTTATTCTAATATGGGTTACCAAACAGCATTGTGAGAGATATATTATATAAAAATAATATAAGTGAGTAATTAGGGTTTTTACGTTGATAGTCTCAAGTTGAGGAGGAAGAAGGAGCAAAGGAGGAAGAAAGAGAAGAATAACGAGAGACAACGAGGGAAATTAATCATCTATTAACTGTAAGTCTTTTTCTACCTTTCCCACAATAGTTGGTATGCTTGCAATATTTATAATTTAAATTAGTTTAAAAATATATATAATAATTTTCGTACTGTATGACCTTGTATGGATCTATGCTAGATGGGTTTTGCTACAACTGATATATGCTAATAGAATGATATATGCTAATAGGTGGGTTTGGTTTGATGAGTATATATATATATATATATATATATATAGGTACTGTATCTGTGTATGTTAGTGGATGCACGGCAGTGAATGCCTTTAGTTGAGATCTAGTAGATCAAAAATGGAGATTTTGGGTGATAAATTAATTGTTTAAATTAAAAGGTTTTAATGCTTGCTGAATGTTTGGTGCTACTGTGTGGTTGAAATAAAAATAAGAATGGGGGATTGAGGAAGTAATGGATTGTAGGTCCACAGTGGTGGTGTGGGTAAATCTATATACATATATATATATATATATTATATATATAATGGGTAATACGTATGATGTATTGATTCATGAGAGAAGAGAATGAATTTATTGGTTGTTTTATGATTCAGTAGATATAAGAATGAAGGAAAGAGAACAGGTGGTATGGAATTGAGTGGTGGGTACGAAAACCGAGAATTTGACTTTGGGACTTTTTCATTTAAATTACAAATTAGTGGTGAAAGTGTTTTGGATGAAAGTTTTGGATTAATTGGGGGCTGGAAACGCTGATAATAGCACCAGAGTGAGTTGACGGCACGAGGAGTAGTTCTGGCGAGTGAAGGGAGAAGATGATGAATAGTGCCACAAAGCCCACGCGCGTTGCCGGCGCGTGAGGCGCGTGGGCCATGTTCCGGCGACCGTTCGGGACTGGAAAAAGGATGGGCCGGTCCCACTCGCCAAGCCCAACCTCTGGGCCCAGTCTCGGACCCACCCGGAATATAAAAATAATTTTTTTATATTTTAAAATAATTTAAAATGTAGAAAATTAGAAAAAAATGCTAAAAAAAAAAATACCGATAAATGCCAAAAAATTCTCGAAAAATCAAATTAGTCTTTTGAGGGCAGAACATGATTAGAGTATAGGTTTGGGCTAGATTTAGTCACATTAGCTAGTTCATCTAGTGAGAAAAGTAAGTTTTTAAGCACGAAAACCGAGAGTATGAATTATCTATAAATAGTTAGGTTCTGAAATTTTACCGGTAGCTAGGATAGATAGGTTGTCACATTTTTAGGTATCATACTCTCTCTATATTAGATTCATAGATTAAAAATAGAATTTAAGATAGTATAGGACACGCGTGCATAGGAGAGTGTGTGTGTGTGTGTGTGGGTGTGGGTGTGAGTGTGAGTGTGTGGCTAATGGTGGTGGTTGAAATTATTGGAGTGTGTATATGTCCCTCCAGTGTGAAGTTGCGGGTTCCTCTAGTACAGAGTGTGTGTCCCTCCACATTACTCATATTTTCATGGAGTGTGTGTATGTCCCTCCAATGTGGAGTTGCGGGTCCCTCTGGCACGGAGTGTGTGTCCCTCCACAATTAATTGTTATTACTATGGAGTGTGGGTCCCTCCGATGTGGAGTGTGTGTCCCTCCATACTGCTTGTGTGGTGTGGTGTGTGTTCTTTCAATTTGGAGTGGGTGTGTGACCCTCCACGTCACTTATCTTACAATTTGAACAGTTTCTTATTTGTTATCTCTTTAGTAGAACTTGTGTTGTAATGTTGTTTCTCCACACTGCAGGATATATTGTATATGAGAGTCTTTTGTGAAGAGTATGTTAAGAATATAGATTGATTAACAGAACTTGGGTTTAATTAAATAGATTGAGTTGGGCAGGAGGTGGAACTTGAATAATCAATTAGTTTTGTTAAATAATAGAGGACGTTAACAATACTCTTTATCTTTTTCATAAGCTAATGCACCGAACGATTAATTATATTAATTAACTCACTGTACTAGCTGCTGAAGTATAGTGGTTATTGTCGGTTAGTTAGAACATTACTTACTGGGCTTTAAAGCTCACCCCTTATTTTTCCCCCACATTTCAGGTGTGTGAAACCAGCATCTATAGCATAAAGGAGGATGATTTCACTTGAGGATTGTGCTGGTGGAACCTCGTTACAATATTCTTTTATTTCAGTTTGAGACAATATTTGTTATAGGGATTGTTTAGAGGATAACTTTGATTTTGGGCTGTATTTAATTTTTCTGGATAGCAGTTGATTACATACTATGAATTAATGGTTATGGTTTGATCTCTTTTATATGAGAATAATTTGAGAACAGGTTGTGCTAGGATATTTGAAATCCTTGGGTGAATTGTGGAATTAAGTCAACCACGGGTTGAGTGAAAGGGCAGGAATACCCTAACTCAACTTGGGGGGTGTGACAGATAATCCCCAATTTTCAACAAACAAATATGTCTATGATACATCAATTATAACTATCTTATTTTACATGCTATTATAATCCATTTACAATTTTAGATAATGTGTCACTCGAAACACCACCACCACCACCACAACCAGAGCACCACCGCACCATTACAAACCCCCACCATAATCAGAGCATCACCGCCACCACCATCCCCACCCCACAACCACCAGCGGCGCCACCACCATCCCCACCCCAAAACCACCACTATCACAATAAGTATTAGATTTATTTATCACAATTGAATCATAACTCTTTATCTTTCTCTGACTATATTTCTTCACTAATGGATAATTTCTTAGTTGTGTTAATTCTCATTGCTCTTTCATTCCTTGTTTCTGCCACCACCATCGTCGCATATGGCGGTGATGGAGGAACCTCTCCTTGGTGATGGCAGTATCGGTAGAGATAAGATCATTATCGGCAAACCAAAATATAGTTTTGGGGTATGAAATTTGTTGGCAGCGGCAGCGGTATCGATATTTGTAACCTTGGCTTAGGGTTAGGAAAAAATGTAGATGCGTGAGAGAAGTTGGGGAGGATATTGGCTTTAAATTACATAAATGCCTATGTTTTTATGAGGTGTCAGATTTTAACAAGGTTAGTTTTGTACAACAAAAATTGAGAACAATGTTATCCTCCTCCTGAAAGAGGGGATATTAGCTTTACCTATATATATATATATATAATAACTACTTATACTAACTGAACATGTATAATCACTAATTGCATTGAAAAAGAATTGAGTATAATTATTAAACAAAATTCAACCTAAGGAAACATCATTACAACAATTCTACCTTTACATCCATCATTAAACAAGGATTTGTACGTATGTTGACAAGCAACACCCAAAACAAAAGTATACTAATAATATATTATAGTACACATATTTATATTATAGTTCATATATTCTAATATAATAATATTATTATATTAGAATTAATATAATAATAACTCATAAAAAGAAAACATACTATACTTGATGATGAGATTGTTGGCAAGGCCAATTAATTAAAGAATGAGAGGAACTTAGTTGATAGATGATGGAGAATTGTCGATTAGCAGAAAAGGTGATAAAGGGAAAAACCTTGAAAGGCTATAATTTTATTGATATGATCAAGGAGGAGCTAGCCTAGGCCTGCACACAATCTAATCTAATGAATAAAATTATAACCCTTCAAGGTTTTAAATGACACTTTCTTTTTTCAATTTTCATCGCTTCCTTCTTGAGCACACCTTCAATTTCTTGTAGGTGTGTGTGTGTATATATATATGTCACGCCCCCAAATTTAAATACCAAAAGCTCTAGTTTAGTACTTGAATTCGGTGTGCGATTTGAAATACAACATCCATTAACATTACATACTTTCAAAAATTTACATTTAAACAAAAGCTGATCTTCTAGATCATCTATACAAAAACTTTATATGGAAACCTCGTTCCCCTTCTTGAGTATCAATTACAACAAAAATAATTACATGCCAAAAGGATTTACATGTAGATGGTTTCCATTGTCCTATACCGTGCTTCCATTCACCAGGTACCTGAAAAAAAAATAGGGTGAACTCACAAGCTTAGTAAGAAAACTGCTAAACACTATCATTACTCAGCAAATTGACCTTGCCTTAAATTTCTATATATAAGAACTCATACAACAATCTTTGTTTGTTTAGAATCATAATTTTCTTATGATAATTACACTCTAGTTAATTATCATATCCACAATTTCTTTCACACAAGGATTTTTCCTAATTTTAAGAGCTTTAAAGGATATTTTTTCCCAATTTAGACTAAATTGAAACAAAAGAAAAAACAAAACGTTCATTAATCCAACATTTCATCATTTATAATTTATTAAATTCTTTTAACATTTAATAAATTAAATGATTGAGTTGTGTTTTCAATATGTTCAAACGTCGTCGTTATTCGGGTTTTAATTCTTAGAACCAATTATTCCTACAAAATTAGTTCTATTATGTTGAATTGAAACATATGATTTCGGAAATTTTTACGTAATTTATGGAGCATTAAAAATATTTTTCTCCAATTTCCTAATTTTAAACAATTAGCAACCACATTGAATTCAATTCCACAATTCAGGTACATAACACTATAGGCCCAAACAGAATTGTTACTTAACCCCATATTCTTTTAATTACACAATCCAAGTCCATAATCTCATCCAATTCAATGTCAAGCCCACCATTTATATCTTTTTAAATGATATTAGCTTATTTATAATTTATGTAACAACTCTTGTGGACGGGTGTGAGTGGGCGAGTGCGAAGACAGACACTGGGCTGAGCTACCACACTGACAGGGTACAGGATGCTCAATCCCACATCGCCTGGGTGTGGAGAAGGGGATGTGCTTATATGTAGTATGTTCTCTTCAAATGGTATAAGACCTTTTGGAGTAAAACCCAAGAGCAAAACCGTGCGGACTCTGGCCCAAAGCGGACAATATCATACCATGTGTTGGAGCGGGGTATTACAGTTGGTATCAGAGCCTGAACCCAGCCGGAAGTGTGCCGACGAGGACGTCGGGCCTCGTAGGGGGGTGGATTGTAACAACCCTTGTGGACGGGTGTGAGTGGGTGGGTGCGAAGACAGACACTGGACTGAGCTACCACACTGACAGGGTACAGGGTGCTCAATCCCACATCGCCTGGGTGTGGAGAAGGGGATGTGCTTATATGTAGTATGTTCTCTTCAAATGGTATGAGGCCTTTTGGGGTAAAACCTAAGAGCAAAATCGTGCGGGCTCTGGCCCAAAGCGGACAATATCATACTATGTGTTAGAGCGGGGTATTACAATTTATGACCCAGTCCAGTTCACCAAGCCCAAGCCAATTATGTAGGCCCATTGTCAAAGCCCACTACTGCTCAAGCCTAGACTTCAAGTCCAATTTAATTAGGCAAACCCAGTTTCAAAAACCAACTCCAATTAAAACCAATTAAAAAGTAAACCCAAACCAATTTCAGCCCAATTTAATTATGCAAGTCCAATTCATAGCAAACAGGCAGCCCACTGCCCAATTGGAAACCAACTTCAAGGTCTAACACCATCAACTATATTGGACTAAACCAATTCACAGCCCATGCCATATACCCAATCAATATCCCAAACAACCTTAAACTAAACAAACCATTTTTTATGACAACCTAAACATCATTCAAGCTCCAACCATGAACCACAAATTGCAAGCCAGCCACCAAATGAATCAGCCTAAACCTAAATACCAACCAAACAACTAAACCCATAAGCTTCGGCACCCACAAAGATCACCTCAAAGACCCATCACCACCGAAGCCATATCACCACCACGGTACACCACCATGACCTCCATCACCACCACCACCATCAACTTTCACCATGAGCCAAAACCCCACTTCATAACTAGTTACCCGTTGCCACCATTGAGACCCAACTTCAACCACCATAGCCGAGACCAACAATCCTCATCACTATCACTCCCCACCATAGCCATAACCTTCACTATGCATCAACCATAACACCACCCAAAATCATGTACCATCATCAACATGGCAACCACAACCATTCATGTGTAGTCGAATCAAACTACCACAAAGAAGACCCAGCAAAGCCTTTTGCAAACACCCAAAACCACCTCCTTGAACTATGATAGTCACCAGAAATTAATTACACATACACATGCATAGCCACACCAACTACACTCATAAGTATATATATAAAGATAAGGAAGATTTCTGTCTTATAACTATATGTATACCCACTAACAGCCGAAAAAGAGAAAGAATATATGACTATATATATATATATATATATATATATATACCAGGTCCTACGAAATTAATTATCATAATTTTTCTAATTAATATATATATACATATACATATACATACATATACACACCCACGTATAGCCTTGATCTTTAAATTAAATTCAGCATAACCTCAAATGAAACCCAACCTAATGTAATACTAATAACAATACATTCAACCGTAAAAAAAAAAATCACATTAAGTGGTCCATAAATACAAACATATTTTAAGATCAGGTTTTGTACATGTTGCCTTTTAGCTACTTAAGATTCATCCACTAATTACAACACACACATAAAGAAAATAGGGCAAAATCAACTTGCCTTGACTTAAGAATTCCTTGATTTCCTTTCTTGCAAATCTTTTTCCATTGGCCAGACCTCTTCCTCTCTCTCTCTTCCTTTTATTCTTCTTCTTCTCCTTCTCTCTTTTTCTCTTTCTTTCTTTCTCTCAATCTCACTGTTCTACCGAGCTACCCCCCCTCTCTCTCTCTTTTCTTCTATACATCAATCTCTTACATTGATAATATGTATCAGAAAGTGGTCCAAAGTCTAACATTAAAAATGAAGCCTTTTTACACATGTTAGCCATGCACCTTGCCTATCACCAACTCCTAATCAAAGCTTAATGCTTCAGTCAACTCCTATGACCAAAACACTTAGTATATGCATGTCACACATATCCATAAATATACTACATATAGATATATATGTATACAATGCACACATGCATAAGTACATCCTAATCCCCACAAAACTAAAAGAATACGCTTAGGTCCTAAAAGACTAAAGACAAGCATCTTATTTAAATTTTAAGGGTGTTACATTCTACCCTCCTAAAAATGAAATTTTGTCCTCAAAATTTGGGATCAGCAAGTCTTTATAGTTCAAAAATAATTGCAACCATAAATATCCAACATGACATTAGTCATACAAGCAAATTTAAATGTCAAAAGAAGTGAGTTCAACAACATTATCTAAAAGTGTCTCAATATGCACTAACTTGTGCTACCATTAAAAAAAAAAATACTCAAGGGTAATGTACTGAGTTGGATGCTTGACTACTTTCACATTCTTGCTCTTCTGGGTCAATTTTAATCTCATAATCTTCTTTGACCCCCCGAATATGAGTTTTTGACTCTTCTGAACTGGTTTTGTACAATTCAAACTCTTGTTTAGATTTTTTTATTAACGCTGGACTTACTTTCACGGGTGCTAGATTCTTATCTAGATCCCTCTACTGTAGGCCTAGGTATATTCCGCTTACACAAAGGTGGATAGTCCTGCACAAACGTTGGTGTTGGTTTAGGTAGAAGAGAGTAGGTATACTTCTGATTGTCACTAGCTGCTAGAACTTGTTTACCTTTCCCTGAATTTCCACCTTCCATCTACGTAGTCATCAAATAATCATCAATCTCAGATGATTATAAAGAAACATATAGAGATATGCAATATTTAACCACCAATCTTTCATTGTGCATATCTGTTTATATTATACACATTCATATAACTCAATTAGTATATAAATTTCCTTGTGTACCAACATACACCAACTCAATGCTTCCTAAGTTACAATCCCATCAATTAACAAAATATACCTTATGATTGTAAAACATCATACATTTATCATAATCATTTCTTCCAACCCTACTTAGTGCAATTTTTAGTTTCAGAAGATCAACCATTATATATATATATATATATATATATATATATATATATATATATATATATTAACTTGAACCTGCACAATCAAAAATCAAAGTGGTTTTCACACAACAATATGTATAAAATCAGTATAATACCAAAATCATATCTCATAGACATTGTTACTGACATAATTTCTAATGTGGGTTAGTGTGCCATTACACAACTACCACATAAAAGTCTCATGTTCGTAAAATTTACTAACATTTCCAAGTGTATAACACAATCATCCACAACCAATAATCATTACCAATTTAGCATATTAAATCCTTGTATCGCCAAAAGAGACAATATAAAGATCTAATATATCACTAAATCCTACTTTTCTAATACTTACTACCTAGACTATAGTTCTTTTCTCACTTGTCAATATCCAATAAGTAAATTTCATAACTACTTGGACCTGACACATTGTATTAAAAATACTAATCAAAGAAAAATGTCCGGTCGGGTCATTTTTCCTTGTTAGTTCAACCCCAACAACATATTTTCCTCGTCCTCACACGTACATTTGGTTCAATCAAACCTGTAATTACAATCAATTCTCCATTTTTCACATGAAATTCACTATATCAAGACTTTTCAAAGTTCTAGGCTTCCACAACTAGAGTCTATCATGACTCGTATATCTCAACTATCATAACTCTACCTAGACTCAAAATTTTGGTCTGGCTTTCCAAATTTTTAAAACTAAATAGGTGATAATGATGTGCCCTTATATATCATGTGACATTTAATGTAAATTTTTATACACCCTGCATAGTCACATAGGTCATGCGAATAACCTAGCATATCATATGTCATCAACAAAAATTACGACAAAGTGATCCATCCTTTTTCTTGACAATCCAACTAGGCATTATACCTCGCTAACCAATCCATACCTAGTATTATATAAAACTTTCTCATTTGCAATACTATCAAGTCAACTAGAAGTTCCATCTCACCAATCCTAATAAGACAAACATGACACACATTATCAAATGTCATTGAGTGTCCAAGAGGAGTCGCAATAAATACAATACCATTCATACTTTCAGGTTACAATCCAAGTGCATTTACCAATGATAGTGAAATAAAAGACTACGAAGAACCTTAATCAAATAACACTCTAGCTATACTACCATAAATAGTAAATGTACCTTCCATTACAGGTGGTGCAACATCCTGTCCAACTTTTGGGTGGACAATATAAACCCTTGTTCCCCTATGTTGCTGTGGTGTCTGACCCCTTTGTTGACCTTCTTTACGTGGTTTGGTATAGTAGCGAGATATATGTCCCTTTTATTGACAGTTGTAGCACTGTCTATAGAACTGGTGAGGCTGAGCAATTTGAGGTGTAGCTGGTACCAAAGTTGTGGACTGCTCACCTCCACCAACTATTTGTATAAATTAGATTTTTTGTTTCAAAAATGAGAATTATATATATAATTAAAACATTACTGATCATTGCAATCATATCCAATAGTTATCATATATCGTGTGGAAGAATTTCTTGCTCACTAGTGAGCAAGAGATCATATATATATATATATATATATATATATATATATATATATATTAAAGGGAAAAGCTAATATCACATATTTCAAGGAGGATAACCTTGTCCCCAAGTTTTGTTGGACAAAAATAGTCATAATGTAACATTTTTCATATCATAAAATCCTAGGTATTAATGTAATTTTAAAACCTAACCCCACAACCTACTATCAAAAAACGAGAATCTCAACGTGACCTCTCTATTTCTCCTAAGTTTTTAACCATCGGGCATGAGGTTTATTCGCCGGAATACCACCAAATCAATGTTAGCTATTAGTTTTTGGTGGCAGTGGTTGTGGGGGTGGGAGTGGGGGTGGGGGTGGGGATGGTGGTGGTGGTGGCTGTGGGGTGACGATGGAGGTGGTGATGCCATAGGTTGTGGTGGTCGGTGGTGATTCATTCGCCGTTGTACGAAAACGATTCGAAACACAGGTTGTGGGGTGAGGATGGTGATGGCACCAACAATTTTGTTGGTCGCTCATTTTGTTGTGGTTTATTATTACTGGAAACGATCTGTAGCAATGACTACAATTTGCTCCAACGATCTTTGATCGATCTATGGTGATGATAGGGACAATGTACATAAAGATGAAGATATCTAGATATAGATATAGATATTGATAATATTTAAATGACTCAAATAACCTTATATTAAAAGACAGAGAAGATATGATTTATGGATATATTTGTCCAATATAAATTGGAGACAAGCTAATCCTCCTTGTAAAAGAGGGGAGGTTAACGGTATCCATATATAAAATACACATTCAGTTTTTTAATTTTAAAATTTGCAAATAAGATATTCCATGTAAAATATAAAATTTAAGCTAAATATATTCTATTAAGTAGGACTCTATTTTATATGGATGGAGTTGGATAAAACGATGTCATTTCATATAAAGGCAAAATAGTCATTTTATTTGTTCTTTAGCCACGTTTTATGTTGTGATCTTATGTGTATGTTTAACATAGTTGGGGGGTACTTTGAAGTATACGAGGGTTGTTTTTTTTTTTTTTTTTTTTTTTTTTTTTGTAGAAGTGAAAAAGTACCGGAGGATTTTTTTCAGTTTACCCTGTAAATAATCAAATAACTAATATTTATCTACTCTTGAAGAATAGCCTCATTTAAGTGTAATCAGATTCCCAACTAAAGTGGGCCCAGTAATTCACACTTGGTCCAGTCAAGGCCTGAAATTAGGCCCAAATGAAATTTGTTACGATTAGCGGTTAGCCCTTCTTCTCTGCAGGTTCAAATCTCCCAATTCGCGCTTTTGGTCTCTCTCTAAACTCTTTCGTTTCTCTCTCTAAAAATTCTTTTAGTTCTCTCTAGCTTTCATTTTCTTCAACCTTCCCTGTCAAACATGATGATGAGCAAATGGGTCTTTCTGGCACTTCTCGTCTCCGTTGTCGTGTCTTTGAGAAACCCCATAGGTGAAACAGAGAATGTCAATCTGTCTCCCTCTGCTTCACCACCTTCTTCAATCGATTCTTGGATTTCGATAGATTTTTTTACTGGTATTGAAAGAGGTGCCCTCAATCTTGAGTACGACTTCTACCGAGAAACGTGCCCTAATGCGAGACAAATAATCAGTTCGACCATGAGTCGGATAGTCTATCAACACAAGAACGCCCCAGCACAACTATTGCGCCTCTTATTCCACGATTGCTTCATTGAGGTATCACATCTCATGTTTATGTTCTTGATTTCAAGTTTTATTTCAATTGGGTTTTACCTATTTGATATGGGCTTTGAATGAGTTTTGATTTTGTTTCTTCGTTCGAATTTGACATTGATATCCGAGTTTTCTACTATTCACGGTTCTGGGTTTTACCATATTTGATCTTGGCGTTGAGTATTTTTTCATCAATTTGGTCATATGTTTTGGTTCTGACTGTAGTTGCTTCAAATTGGTTTTCATTCTGTTTCTCTTTTTGAATCTGATATTGACAGACCGAGTTTCTCTGTTCTTAGTATTTGAATTGTGTATTGTAATAGGGTATTGTGCTTTTTGCCTTTGTTCTTTTGTTTTGGGTATAGTCTTTCTTTAAAATGTGTTTTCTGTGACATTAGTGATCTGCTTATTGAGTTACTATTGTTGTTTGTGGTTTCTGTCTTTGAGATGGGTTTTGAATTGTTGTATGTTGATTTGGGTATTGAGTTTTTCTTGATTGTTTTTATATAAGTATCTGGTATTGATTTCATTGTTCTCAACTTTGTGGTTTTTATCTATGGTTTCAGGGTTGTGACGCATCAGTTCTATTAGATGACAGCAATGGGAATAAGAATCACTCCATTGAAAAGGACGCAATTCCAAACAAGACCTTGAAAGGTTTTGATTTTATTGATACAATCAAGGAGGAGCTGGAGAAAGTTTGCCCAGGGGTGGTTTCTTGTGCTGACCTTATTGTTCTTGCCACTAGAGATGGCGTTGTTCTGGTTTGCACTGCCCTTAATTTTTTTTCCTCTTTATTTCCTTTTATGACCATCTTTTTCATTTATGGGAATCTGTAGAGTTTATAAACTTGGTGTGGTTTTTGGAAAACTAGTTTTGTAGGTAATGACTTACGTGACAGTTAAGCTTTATTATAGTTAATATGAAAATTTTAAAAAGCCAATATTCCTCTTACAAGTTACAATGATCAAGGCAGAGCACATATTATTCTGGTTAAGAAATTTGATGATATCTTTATCCATGATTTCTGTTGACGGCTGAAATGTCTGGAGGAGAGATGGCTGTGAGGGGTTGATGAGGTTTATGGCATGCAATTGAAACAAATTTTGGTACAACTAAAATATATATTCAACTAAGAAATTTTATATAAAAAAGAAACATAATTTGTATCAGTATCCTAATTCTACTACTTTAAACTGACCCTTAGAAAGGATTCACCCTTGACATGACGAATCACATTTGCTATACTGGTTTTTGTTTTTGAAGGCTTAGTATTTCCTAGTCCAGCTTCATTTGTTCTTTAATGAAGTTTTTTGGTTCCTTTACAGTCATTCCCCGTTTTGTAATGGCTAATTGGCTATTATTATAATTCTAATTGATCTTTCTAATGTTCATTTAGCTTATCCTAGCCAATAATTTCATGATCAATTTCTTGAATATTTTACTACTGTTGTTTTAATTGATTAATTCTTTGATTTCGGCCTTCCCACTTGCTACCCATTTATCTCTGTTATTCAGTTGTTATGTTTTATCCTGCCAACTTCCTATAGGTTTCAGGCCATTAATGTGTTTGTTTTTCTTGGAAATTATAGGTTGGTGGTCCATTCTATCCTGTGTTGACAGGCAGAAGAGACAGTGACCGGTCATTCTTTGAAAGAGCTATGGCTGAAATTCCAAGGCCAGACGGGAATATCACTGAAACGCTTCACTTGTTTGGCCTAAGAGGATTCAGTGAAAGAGAAACTGTCGCACTTTTAGGTATTCACTCAAATTTATGGTTTTCATTTTCTCAAATTGTATCTGTTTGAGCAAAATGACTTATGGTTGAATTGGTTCTTTTATTTGCTGAAGGTGCCCATAATATAGGCAAAATAGGTTGTGAATTCATACAATCGCGACTGAACGACTTCTCAGGGACAGGACAGCCGGATCTAACTATTGCTTCTGACTTTATTGATGAAATGAGGTCTAACTGCGAAGACGATAATAACAGTGCAAGTAGTGGAGCTTCTTCGCCCATGACATCGAGGGCTATGAGTGAATCAAACATTGGGATGAGTTATTACCAAGAATTGTTTTCTTCTATATCATCTGGATCAGGCTTTGACTCTCACTACTATCAGAGTTTGCTGAGAGGGAGAGGGCTCCTCTTTGCTGACCAGCAGCTTATGCAAAACGAGAAGACTGCTGAAGCTGTAAGAGATTATGCCTCTGATGTAGTATTATTTAGGATGGATTTTGCCAGGGCCATGGTGAAATTGTCAAGCCTTGGAGTGCTTACTGGATCTCAAGGACAGGTCCGATTCAACTGCTCCTTGCCTGCAGTTTATAATAAGCAGAACCAGCCAAAGTAAACCGCAGCCAAGGATGTTTCCGCTTGTTTGAGAATTTTATGTGTTTGAACTGTTGCTGAAAGAAGTAGCAGCTGCTCTAATATGTAATACAAAGAAATCTTCTTTTGCAACATTGATTAGTAGATGCACTCAAATGTATGTACTCAAATGTAGTTTCTGAACTTATGTTTTAATTAGTATGTACTCAAATATAGTTTTTTAATGTTTGGATGTCCGACATTGAAAATTAACAATGTGAAGTCATTTTTGAAGCATGGCAGACTTGAATATGTAGGATGGTGGAATGCTCAGTAGATGCATTATATATTAGATCTTTTGAATATTAATTTTGAAAATATCTTGTAATAAGAGAAGTGTCTACATTCATGAAGTGTTATTAATAATTTTATTGTTTAGATTCATTCCTTGGGATGTTGAGTTATGGAATGAAATCTAGAATTTCCTATGTTTTAACATAAAAAGGGGTTATTCCCATCTGTTATTAGAAGCAAAAGCATTTGCAGCACCCTGTTAAAGATTTTGGATAATCACTCTGCTTTCATAGTGATATCAGAGCCCTTTTGTTCTGCTTATAATCCTTCTCAAGTTAAAAAATCATGGTTGTTCCATCTGTTAACAACTTTGATCATTCATTTTTGTTGTGGAGCATTCTGATTGCTGTAGGCTGTAGGCCTGTAGCATTCAGATGATTTTAATTATCATCACAATAGATTTGTTTTAGAACTTCAATGTCGAAGGCACAAAAGGAAAACAAGAAAAAAGATGCAAAGGTCTTGAAGTAATTCACCTATGGGGTAGGACCTGCTCCTTGCCTATATCAGTTTAAAAAGAACCTATATCAGTTTGAACAGATATATACTCTCTTTTTCGAGTTTATGAGCAATGAAATTCTTAAGAAACGTTTGAGTCTGATGTGCAGTGCAATTATACAACAGACTAAGTAGTTCTGGTTTCTCAATTCAACTATACATGCCATGCTAGAGTTAGAACAATTGGTTTGAAGCTTAAATTTGTTGGACTAGGCACTAACAAGAATTGTGCCAGTTGTGAGCATGGATGCACATCAAAAATTGAAATAGTAACATCCACAAGTGACATTGATTTGCAGCTTCGAGAGATTTGAGTCTGTTGATGCAGTGCTTGTTCAAAGTGTTAGTCAATAGTAACTACATGGGGATTAATATCTTTTTGAAAGAAAAAAAAAGTCCTTGAAGGTTAGCAGATTCCTTAATTGTCTATGAAAGGTGAGTCCATATAGCTTCAACTTAAGAGTCTCAGAGGGATGCTCTGATTTTTCAGTTCACATCTTGAGATTTTGAGGTTTGTAGGTGGGCAGAACTGGGCTCTGGAAATAACACTGACTTTAGGAAGTGCAATTGCTGAGGGAAGGACTTTAGATTCTCAGCTTTCTAAAGATTTCACTCTATATAGGAGAGACTTTTTGTTTTTGTTTTTTGTTTTTAGTTTCAATACAGTGCAAGAGAGGATGGATCATTGGTATCAGTTGGAGCAATTTGTTTCTGTTATTGATGGTCCTTGGGTTGCTTTGGGTGACTGGAATCATGTTATATTTCATGGGGACAAGAAAGGTGGGGTTAGAATTCCTCAAAGGATTCTGGATCAGTTTAATACTATGATTGACAATACTCAGTTGATGGATCTCCCAGTCTTGAAGGGATCTTGGACATGGTAGGTCTCTGCGAAATTGGATAGGATTGTATCCTGCCAATTTATAAGATCATTATTTCTGCAGGTTTTCTTGAAGTCTCAGCCCCTAAACCTTTCAAAATGCTCAAAGTTTGGTGCTTGCAAGATTCTATAACTCCTGTTATGTCTCAAGCTTGGGGTATTGAAGTTTCTGGAAATCCTATACATAAATTTATGAAGAAGCTAAGAAATGTAAAAGCTGCTGTTAAAGATTGGAATAAAAATAGCTTTGGTAATATGAAAGCTCATGTGTTAGATGCTAGAGAGGCTCTTCATCAAGTTCAATCTCAATTACTTGATGAGCCTTTTACTGCATCTCTTATCAACAAAGAGAATGAAGGCAGAGAGCATTTAGAGTCTGCCTTATCTAATAAAGAAGTACTCTTTGCTCAAAAGTCCTGGGTTCTTTGGCTAGCACTTTCATTACTTTAATTCCCAAGAAAGATAATGCTTCTAAGGTTGCGGCAACTTGCATGGGAATTTATTCAAAACAAAGACAGATTATGGGTGGCTGGGTTCTTTTCTAAATAAATAAATATGAGAAATAAATTTACTTTAGGACTCTCAAGAAGTCTTCCTTCTCCTAAGGATGTTAATATTGAGTTCTCTCATGCAATTATCAATGGAGCATGGAAGTTGGATATTTTTAATGATTTGAAGAATTATGTGATGCAGATCCCTATATCTCCAACTTAGGGGTGCACAAAGAACCGTCGGAACCGGAACCGGAACCGAGGGGAACCGTACCGGAACCGTACCGAACCGTGGCTACGGTTCCGGTTCCGGTTCCGGTTCCTAAAATTAGGAACCGTTACCAACGGTTCCGGTTCCGGTTCCAGGACCAGTAGAAACGTACCGAAACCGGAACCGTTGGGGGTAACGGTTCCTTGGAACCGAACCGGAACCGGAACCGTTTTATATTAAATATGTGTATATATATATATTATATAATAACTATATATAATATATATATATATACATTACATATAATAATTATATATAATGTATATATATTATGTATAATAATTATATTATCATATATTATATATAATAATTATATTATAATATAATTACTATACATAATATATATACATTATATATAATTATTATATGTAATGTATATATATCTATAATATAATATAATAATTATATATATATAGGGTGCCATTTTTAGATTGTAGGTTTCACATTTTTATATTTTCAAGTTTCATTAAAAAAAAATTCCTAAGGAACCGCGGTTCGGAACCGGAACCGTACCGAGAACCGCGGTACGGTTCCTCACGATTCCAACCCTTAACGGTTCCGGTTCCGGTTCCGAAAATCAGGAACCGTTGGTAACGGTTCCGGTTCCGGTTCCACCAAGAACCGTGAGGAACCGTACCGTGTGCACCCCTACTGAGTCCAACTTATGAAAAAATTTGTTGGGATAGAGGTTCTTTCTCTTGTAAGAAGGGTTGGGACTACTGTAGACCTAGTTAGTCTCATGCCTCTTGGGCTTGGTTTGTGTTGGAATTCAGGAAGGCCTAGAGTCAGTTTCATGTTGCATTATCCTTCTTGATAAGCGCATCACCCTTCTTTTGTTAATTTGCAGAGAAATGGGTGGAACTTAGCTCCTATTTGTACCATATGCTCCAAGAACATTGATGATAGCTAGGGATCATTTATTTATTTGTTACTTGTGAAGATGCTGCTGCTGCTGCTGCTGCAGTTAATTTGGGCATGGTTTGCTTCTTTGTTGCAATGGACTTCGCCTTGGCCTGAATTCAATAAGGATAGAAGCATGTTTTCTCAATTGGTGGACTGGTTTCTTGCACATTTCAGAAATTCAAAACTTTCTAAGATGCTCTTAATTTACTGCTGTCTTGTGGGGTATTTGGCTTCATTTATGTGGTTTACTTCCATAAACATTCATTCTGATATCTCCTCATTATGCTTCTTCAGTTAGGGGTGGGTTATGCATGCTAGTTGCTGCTGCTGCTGCTTTGGTCATGGCCTGCTTTCTCTTCATAATGTCTGACCAATCTTTATATTATTATATATTTCAAATGCTTTTCTTTTTTTAAGACTTTCAAGTTCAATAATCAAATTTTTTTTTTGTTTTCTTTCTTCAATTTATTACATTCTTTCGGTTTTGGATAGATATTTTCAAGAGATCCATAGCAACTATGTACCAAAAATAACAATTACCTCTAATACCAACTTATGGATGATGCCAAGATCATTTTCATAAGAAAGCACTTTCAGATGAATAAAGTTGCAAATCATGCAAGGCCTATCCGAACAAGAATTACAAATACATGCGGTTAAAAGTCAACGATTTTTAAAATCATGTATTTGATCCAAAAGCTTAGGTGGAGCCTCATTTAATTTTTTTTTTATTAACTATGATCCATTTAACCAAACCCAATATTATTGCGCCTCATTTTAAGAAACAAAAATTTATTAACTATAATCCATTTAACCAAACCCAATATTGCCGAGCCTTTTTTCTTTTTTTAAAAAAACAAAAATTACTAACTAAAGGTCCAATTCGTCTCCTAGGGTTTGCCAAATTCTTGTTTGTGTTTTCACTTTTTTTCTTCTTCTTTCTTCACGGCTCGTTTTCTCTCATTTTCTTCTTTTTTCACGGCTAAACGGCAGCAAGCAATGACTATGATATCTATTGAAAAAGATATATTGGAAAAACTTGATTGGAGCACTTTAATTGAAAATTTTGTAACTCAAAATGCAAGACAGTCACATTTACTTTGATATGAAGTTGAATTTTATTTTTTGCTACTAAGGTGTGTTGAATATTTCTTTTTCATTTTTTGATGTGAACTGGATCGTACCATTTATAAAACACCAAGATAGAATTTTTTTTTGTGTTTTCAATATAAATATATTTTATGTGCTTATCATCTCATTTTAATAAAAATTTTGTGCTATTATAAAATTTATGCGCGTATAAAACCTCATGTATAAGGGACCTAACATTTGAAAGTCCGCTTAGGGCCTCTCAAAATTTCGTGAATCTCAGGACCGACCCTGGTGCATGATAGTATAAATCAGTTTCTTAGTCCGTATTTGAATTTCAAAGTGTAGTATATGAATGAAATTCTTTTCTATCAATGAATAATTAGCTCAATGTTATGATCTTTTTCTCCAAAGAGGAGGTTTAGACGTGAATATGTAAACATCTTTTATTAGAGGCTTCTATTAATTAAATGGAATTTCCCACGGTGTAGTATGACATGCCAAGTTTCTCAAATTTTTACCATTTAGATCTATTCAATGCTAAAAGTCAATACGAGGAGAAGTATTGAATATTCTTGAGGTGCCATACTCCTTTTTCTTTACAGATTCAATTGATATTGAGTTGATATTTCTTATAATCAAGGAAAATAAAAAAAATTTATCCGTTGGATATGCAAAGTGTATGATACTCCTGAAGTATTCAATAATTTCTCACAAGGCGATCTAAATTCATGGATTTTTTTTTGGTAAAAAAAATACTATTAGAAATATATTTGTTAGATTGAAGGGCAAGATAGGTCACTTTTCAAAGCTAGCATTAAAAGATCCCACCCATTTCTTAAATAGAAATTAATTTTTATATTAAAAGATAGATTTCAAATAAATCTCAAATTATATAAATTTAATCACTCACGGACTGAGTGACTAAAAGTCAATTCGATCATTCGGAAGAAAAAAAGAAGGTAAATGTATACAAAATCCTACTTTTCCACCTCATAAACAATTAAATCTTATAAACTTTATGAATTTACAAGAAGTTGCTCAGTATTATCTGAATTTTAAGCACTAAAGTTTCTCAAATTGTTTGAGAAGCGAAAAAAGGTAAAGTTTGAAACCATTTAGTTATAGTTTTACCTTCAGACAACACAAAATCTGTTCTATGTAAAAATTTTATGTACCTGGTAACATAACAATGTAGTAAATACTTTGAGACTAAAAAGATGAGAAGGTGGTGGTTGAGTCAAAGTTTTTGTCATAACTGTGCAATTCAAAGTATAAAATCAGGTCAGTTGAGAGGCTAACTTAGGTACTATTTGATAAAATTGAAAATTTTAAAAGCTTGAATTTTAAGTGATGAAGTTCTTAAGTGGTAATATAAAAATTGATGAAGCAAAAATCCACCCCGAACTGATCAAACGCCAACCTGTAAAAAAGAACAAGAGAAGGGTAATCGAGAGGGCACCGGCGTGGTACCGGCTGACTACGCTCCGACGATCAAGTCAGAAATCGAAAGAGCTTTTTTAGCTATAAAGGAACTCAGGGGGTATTAATTGCGTACCTGGTATACGGACCGTCTCTGTATTTATAGCGGTCAAGTGAGGCTACATCCTACTAGGAGACTGGCTCTTGGAGACAAAGAAGTCCTCTTAACGTAGACTTCTTATCCACGTCAGCTTGAACCCAATCCCCACGTAGTACGTTTCATAATTGGACTCAAATACTCTATCAGATGCCCCCTGTTCGTGAGGGTCAATTACTGGGCCTTATGAACATTTTGGACTGCTTACCGAGCTTCATCTGTTATACAAATAAACACCTTCTTTTTTTCTTTTCTTTTCTTTCCTTTCCTTTCCTTTCCTTTCTTTCCTTTCTTTTCCTTCCTTTTCTTTCCGCGCGTGGGCCGGGCGAGGCCGGTCGCGGAGGCGGGCCCGGCCGCGCCCTGCCCGGCCAGGCGCTCGACCAGGCCCGGCCTCGCCCGGCCCGGCCAGGCTCTCGGCCCGGCCAGGCACTCGGCCAGGCTGGCCCGGCCGCGCCCGGCCCGGCGCTCGGCCAGGCTCGGCGCTTAGCCTGGCCGGCCCGGTGGGCCCGGTCGCGTCTGGTCCGGTGGGCTCGTCCTTAGTCGGGCCGGTTTCTTCCTGTGCTTTGTTTTTGGTCGGGCGGTTTATTCTTGGGTCCGGCCTTTGGCCGGTATATAAGAACCCGGTTTATATATATATATAAAAAATGATTGTCAGTTTGAAGAATCGAACCTTAGCTAATAAGCTCTGATGGTCTCACCCTAACCATTATGCCAATAACTCACTTGGTTAATAAAATCTAATTAATAAGCTTAATAGCGCGGCTCTTGATAAAGCCATGTGACCACCTTGGTGGGACTTACCTGCCTTTTGCTAGAATCTCTTTTAACAGGTTGTGCCCCCGTAGGGTAGGTTAACAATGTTTTTGGACTAAAAGGCCCTTAAAAAAGTGTGGTCGTGTCTCCTTAGTAAGGCTAGGCCCCTGTAGGGCTGAGTTTGTGCCCCCGTAGGGCTGTCTGGATTCATCCATCCCGCCTTTTTAGTTAAAGGCCCTCCTCTGAGGTGTATCCCCGTAGGCTGGCCCTCGTAGGGCTGTGCCCCCGTAGGGCTGTGACCCCGTAGGGCTGTTTAAACAATGTTCTCGAGATTCATCCATCCCGCCTTTTTCATTAAAGACTCTCCTTGGAGGTGTATCCCCGTAGGGTGGCCCCCGTGGGCTGTGCCCCCGTAGGCTGGGCCCCCGTAGGGCTGGGCCCCCATAGGGCTGTTAAACAATGTTCTCGGGATTCATCCATCCCGCCTTTTTCATTAAAGGCCCTCCTTGGAGGTGTATCCCCGTAAGGTGGCCCTCGTAGGGCTGTGACCTCGTAAGGCTGGGCCCCCGTAGGGCTGTTAAACAATGTTCTCAGGATTCATCCATCCCGCCTTTTTCATTAAAGGCCCTCCTTGGAGGTGTATCCCCGTAGGGTGGCCCTCGTAGGGCTGTGACCTCGTAAGGCTGGGACCCCGTAGGGCTGTGCCCCTGTAGGGCTATGACCCCGTAGGGTTGTGACCCCGTAGGGCTGTGCCCCCGTAGGGCTATGACCCCGTAGGGCTGTGCCCCCGTAGGGCTATGACCCCGTAGGGTTGTGACCCCGTAGGGCTGTGCCCCCGTAGGGCTATAACCCCGTAGGGCTGTGCCCCCGTAGGGCTATGACCCCGTAGGGCTGTGCCCCCGTAGGGCTGTTTAAATAATGTTCTCGGGATTCATCCATCCCGCCTTTTTCATTAAAGGCCCTCCTTGGAGGTGTACTTTTTGTTTTAGCTATAACAACAAATTTTGAAACAAAAGGATTGCTATTGATATTTGAGTAACAAACAGAGAATTATTCGTGCAAAACTTCGGAGCTATTGCCCTGAGGCTCGATATTAAATTGAGCTTCAACTAGAATAATTAAAGTAGATGCAACTTTTAAAAGAAAGTCTTACTGGTGGCGCTTCCACAAACGCTCAGCAATCCAAGGATGGGCCAACTGCCTCCACTTTTAATGTCTCTAGTCAATATGCAACATGCCTCCCTGCTCATGACGTGATGCTTTATCGGTCTGCCCTCGTGACATTTTGCCATGCTTGGGGTCTCTATCTTCCTCACTGGAATGTCCCCCCCTTTTCCTGTCTGCCTTTCTTGCATCAAAGACATCCTCCGCGTTCATGTACTTTTGGGCTTTCATAAGTAGCTCGGACATACTTTCTGGAGGGTGCTTGGAAATTGAGTACAAGAATTTTGAAGGCAGTTGCCCCCCATGAATGCCGTAACTGCCACCTTATCGTCCAGAGAATCGACCTGCAACATCTCCCTGTTAAACCGGTAAATGTAGTCTCGCAATGACTCCCCTTTATTCTGTCTTACATTCAGGAGATAGGTGGCTGGCTTTCTGTGCCTTTGGGCGGTAATAAAATTGCCTACGAATAATTGACTCAGTTCTTTGAAGGAACATATAGATGTCGGTTTCAGGTTGTTGAACCATGACCGGGCAGAACCCTTCAATGTAGTAGGAAAAGCTCTACATAGGATTTCATCTGGTATTCCTTGGAGGTGCATCAGAGCTTTGTAGGTCTCCAGATGATCTAGCGGGTCATTGGTCCCATCAAAGCTTTCAAGGGTGGGCATCTTGAACTTGTTGGGCAAAGGACAACTCATTATCCCCGCAGAGAAAGGGAGGTTGGTTTGCTGGACCAGCTCCTTTACTGTAGCAGGGCCCTTCCCCCTTATGGCGTGGGCCATGCTTTCTACCCTAGCTCTGAGGTCCTGCATCTCCATGTCATAATAGATAGTTTTCCCTGGGTGCCGTGAGTCTCCATGGGGTTGGTTTTTTTCGAGTGGGACTAGGTAACTGGGATTCGTTCCACCTCTTACTCGGTTCTGAGCTGCGTCGTTCGTTGGGACTTCACTGTCTCGCCCAACACCATCCCCTTCTGGATCAACAGGGTGACCCGGCGATGGTACTGGCTCCACAGGAGGGAGGCGCTGCAGAATTGCCGCATTCTGTTGGAGTATCTGGGCCAGACTTTGATTCAAGTTCCGGACTTGGCATTCCAACGCTGCGATCCGTCCTTGGTCATTTGGGATTTCGGGGCGTGCCCCAGGGAAGTCCATCTGTCCAGGGGGTTGCATGCCTCCTTGTCCAATTGGAGGGCCTTGTCCCCCAGGAAGGTCATGGCCTACAGGAGGATCCTGGGCGGCTGGAGGATTGTGACCGGCAGGAAGGTCCTGCGTTGGGGGATTATGGCCGGCAGGAGGGCCCTGCGCTGGAGGGTCCTGTACAGTGGTAGTCTCTAACCCAGATCGTAGGTGCATCATGCTTCGTATATGATTCGTGTAGAACAATCAAGTTTGTGATTATTTCCCACAGACGGCGCCAACTGATGAAGCAAAAATCCACCCCGAACTGATCAAACGCCAACCTGTAAAAAAGAACAAGAGAAGGGTAATTGAGAGGGCACCGGCGTGGTGCCGGCCAACTACGCTCCGACGATCAAGTCAAAAATCGAAAGAGCTTTTTTAGCTATAAAGGAACTCAGGGGGTATTAATTACGTACCTGGTATACGGACCGTCTCTGTATTTATAGCGGTCAAGTGAGGCTACATCCTACTAGGAGACTGACTCTTGGAGACAAAGAAGTCCTCTTAACGTAGACTTCTTATCCACGTCAGCTTGAACCCAATCCCCACGTAGTACGTTTCATAATTGGACTCAAATACTCTATCAAAAATAAATAACTTTTTTTATATTTTTTGAATTTTTAGTGTTCAGTATTTAGTAATAAATGATGTCTCCGTCAGTAAAATTTTTACTCCATTTTAAGTTGTCCTTGTCATTTTTAGTGATATTCAAATTACGTTATCAAACGCACTTAATTTTATAAGCGCTTAATCTTTAGAATTAAGCGTTGAATTGAGTTATCAAACAACAACTTAGACTCAATTCAAAATATAAAATCTTTAACTCAAGTGCAATGCAATTGGATTTTCAAAAACTCCTCGAACCAAACTTCTCAACTTATACCCAATCCACATTCAAATTTATATATATTTTTAGAAGTTATACAAATTGGGTTAATCTTGAGTTGGGTTAGTCCTATGATAAAAAAAATTCGAAACTAAATGTATGTATATATATTTTTTAGAAGTTATTAACAAATTCTCAAAATTGAAAACTAATATTCCAAATAATCAAATATAATAAATCAAGATATAGAGAAAAAATATTGCAAAAATGGAAAAGTTGGATATAATTATAAATATATAAAAAGTTGAGTTGTGATTTAGGTTTTAGGTCCCAAGATTAGGGGTGCACAAAAAATCCGTGAATCCGATCCAATCTGTGCGGATTGGATCAGATTGGATGACTAACGGATCGGTTGCAGAGCCACGAATCGGATTACGGATTGGGGGTTAGAAATCCGATCCGATTCGTTAGAATTAATAATATTTATTTTATATATATAATTATATATATATATATATAATACCTTATAAATTTTAATAATAATTTTATAATATCTTATATCTTTTGGGGTAAAAATTGCTATTGGACCCTAGTTAAAAAATTATTATATTCGGTTGTTTAGATTAAGCCCAATCCGTCAATCCACAACGTTATTTCACGGATCGGATTGAGTTTTTTTGCACCAATCCATAGACCATGGATCGGATTAGAATTATACTTAATCCGATCTGATCCGATCCATGATCACCCCTACCTGAGATACCAACACCAAACTCAAACAAAGTGTATATATTTACTTTAGGCCTTCTGGTTGACGAAGTGAACAAAATAAGAATAATAATAAACGTACAAATGAATATAATGAAACTTGGTTATTGGTGGGTTATTTTTAATTTTTTTTTTTGAATTTTAAAATTATGAATATGCAGTTTAAGTTTATTAGATATCTATATTTAAAAATTGTGTTTAACAAAATGTCACATTTCACTGGATGAGTACTTTGATAATTACTCATATTTATGAAATATAACTTCACAGGGTGTCCTGATCAATAATGTTCTAATTTTTTTTTTTTAATATTGCACTTCACTTGATGTTTTAGTGAGATACATAACACAATTAGTTCTACAAAGCGATGATGTGTAAGAATATTTTTTAGAGTATAGAAATGCATTTCATAACAATCGTGTTATTTTCTATTTAAAAATAGAAAAAAAGGTAAAGTGCAAATATCAATTTTCTTTTAACATTATCATCATTATCCTTGTCTTATTTCTGTACTAATGGGGTCGGCACATGAATTCTCTCTTCTAATATTTTCTATTACATGTCATTTTCTCTACAAAGTTTAATTTTTTAAAGTCATTTTTAATAACCTCATCCTATATTAATTTTGGTCATCTTCTTCGTCAATCTCTTGCTTTCTATTACAACTAGTTTTTTTCGCTTAACTAGGGCATCATTAGGTTTATGATAAATGTGTCCAAATCATCTTAATCTCCTATTTATAATTTTTTCACAAATAGGTGTCACACCTAATTTTTCTCCCATACTCTTTATTAGGACCCTTATCTCTTTTAGTCACTCCAATCATCCACCTTGGCATTATCATTTTCGCTACATGAAGGCGTTACTCTTGTCCCTTTTCAAGGTCCAACATTCCACTCCATACAACATAGTTGGTCTAATAACGATCTTATAAAAAATTTCTTTTAGTATATGTGTTATCCTTTTATCATACAATATCCCACTAGCTTGCCTCCGTTTTGTCTAACTCACATCTATTATACTAGTTATGTCGTTATCTATCTTTCCATCGTCTTATGTCAGAATCTTTGTTAAATTTACACTCCATATACTCAATTTTAGTTCGACTAATTATCAATCATTTCGATTCTAACGCATTTATTCACATTTCTAATTTTATTGTTAAGTTCTCTTTAAAGGTATCTAAGAGCACGATATCATCAGTAAACATCATACACCATAAAATTTTATTTTGGAAGTCTTTTGTTATCTCATCTAAAGATTATTGCAAAAATATATGAGCTTAGTACTGATCCTTGGTGTAATCCTACGTTTATGAATAAGTGTAAGAGGGGCTAACTTGTCCCATATCAAATCCGGATGGGGAAAGACTTGGGTATATAAGGGTGAGTGTGGAACACTACCTAATAGCTTAAGCTTTTGGGTTAGAGGGTAAGCGCCCGATTCATTACAATTGGTATCAGAGCCAAACCCAATATTTGGTCCGGTGTCACGCTAAGCGCTCGGCTTGGAAGTGTCAGTGTAAAGATCGGGTCCAATTTTGACTGATTTTCATTGTATTAATCATTTTTGCCATAAATGCATTTTAAATGATATTTAGCATATTTTAAATATGTGAAACATGTTTGGGAAGTTGCTTAGAGGTTTTTAAAAGTTTTTGGAACGTTTGGATGAATTTGAGAATTTTGGGTCAACGGGGCCTGGAATGCAGGTCGAGTGGCCTAGGAATCCGAAATTTTTTTGAAAAAAATATTATTATTTTTTTAAACCAAACGAAATTTTAAATGAGTTAAGGAAGCGATTTCGAAGCCATACCGGCTTTCGAAATCAAAAACGGAAGTCGGGAAGGTACGTTAAGTGACCCAGGATATTTTGGTCATTTCGTGCTCCACAATATTATAAATATCTAGGAGCTAAAATATCAGCCATTATATACAGCTGATATATCTCTCTCACTCTCCCATTTCTCCTCCCTTCCTTCTTAATTTCTTCATTTCAGAAGTGTTGGGTTAGGATTTGGAGAACGTCAAAGGCAAGGGGATTGCTCTACTTGGTAAGGGCTATGTATTGGACCCAAAAAAAAATCATTTTTGATAAAGTTGAAAGGGCTGAGATTTTAGAAATTAGCTTTAAGTTTTGAGAATTGAGGTAAAGGTGTGAATCATTTCTTTATTTTGATTTTATAGGTCACATCCTTGCGACATGAAACTTTTCTAATTTTATGTGTAATGTGATATTTCTTGCATATATATATATATATATGATATATAGCATGATCTAGAGAGAATTATGTATTATGCATGGATTGTTGAGGTTTATGAATGTATTGTATAACTTGTCTTTATTGGGGAAGAAATTATGAAACTTGATTCCATGTGAGAAGAAATGCATAAAAGATAATTTATTTGAAAATGCATTGTTGTGATTTCCATGAGTTGAGTGAAATTACATTGAATATGCTTGAGTTGAAATTGATATGCATTAACTTGATAAATGTTATGCATCGGATGAAATTGGTGAAAATCATGATTTTGTGTATATATGTGATAAATTTGTACTTTTGTGAGAATTTGTGATTTTTGGGGCATGTGTGAGAATTAAGAACGGCTCGGAGCCCTAGGGTGCAATGCCCAAAACTTAACCAAGTAGATGTCGCTTCCGTCGGGTTAGTAACCCGTATAATGTAAATAGAGTATGTGGTTTTGAAAAGACCCTTACTATAAAATTATAATAAGCAAAAGTCCCCAGTTAAAATGATTTCAGAGTATATGTGGCGTGAGTTTATTTGTGAATGTGATTACCTTTGAATTACTTATGTATAGTGGAAATATGAGACATCACGTATGATTTCAAAATTTTGTATGTTTTGAGCATGAAAACCATTGAGGTATGCCATATAGTCATATAGAGATTCATCGTGCATTCAAGCATGACTGCTTGAGTCAATGTTGAGTCGGGTGGATCATTCCTATTGAGCGTAGTTGTATGCTCACCCTCTTCTCTCAAAACTTTTTCACATATAGCACCGGTGGAAAACGAGGTTTAGAGTGGATATTTTTGGGGTTTCTTGAACACGTATATAGATGTCCATGTCAGTTTGTGGCATGTTGACTATTTTTGGTTATATTGTCTTTACATTTGGATAACCTCAATGCCATTAAGCATTTTATGTATTAGCCACGCATGGTATGTTTTAAATTTCAAAGGATGAATGTATGATGTATAGTTTTGAATTCCAAATGTATGAGTTTATGATATGATCACTTGAAGATATAAAATTTGTGTTTAGATTATGTGGAGTATGTCTTGGATCATTTTTTATGCTTTTCATCTTATAGAGAATGTATGTATGTTGTAGATTGAGAATTAGATAAGGATTCTGTAGGTTGTAATCACTTAAATATTTTGTAATAGTACAGTTCGAGTGATTACGATGTATCATAAGTCCATTGACAGTGCATCGTAAAAAGGTGAGGACTTGAGTTGAATTCCAGGACTTTTCGCATGCATCATACATTACGATGCATCAAAGTGGGCATCTCGATGTATCGTAATTTGGGTTGGAAATTTGAGATGGAAAAACATAACTTTTTGCAAGATGTTTTGCAACATCTGCGATGCATCGAAACCAACATTACGATGTATCGTAATGTATGGCTGAACTTAGGAATTGAGATGCATTTAGAGGTGCATGTGTTGCCATGTGTGGGGCCCATAGTGAGTGATTGGTGTTGAGTCATATGTAGGTAAACGTATATAGGTAATTACGCTTTCGCATTGATTTAAAGAGTGATTAGTTCATTAGGGTTAATGGACGTAATCACCTTTGGGATCCGGGCTCGGAGACGATACCTCGAGTGGTTCAAAAATCGGGGCGAGACAACTTGGCATCAAAATATAGTATCATAGTAGGATCATTGATGTGAGGTGATGATGTGTAACCTAATCACCCTCGGCTTCCGAAAGTAAAAAATCAGAGCGTGACAACTTGGTATCAAAGTGTGATTAGTGATGAGAAGTTTGATGTTTGACTTTCATCGTTCACCCCCATTTCCCTTGCTCCTAACCGGATGTCGAAAATTGGGGCGTGACAGTCCGGGTGTGCCCACATAGGTAGGTAGGGTGACCTGACCGTAACGAGAGCGTTGTAAGTTCGAGCAGAGGAGAATGTTAGAGGGGCTAACTTGTCCCACATCGAATTGGGATAAAGAAAGACTTGGGTATATAAGGATGGGTATGCAACACTACCTAATAACTTAGGCTTTTGGGGTTACCCGTTTCAATAACTCACTAGTATCACTATGTACGGATTTTCGCATTCATATACATATCCTATGTTTATGTAGAAAATTCATTTTTCTTTGTATTTATTATTTAGTACTATAATTATAGTATATAAATGCAGGAAAATAATGTATAATATGATATTAAAAAAAGCCCCCAACATTAACGTGGTTGAAAATCTAACATTAAAATGGTGCATGCATGTTACATAACTGGCTATAAAATTTAAATAACATAACTAACCTTTGCTACCATTAGTTGATGCCCATTTTAATTGGATTAATTACACACCCGATTTAACACTCTGTTTAAACCCATCAAATTCCACATTTGATTCTAGAAACATACAACTCTTTCTATTTTCTCCCTTCTCTTTTTTGCTCTCTATTAAAATTCAAATTGTGTTTGACTCTCTTTCTTCAAAAAAATAAGTTTAAGGTTTGTAGATTTCAAAAGTATACATTTTGCTTTCTCAAAATTTTGGACCCCTTTCTCGACCGTTTCTAATACGTAGTTCTTAACTTCTGACCTAACCCATTTGAATACTAAATTTACACATTTAACCTTGTTTAATGGACCAAAATACCCTTTTGAATATACCTATATATACTATAATATATGTAATCTATATATAATTATTTAATTCCATAAATAATAATGGGGAGGCGATTTTGCACTTCTCCTTTCTACGTTTGCACTCCTATCTTAAACGAAATGACACTTCTAACCCTCACTTCACAAGTGAATGATTATTATTTTTTAAATTACACAACTACCCTTTGAATATCACTATCTCTGTCTCCAATATTTAATGTCTTTGGTCTCCTTTGAAAGGATAAAAAAAAATTATCCCCGTTGAATATTTATCTCTTTTGACAGGAACTAGAAAAAAAAAACCTAAAATTTTTATGTTTTTTTTAATAAATTATTTCTTTTGACAGTAATTTTTTTTTTTTTATGTCTGTTAAATAAATTATTTTCTTTGACAAAACCCCAAAAATATATATACAGTAAAGAAAAAAATGACCCAAAAAAAATTATCCTAATAAATTATCTCTTCTGACAAGATTGAGAACAAAATTATTTCTCTTGAATAAATTATATCTTTTGACAAGACCACCCTCAAAAAAGAAAAAAAGGAAAAAAAAGACCCAAGAAAATCGTTATTTTTCTTTTAATAATGAAAAAAAAGTACTAAAAGAAGTAAATGATGTTAAAAAGGAAAAGGTTAAAATTTATAGTATATTGTTATGGTATTGTAAAATAAGGAGTTAAAAAAGTTAAAGTTTATAGTATAAGGGATAGTTATGGTAATTATAAAATTAGAAATGGTGCATTAATTAGTTTAATGACTTTTTTGTCATTTCATTTAAAAGAAAAGACCAGTTGAGTGCAATCGTTGAAAAAGGGAGTGCAGATATCACTACCCATAATAATGTTAACATAAAATAAAAAAGTAACTAAATTTCTCTTTCTTTCTCTCTCTCTCTATCTATATATATACAATATACTATAATATATATATATATATATATATATAACCTATATATATAATTATTTATTTTCATAAATAATAATGTTAACATAAAATAAAAAAGTAATTAAATTTCTCTATGCATCTATATATATATACACTATAATATATATAACCTAATATAAATAATTATTTATTTCCAAAAATAATAATATTAACATAAAATAAAAAATTAGTAGCCATTGCATATTATCATCATGGAGGGAATTGTAGTCATTTTCATATTTTGATATTTTTATATTAAAATACATTTAAATAATCAGGGGTAATCAAGACATTTCACATATTAAAAAAATTAAAAAACTAGTAGGAGATGTTGGTGACAAAAATTTATAAAGTTATAGCCACATGTCAATACATCAAACCTTAGGGTGCTAGTGATATTTACCCTTTAATCAAATAATAAGTATTAATAGCCTCATTTAAGTGTAACCATGCTAAATAGCAACACTCTTTATTATCACATGAAAAAAGAGTAATAATAAAGTCTTCGCGCCAAGTAACCTAGACTAGTGAGTTTCAAAGGTCAGCCCCCGAATTGGTTATGCCCACGACTTGTATCAAAGTTTTAGTCATAACTTTGTAGTAGTAGGATTCGCATAAAGGTGTAAATAAGGTGACTTGAGAGGCTGACTTAGACTCATTTCAAAATATAAAATTTTGGCTAAATATCATTGACACCCCTTTAGGTTTGATGTAATATCACGCGACTATAACATCGTAATTTTTCGTCACCAACACCCCCTGTCAAAAATTTTAATTTTTTAATAAGTAAAATGTCCTAATTACCCCTGATTATTTAAATAAATTTTAATATAAAAAGATTAGAATTGAAAAATGACAAAATTGCCCTCAATTTTATACGCCCACTATTTCTCTCTCTACCTTCTTCAACCACAATCAGAAACCCTAACCATCGCAACCAACCACAACCACAACCACTAGTTAACAACAGCCACCACCACCATTTTTTTTTCTCTCATCTCCTCCTCCAACCAACATTACCACCAACCACAACTACCGCCACCAACCACTGCCACCAACGACAAGCACCATTTCCTCCTCCAACCACTACTACCAACAACAACCACTGCCAGCATACTCAGGGCCGGCCCTGGGCCTAGGCGGCCCAGGCCGTCGCCTAGGGCCCCAAAATTTTTTAATTTTTTGAGGGCCCTAGCCCACTAGTTGTTATTTTAAAAAAATATATAGTAACTGATAGCCCAATACACTAGTCTGGCCAATAACAAAGTGGGTCTCATTTAAAAAAATAATAATGGTCCAATATAATGGTCTGGGCCTCATTTAAAAATAAAAAAAAATAAATTACTACTAACTATTTGTCTTAGGCATTTTTTTTTTAAAACTCCTTCCCAATACACTAGTCTGGGTAATAACAAAGTGGGTCACATTTAAAAAATATTGATAATGGTCCAATACAATGGTTTGGGCCTCATTTTTTTTAAAAAAAATAAATAAATTACTAATAACTATTTGTCTTAGACATTTTTTTTTTTTTAGAACTCCTTTTCTTTTATTCTTCTATTTTCACAACGGCAATGCAACGATTTTCCTTTGAGAATTGTGAGCACTTTAATTGATAATTTTGCAGCTCAAAATGCAAGACGATCACATCACATTTACTTTGATATGAATTTCAATTTTGATTTTTGTGACTAAAGTATGTTGAATATTTCTTTTAATTTTTTTATGTGAACTGGATCGTGCTATTTATAAAGCACCAAGACCAGAATTTTTTTTTCAACATTAATATATTTTATTTGCTTATTATTTCATTTTAATAAAAATTTTGCACTCCTATAGAATTTATCCGCACGTGAAAATTTAGGTAGAAAGGGTTTCATTTGAAAGTCCACCTAGGGCCTCTCAACATTTTTGGAATCTCAGGACCAGCCCTGAGCATACTCTCTCTCTTTCAAATCTCCTTTCACTCTCTGCCTTTATCTAATTCAAACAATAATTCAAATTATTCTTTGCCAAATATATAATTCAAATTATTCTTTGCCAAATATATATGTACCCACACACACACACACATATCATGGAGAACAAAACTCAGAAACAATTTGAGAAGGCAAAGGAATTGTTTAATCAAAAATACCAAGTATTAATCTAGTCAAGGAGAATAGCCTCATTTAAGAAATTAAGAGTAACCAGAGACCGAACTAAGGTGGGCCCAGCTAGTCGAACTTGGTCCATTCAAGTCTCGAAATGAAATTTGTTAGCGGTTATAAATTGGGCGCCCTTCTTTCTTCTCTGCACGTTCAAATTTTGCAGTTTGCGCTTTTCTTCTCTCACCAGACTCTTTCGTTTTCTATCTAAAAATTCTGTTCCTTCTCTCTACCTTCCATGTCAAACATGATGATGAGCAAATGGGTCTTTTTTGCAACTCTCGTCTCCGCTGTCCTCTCTTTGAGAAACCCTGATGGTGAAACACAGAATGCCAATCTTTCTCCCTCTGCTTCACCAACTTCAATCGATTCCGGGATTTCTATTGACTTTTTTACTGGAATTGAAGGAGGTGCCCTAAATCTAGAGTACAATTTCTATGAAGAAACGTGCCCTATTGCAAGACAAATCATCAGTTCGACCATGAGTCGAATAGTCATGGAAGAGAACAGGGCTCCTGCACAACTGTTGCGCCTATTGTTCCACGATTGCTTCATTGAGGTATCACGTTTCTTGTTTATCTTCTTGATTTCAAGTTTTATTTCAACTGGGTTTTACAATATTTGATCTGGGCTTTGAATTTTTTTTCTTCGATTTGGTAATATGTTCTGTTCTTGGTTCTGATTTCAGTTGTCTCGAATGTATTTATAACGTCTATTTGTTGGAATATGATGTTGATATTCGAGTTTTCTACTATTCACTCTTCTGGGTTTTACCATCTTTGATATTGGGGTTGAGTATCTTTTCTTCAATTTGGTCATTTCTTCTGTTCTTGGTACTTAGCGATTGTAGTTGCTTCAAATGGGTTTTCATTCTGATTCTCCTTTTGAATCTTATATTGACATACTGATTTTTTCTCTTCTTAGTATTTTGAATCGTGTGTTGTCATAGGGTAGTGTGCTTTTTGGCTTTGTTCTTTTGGTTTGGGTATTTATAATATTTCTTTAAAATGTGTTTCCTGTGAATTGAATTCATTGTTCTCAACTTTGTAGTTTTTATCTATGGTCTCAGGGTTGTGACGCCTCAGTTCTATAACTATTATTAGACGACACGAATGGGAGCAAGATTCACCCCGTTGAGAGAGACGCAATTCCGAATAGGACACTAAAAGGATTTAATTATATCGATACAATCAAGGAGGAGCTGGAGAAAGTTTGCCCAGGGGTGGTTTCTTGTGCTGACCTTGTTGTTCTTGCCACTAGAGATGCCGTTGTTCTGGTCTGCACTACCCTCAATCTTTTTTTCTTCTTTATTTCCTTTTTATGACCATTTATTCATTTATGTGAATCTGTAGAGTTTATAACTACTTTTGAAAATGTTGTCGACTCCATAAGCTTTGTTAGGTTTTTGGTAATGACTGACGCGACAGTCATATATTTCTGGTTAAGAAATTTGATGATATCTGTATCCATGATTTCTGTTGATGGTTGAAATGTTTGGAGAAGAGATGGCTATGAGGGGTTGATGAGGTTTATGGCATGCAATTGAAATAAATGTTTGGAGAAGAGATGGCTACTAAGATTTTTTATATAAAAAAGTTTCTACCCTTGACATGATGAATCTCAATTTGTTTTTTATTAATGCCTTTTGTTTTTGAAGGCTTTGTATTTCCTTGTTCAGCTTCAGTACTTGTTCTTAATGAAGTTTCTTTTTGGCTCCTTAATTTACAGTCATTCCCCATTTTGTAATGGCTTGCTAGTATCCTAATTCCACTACTTTAAACTGACTAAGGATTCACCCTTGACATGAGGAATCACATTTGTTATACTGGATTTTGTTTTTGAAGGCTGCTTAGTATTTCCTAGTCCAAGATTCATTTGTTCTTTAATGATGTTTTTTGGTTCCTTTGCAGTCATTCCCTGTTTTGTAATAATAATTATAATTGATCCTTCTAATGTTCATTTAGCTTATCCTAGCCAATAATTTCATGATTAATTTCTTGATTGCTGTACTACTGCTGTTTTACTTGATTAACTTTCTGGTATCATCCTTCCCATTTTCTATCCATTCATCCAATTCTTATTCAGTTGTTATTTCTGATTCCTGCCAACTTCCTCTGGTTTTCGGGCCATGAATTTGTTTGTTTTTCTTGGAAATTATAGGTTGGTGGTCCATTCTATCCTGTGTTGACGGGCAGAAGAGACAGTGAGCATTCATTCTTTGAAAGGGCTTTGGCTGAAATTCCAAGGCCAGACGGGAATATCACTGAAACTCTCAGATTGTTTGGCCAAAGAGGATTCAGTGAAAGAGAAACTGTGGCTCTTTTAGGTATTGAATTCACTCGAACTTTTGGTTTTCATTTTCTCAAATTGTATCTGCTGTTTTAGCAAAATGACATACGTATTGAACGATTGTTATTTTATTTGCTTTGCTGAAGGTGCCCACAATATTGGCAAAATAGGGTGTGAATTCATACAGCCACGACTGAACAACTTCTCAGGGACAGGACAGCCAGATGGCACAATTAATTCTGATTTTATTGATGAAGTGAGGGCCAACTGTGAAGACAGTGCTGGTAACAACAACAGTAGTGGCAGCAGTGGAGGAGCTCCTTCGCCCATGACATCGACCTCGAGGGCTATTATGAGTGAAGAATCAAGCATTAATGGGATGAGTTATTACCAGGAATTGTTATCTTCTTCTATATCATCTGGATTAGGCTTTGACTCTCACTACTATCAGAGTTTGCTGAGAGGGAGAGGACTCCTCTTTGCTGACCAGCAACTCCTGGCAAACGAGAAGACGGCTGAAGCTGCTAGGATGTATGCTTCAGATGCAGCTTTATTCAGGCAGGATTTTGCCGGGGCCATGGTGAAGCTTTCAAACCTTGGAGTGCTAACTGGATCTGAAGGACAGGTCCGATTTAACTGCTCATTGCCTACTGTTTCTCATAAATCAGTTTGAACGTACAGAAGATAGATATACTACTACTACTGCTACTTTGTTTTTTGAGTTTATAGGATTTGAGTTTGATGTATATATTATACAACAGACAGACTAAGTAGTAGTTTTGGTTTCTCAATTCAACTGTATATATATCATGTGTTGTGTAATACAATACATGTCATGGCTTGCTAGAGTTAAAAGAAACAGTTTATGGGCAATTCAATTCCTAATAAACATGTATTTGAGTTTGATGTAAATATTATACAACAACAGACTAAGTAGTACTTCTGGTTTCTCAATTCAACTATAAATATGAAGTGTAATACATACAATACATGCCATTCTAGAGTTAAAGCCAACAGTTTATGGCTTGAAGCTTAAATTAGTTGGAGCTACTAACGATAATTGTGTCTGTTGTGAACATTGATGCACATAAGCATAGGCCATTCACAAACTGAAATAGTGACATTGATTTGCAACTTTGTCAGATTTGAGTCTCTTGATGCAGTTCTTGTTCAAAGTGTGTTAGTCAATAGTAACTCCATGCCTTTTATTATTTTTTATTTGTTTAGTTTCCAAAGATTTCACTTTTTCATTTGTCAATCTTTATATTATTATATAAAGATTTTACATGAAACCATTTTACATTGTAGAAAAAGGATGATCATACATTTACAGAATAACATCTCTACCACTGAGTTTGATGTATATATTATACAATAGACAGACTAAGTAGTCTCATAAATCTATTTGAGTTTCTTAATTCAACTGTATATATATCATGCCTTGCTAGAGTAAAAACAAACAGTTTATGCCTTGCTAGACTAATTGTGTGTGTTGTGAGCGTGTATGGATGGTGATGCACATAATTAACCATATATAGGCCGCCATTCACACATTCAAATTGTAACTCCCTTGATGCAGTGCTTCTTCAAAGTGTGTTAGTCAATAGTAACTCCAGTGTCTTTTAGTTTCCAAAGATTTCGCTCCGTAGTCGTCATTCCATCATCCAGGTGGTATGCTCTATCCAAATAGCTACCCCATGGCTTGCTCCGTCGAGAGGCTGGCATCGATCCGATTCCTGGCTTGCTCCGTAGTCGTCTCTGTGAATCGATCCGAATCCTGGCTTAGCTTGTGCTCCCGCGTCCACACTTGCTCCCTAGTCTTTAAGGTACTAGCCCAACATCTAATAACCAACTAATTTCATCCAAAGAAGAATATTATGATTAATTTCATTAAAAAAAAAAAGGACATAATCATTGAACAAAAATTCAACCCAAGGAAATAAAACATCATCGTATGAAATTATTCCACCCTTCCAGAACAGAACATCAGTCTTGTTTAATTAAACAAAACAAAGATTTGTAGTACTAGTCTAGTCTATATATGACATGCACGCAATATATTACACACCCAAAACAAAAGCACACCCGCAAACCTCAAAACTCGATCAACCCTAAACAAAGAATCATGAATGCATGTTGAATACGAATAATATATTAGACACACACACACACACACATATATATATATATATGATACAGAATTAATATAATAATAACAAAGAATCATGAACTTAATTGATCGATGTTATTGAATTGCCAATTACCAGAAAAAGTGACAAAGTGAAGACACTAAAAGGATTTAATTTTAATTTTATTGATATGGAGGAGGAGCTGGCCTTCGCGCAATCTAATGAATAAAATTAAACCCCTTTAAGGTCTTCAGTGTGACACTTTCTTCAATCTTCATCGCTTCATTCTCGGAAACACCTTCAATCTCTTGCAGTTATATATTTACCTTAGCTTTCATATATATAACTTTATTATTGCCTAAGGTAGCGTATATTCTACGTGTACGCTAAGGTTTCGTGGGGTTTACGTATATATTTATATATATCTACACTTCTATAACTTTATCAGTTTCTTCTATATCAAGTTATCAACACGTGCACACACATACATACATATATATACTTCTATATATATATATATATATATATATATATATATATGGGCGGACCTATTGAGAAAAAATGGGGCCATGGCAACCTCAAAATTTTGTAAAATTCCTATTCATATAATTTAGGTTCTATAAATAATTAATTGCATTTTTCTAACGAGAATTAAGCATATCCTCCAAAATTAATAAAATAATTTCAATTGTCTTCTTGGTCTTATTTCTGGAGTCTACAATTAAAGGAATGTTAAAAAATTCTATGGATTTTTATAAATTTTTCTCATTTTATGCATTTGGTGAATTATGAAATACTTTAAATAATATATAAATATTCTTAATTACATCTAATTTCCAAAATTCTAATGTTAAAAAAAGTTTACACAATATATATATTTTTAAATTACTAATTCGGTCCACCAAAAAAAATTCCTGATCCCACAGTGTTTGCCATCTAACCTGTTTGTTATAAAAACCTATTTATTTGCTCTTGTCCAAAATTGACCAAAAGAGGAATTTAAGAAAAAGAATATTTGTCGTATAAAATTATTAATTAATCTTTTGTTCATTTTTTGTTTATTTATTTAAACATGACATAAATAAACATCACTTAAAATGCTTAATAATGAGGAGTGAGGGGCGTTTTTGTCGTCAATTCTCTTCCATGAAACATGAAAGAGGAGATGTTAGGTTTCTCTCCATAAATATAGATATAGATATGTTTAAGAGAATTGGTTAGTTATACACACATATAGATATATATTTTAAAAGTTGAGTTGAGAATTGGTTAGTTAGAGAAGTTTGTTAAAACCTTTTATTTCTTTAAATAATATCATATAATAATAATAAATAATGAAAAGTTTAAAAGAATGGGTTAATCACAGAAGCCAATATATATACATACACACACACAACGTGACTTGTTAAGCAAGCATATGCATGGGTTAACGACTTAGTCGATGATCTTGAATTTGATTTTCTTCAAATTATCCCTTTTTTCATCATTATCCCTTTCATTTGAACAAGCGAGTTTTTTTTTTTCCCTAAAACATTTTTAAATGTAGCTATATAATTTTTTTATTTTTTATTTTCGAAAGGATAGGAAATTGTATATATATGAAGTAGCTATATAATTCAGCAGCTTGTATAGGATGCTGGACTCCTCTTACATGTGAAAATTAACGCACAGCGCATGCTTAATGGTGCACCACGTACATCGTCAACTAGTATAATACATGTCATCTGATGAAGGCTCGGAGTAACAAAAATTAGACTCCAGGTTCATGTGGTTCCTTTACGTGTGATTTGTTTGGTTTGCGGATCCGAACAGATCCCAACGGAACGGTTGAGTTTGATTTTGATTTTTGGTTTCGATTTTTTTGTACACTCCTATTTTTATTTTTATTTTTCACTATTAGAAAAACAATCCGTTCAAAACTCAAGTGATGCATTGTTTAATTGATACAAAATAAATTGATTTAAACTTGAAAAGTGATTAAATGAAAAAAAATATATCAAACCAAACCCCTAGATCTTGCCATTATGTATAGGAGTTTTCTAGACAATTTCCCAATTTGGCTAATTTATCCCTTCCAGTAATGTAGGAAACATCATCATATGAAATATTCCTCCCTTGCAGAACAGAACATCGATTGTTAATTAAACAAAACAAAGGATAGATTTGTACTCTAAATATATATATATATATATATATATATATATATATATATATATATATATATGACACGGAACCCCCAAAACAAAACCACACGTGAACTTCAAAACTCAACCTTAAAATATTCAATCAGGTTGTTGGTTTTGATCAAAGCTACATTGTGGAATCTGATGATCGATCTCTAATATTCCCAAATCACACACGATCGATCTTTGATTTCTTGACGGATACAGAGAAGGAAGAAAGTACATATATATATATATATGTATATATATATGATACAGAATATAATAAGTTAGTAACCCAAAAAAAGAAAACATACCATACCATACAATACCTTGATGATGGGATGGCAGGCCAAGGCCATATATGCAAAGAATGAGATGGAGGAACTAATAACTTAATCAGTTGATGATATATATATATATATATATATATATATATATATATATATATATAGATGGTGAATTACTTGCCAATCATCAGAAGCATAGTCCCTTGCCAGGCATACGTACTATGTTTGTAGTTGCCCTGGCAAGAGATTATGCCTCTGACGGCAGGCATTCCCCATGAACCAACTAACTTCGATCGAAACGAAACCCACCTCCTCGTCGATGTCAAACTCACACTTTCTTCAATCTCTATATTGCTTGTATATATTTGCCTTAAGAGTGTGTGTGTGTTTGTGTGTATATATATAACTTTATTTAAAGCAATGCTACACGTCATGAAATTATTTCATGAATTTGTATCATGAATGATGTGGCAGGTAACGTGAAGAGTTAGTATTGGTGGGATTCCCCTCATACACAGAGTCTTATGATATTATCACTGAATTCCACCAATACTAACTCTCCACGTTACCTGCCACATCATTCATGATATGTATTATACACGCTAAGGTTCCCGTGAGGTTTACGTTAATTATATATATATATATCTATATATATCGAGTGTTTCAATTGTAATTGCTTTTGGGCTTTGGGTTCTTGCTTTTGGGCTTGCTGGATCACCCTTAAGCTTATTGCTTTTTGGCATGTTTTTTCTTTTTTGGGCCTGGCCCACCACCAAATATTCTTTACTTATCCTGTTTGCTCGACTTTCCTGCCAAAATAAGAATAATAGGGGTAAATTTTATTTACACTTCTTGAAATTTGAGATATTGTCATGCGCTAACAACTTTATACAATTTTGTCACCAACACCCCTTATAGTTTGTGTCGTATATCACATACACTCCCTCTTGTCAAAAGTATATTATGTGAGAGGACTTTTTTACAGTAAAATGACCTTACTACCCTTTGAATTTTGACCTAACCTTTTTGAATACTAAAATTACTCATTTAACCATACCTAATGGACCAAAATGCCTCCAACTATGCCCTATTATTAAGGGTGCACAAAGAACAGTCGGAACCGGAACCGGAACCGAGGAGAACAGTACCGAACCGTGGCTACGGTTCCGGTTCCGATTCCTAAAATTAGGAATCGTTACCAACGGTTCCGGTTCCGGTTCCAGGACCAGTAGAACCGTACCGGAACCGGAACCGTTGGGGGTAACGGTTCTTTGGAACCGAACTGGAACCGTTTTATATTAAATATGTGTGTATATATATATATAATATAATAACTATATAATATATATATATATACATTACATATAATAATTATATATAATGTATACATATTATATATAATAATTATATTATAATATATAATGTATTATAATTATTATACATAATATATAAACATTATATATAATTATTATATGTAATGTATATATATATAATATAATATAATAATTATATATATATAGGGTGCCATTTTTAGATTGTAGGTTTCACATTTATTTAATGAATATATATATATATTTTGTATTTTCAAGTTTCATTAAAAAAAAAAAATCCTAAGGAACCGCGGTTCGGAACCGGAACCAAACCGAACCGAGAACCGCGGTTCGGTTCCTGACGGTTCCAACCCTTAACAGTTCCGGTTCCGGTTCCGAAAATCAGGAACCGTTGGTAACGGTTCCGGTTCCGGTTCCACCAAGAACCGTGGGGAACCGTACCGTGTGCACCCCTACCTATTATTATATACCCACTTCACTATTATTATATTATACACACACACATATATTTATACGTATATAGAGAGAGTGGGGGAGGAAACCATCGCTGCCAAGCACCACTACCACTAACCACAACCACTACCACCAGTTAACCATAGCCATCACCCCTAGAAATCTTTTATTTTCCTCCAATCACCACCACCACCAACCACAACCACCACCACCACCAATTAATCACAATCACCACTCTTGGAAATCTTTTCTTTTCCTCCAACCACCACTGCCACCAATCACAACCACTACCACCAGATAACTATAGCCACCACCCTTGGAAATCTTTTCTTTTCCTCTAACCACCACCTTCAACAACCTCCACCACCACCGTCGAACTCCAATCGTAACCTAATCTAAACCAACTGCCACCACAAACCCCCAATTGATAACTAATCCTAATACCCAAATCACAAAACTTGAACACCCATCAGCGCCAAAACCACCACCGTTGTTGCCAACATCATGTCAAACCTTTATGGCAAAACCCAAAATCGACAAACCTCCAAGGCTCATTCGAAATCCAAACCCCAAACCAGCAATTACCGTACACAACCCCTCCAATTAAACAGAACCACCGCAAGCCTCCACAAGCCCCAATCGAAACTCAAACGTACATCAATCAATCCTTCACTACCGATTTATCAACGTCAGTCATCAATTACACCACTGTCTCAGCCCCTTTGGCTCTCTAGTTTGTTGTCCCGCCCACCGTTAACAGTGCCACTGCCAAAACCACCAGCAATCACCGTGGCTAGAACACCCGTAACCAATCCAACATTTCCATCAAAAATCTGGCTTTCCGTCGAAAATCTAGCTCTCTGGTTTGTTATTAGGGTTTGAGATATGAAATGTGAAGTGTGTCATCGATTTGCTGTATACAAGGTGGGTTGGGAAAAGATAATAGAGCGAAGAACGAGAGGGTGATGAGAGAGAAACCGACTAGGTTTGCCATTGGGTCTTCAAGGGGATTGTGGTGCCGCCAGTATGGGTTGGGATTGTGGTGGTGGTGTCAACTATAGTTGTTATGGCACCGCTGGTGTGGGTTGGGATTATGGTGGTGGTGGTGACTATGGTGGTGGTGGTGGTGTTGATTGTACAATACACACACACACACACACACACAAATAGGTCATGAGTTAAAATAGGTTAGGTAATAATCATGTGAGTTTTGGTCTTTTTGCAATTCTTATATTTTTATATTAAAAATTAATTCAATAATAAGGGGTAATCTAGACATTTCACACATTTTTTAAATAAAAAAACTGACAAGGGGTGTTGGTAACAAAATTACACAAAGTTGTAATCTCGTGACAATACCTCAAATCTCAGGGGGTGTCAATGAAGTTTACTCTAACAATAATTATATTTTAGAAGTGACCAACCTATTTGTTTGTTGTTGATTAATTAATAGATGAGGTAATTGGGGGTCCCCAATTATCATTTACCATAGGAAACTGGACTCTCCATTTGCCTATTCTGAGTTTGCTAAATTCAAATTTCAGAGAAAATAGTCCACGTCCAAGACACTTCAATTTAGCACAGCTACTTAGAAATGGAAAAAGAAGAAAATTTTGACTTTACAATAAAAATTTGACGGGTTAGGTGGGTTAAGAGGCTCAGCTCGGGTTTAACCTGAGATACAAAAACAATCCAAGTCCAACTCAACCTGACCATAAACTAGAGTTCATCAATTCAAGCCTAATCTATTCTTAATTTTAAACTCGAGTGAAATTCGGGAGTTGGATTCATGCTTCTAACTCAACTTATATTTCAAGTTAGAATTGAGATGACATAATAACAAAATAAACAAATAATAAGCTCAATATGTCATTACATAATACCATTGTTCATAGACAAAAACACCAAAAGCTAATAAGTGCAATATTTTAAAGAGTAAAGTGCAAAAAACTCATTGTTATACCCATAATGTGCAGGGAAAAAAAACCTGACGTTCTACATATTCCAAATTGTTCAAAGGGTAAAGTGCAAAAACTACCTCAACTATTATCGGTTTGCAAATAACTTCTGAACTACAAATTGTGAACTATTGATTTGTTGCAATTAAAGACATACCCATCACAAAAGATAATTTTACCTATTTTTATTAAATTTATTCTTTCTTATTAAATTATCTTTATCATTTTTTCTCTTATCTAAATATTAATTATTCCATTTACTTTAATTTTATTATTGGTATCAATTTATCATAGCAATGGAAAAAAAATACACAAAGTGGTAACTATTGTCAAATTTATTCATTTTCTAAAATGATTAATTTATTATTAAAACTTTACTATTTATAATAAAACTTATTATACTCGATATAAATTTTTTTACCATAACTTTTTTTTTCATACAATATATTCATAAAAAATTAAGAAATTATTTATATAAAAAAATACCTTCTTTTTCATGCAATATATTCATGAAAAAAATTATGAAATTACTTGAATTGTTTTAAAATTTTCTACTTTAGATTTTTATTAAAATAAATAATTTCAAGAATTAACAGTAAATTTATGCAAATTTGATGGAGAATATGTTATTAAAATAGTATGAAATTTGTTCATAATTTATTTTAATAAAAAAAATGAGTTAAGTGTAATTCAATAAGAAAGGGTATTATGGTTATTTAATAAAAAAATAGCACATCACATGACAAGTATACGAGTATTTTCATTTAGCTATAGCAAATATCTTTTTAAGAAACGAAAAGAAGATTTAATTACATATAAGAGTAACACAAATAGATTATTTCTTATATAAAAGAGGATAATGGGATATATGTAAAGATTGTAAAGCTGGAGAAAGTTTGACAAATCAACATAGTATCAGATCTCTTAGTCAAAGAATCAAAAAGTTAAATGTAATAAAAAGGAATTCAACACATGTAGTAATCTTTGTGGACGGGTGTGAGTGGACGGGTGCAAAGACAGACACTGGGCTGAGCTACCACACTGATAGGGTACAGGGTGTTCAATTCCACATCGCCTGAGTGTGGAAAAGGGGATGTGCTTATATGTAGTATGTTCTATTCAAATGGTATGAGGCCTTTTGGGGTAAAATCCAAGAGCAAAATCGTGCGGGCTTAGGCCCAAAGCAGACAATATCATACCATGTGTTGGAGCGGGGTATTACAACACATAAAGTGAAAAGATTTGAAAAGTAATAAAATGATAACTTTTTGTTTGGTTAGAAAGATATTAATAGTGGAAAGAGAAAGTGAAAGTGAAAGTAAAAGAAAATGAAGTGAATGAAAAGAAAATAAATTTTTTATCATGTATTTGGTCAACTTGAAAATTTTTCAATAAAATTATGAGAAGTTACTATTTTATGGTTTGAATAGAATGAAACTTTCGTCAAATCAAACGGAGCCTTAGAGAAAAATTACTACAAGAAACCCAATGGGATTGAAAAGAAAATATAAATAACTTGTGGTCCAAAATGGCGGGATGTATTAGGAACGTAACAAAAGAAACTACAAGAAAGGAATTTATTAAAAATAAATATGGTGGTGGAATGACGAAATACAACAAGAAAACATAAGAATTAGTTTTAAAGAATGACAAAAAAAAAAGGTAGGAAATACGAGGATTTAGACAAATACAAAAAAAATAAATTTGAAGTTAAAAAGATGGAAGTCAAAGCTAAACAAAATGCACTAAATAACGTGTATGAAAAATTAGAAACAAAAGAAGGTGAAATATTTATTTACAATTTGGCAAAGAATAGAGAGGTTGAGGAGACATGGATCAAGTTAGGTGTATTAAAGATATAGATCAAACAACATTAACTAAAGATAAAGATATATTAGAAACATGAAAAATTACTTTCAAACATTACTAAATGAGGAATACCGTAGAGAAGTGGTAAGTAATGTACCATACGTGGGAATGGTAAACGAAATTCATAATAAGTAGAAGATACACTTAGAAAGATAAATAATAATAATAAGGCCGTTGGACCGGATAACATACTTATAGAGGTTTAGGGAATTTTAGGAAAGATAGGCATTGAATGGATAACAAAGTTGTTTAACAAAATTCTAAGAGAAGAAATGATGTCAAGTGAGTGGAGGAAAATCACAATAGTAACAATTTATAAAAGTAAAGGAGATATACAAAATTGTGAAAATTATAGAAGAATTAAATTAATGAGTCGTACAATGAAGTTGTTGGAAAGTATAATAGAGTAAAGGTTAAGGAAAGAAATATCAATATTTGATAACCAATTCAGATTTATTTCAGATAGATCCATATATAAGAGAAGTCATATACTTAATAAGATAACTTATAAGAGAATATAAGAGTAAACAAAAAGACTTGCATATGGTTTTCATAGATTTAGAGAATGTCTAGTGAAACATTGACTAGAGTTAATACTACATGCATGAATCTAATGACTTTTCTATAAAGGTGGAATTACACCAATGATCGATGTTGAGTCCATACCTATTTACGATAATACTAGACAAAATAACAAAAGATATTCAAGAAAACATCCCATGTTGTATGTTATTTGTATATGACATAAATTTAATATATATTTCTAAGGAAACTTTAGCAACAAAATTGGAAATATAGACAAAGACATTAGAATCAAGGGACTGAAGGTAGAATTAGTAGAACTAAAACGAAATATATGGCAAGTAAATTTGATAAAAGTAGAAAATAATGACAATATAAATATTACACTTCAAGACGAGAGTTATTCAAAAGAACTATTTCCATTACATAGGATCAATACTATAAAAAAGATGGGGAGATATACGGGGATGTAGTAAGTTGGATTTGAGTAAGGTGTGCAAAATGGAGAAAAGTTGGTGGTATCCTTTGCAACAAATGAATACTAAATAAATTAAAAAGAAAATTCTATAAAACAATTATTAGGCCATAAATATTGTCTAAATACAATGCATTCATGTAGCGAAAATGAGGATGTTACATTCGATGATAGGAATCACTAGGTATAGCGCCTATAAATGATAAAATTAGATAAAGTAAACTTAGGTGGTATGGTCATATTCAACACAAATCCGAAAATGCACATATTAAAAGAAATTAAAAATGACTTAAAAAAATTAAATTTAAGAGAAGACAATGATGATGTGGCCAACCCCATCTATTTTAGATAAAGGCAATTCGGATGGTGAAATTGACTTTCGGATTTTCTTAAAATTCTGCCATAATTTATTAATTGTATTGTTGAAGATAATATACGTGGAAAAACTAGTGCTTATTACAGGCGTACATTTTAATGAAAAAAAAAATATGTTAGCATGAGAAAATGTTAAAGAGTAGTTTACATTTGGTTGAAAGAAAGATGGAAGAGAAGAGGGAAAGAAAGAAAATCCTTACAAAATCACTTGTTAAAATTCTCTCACAATTCTAATATAAATAAGGATATATTGATAAAAATATATATATAAACTTCCATTCCCTTCCAACTAATCAACCAAAAAAAAAAGTGTGGTTTCATCCGTCTATCATTTTTATTATCTCTTCCATTCAATCAAATAAAAAGTGAAAAAGACACATTTCATTTCCTTCCTTTTCTTAAGGATCCCTTATTTAGAGGGGCAGAACTTAAGGTGGGCTAAGAGCATCACCAATGGGATAGCTAAAGGCAGGTTTGGAGATCAAATACACACTGTAGCAATACAATGTGATGGCCAAAATTATGGGTCCCACTTGAGGTTAGCTAAGTGGTTAGCCGGATCCGGCGAACCACTTAGCTAACCAAAGGCTTGTATATTTCTTTTTTTTGGTCTTTGCTTTTCTCGAAAACCGTGCCATGTATATATATATATATGTATCATTTACTTAAATGTCAATAACTTTCACTACAAATTAAATTTTTTGATGAAACTAATTCTGTTATAAAGATAATTTTGAGAGCTTTAATTTGAGTACCACTTAGGCTATTTTTTGACTTAAAACGAAAAAATTATGAATTTTTTAAGTTAAAAAAGTATAAAAAAATTTAATATAAATATGTATATACATAAAATCTTAAGATTAATTTAATTGTGTAAGATTATTTAATTGTGTGGGTAATAAAAATTTGGAGAACCTGTTGTGGAGTTAAAATTAGAAATTATGATGTGGTTGGCTAAAATTCAAATCTGGAGAACCTGTTGTGGAGTCAAAATTTAGAGATCCTGATATGATGATGTGGCTGGCTAAATTGCTGAGGTGGCTAGCTAAAATTCAAATTTGGAGAACCAAATTTGGAGATCCCACAGTGGATGCTCTAACCTATGCTATAATCCAGATCCAAATATTTTTTTTTTTTTACTACTACTTGTTTAGTTGAAGCCCGCTAGCGTAGCCCAGCCCACAAACCTTTTATTTTCTGACTAGAACTCTCATTTAACTTTTATCAGTCATTACATTGTTTTTTCATGATTTCGTTTGTAGAGAGACAAACAGAGATAAACAAAGAGCCAAAGACTAAAGAGGTAACTGTTAATTTATCATAATTTATGGTTTCACTTGTGACATTTCTTGTACTCTGTTGAGTTTAATTATTTCTCCATTTATAATTTTAAGGTTGATTTTTAAATATGAGCAACTTTGTTAAAGGAAATATTTTTTTATCTTTAATTTCCGAGAAATAAAGGAAAATGTTTAGTCTTCTTTGAAAGGAGAATCTCTTCAGCTGTGTTTGTTTACTGACTGCATTTGAATTTTGTCTTCAAGGGCATTTTGAATTTTTTTTCCTTTTTTACTTAAAATTATTTTTATTTTTAGGATCCTCTATTGTTTCAGATTATCGAATCACTTATATTGCAAGATGAAAATTTTATTTTCGTTCTATAGACTGAAAAATAATAAATTAAAAAGTGGGACAACTTCTAATGAGCAGCGGCAATGAAGTGTGTCAAAACTGAACTTTGCAACAAGATGGGTGATGAATTTCTTGCAGATTGTATGATTCTCTCGATTTAAAAAGAATTTGCTGAAGATATTGATATAGATTCGGTAGTTAATGAATTTGACTCTCTTAAGGATCGTAGGGTTTATCTTCAATAGCTTGCTTAAGAAAATATTATATTTATTTTTGTATCTATATATGATGTACTTGATTAATCTGTATGAGAACGTTCTCATTTTTTTGTCTATTTTTGAATATTTATAACATATATTTGTCATAAAAATTATTGCTTTTATTTTTAATTTTTCTTACTTTTAACCCTCCCCACATTGCAATCCTGGCTCCGCCCCTGCTTATTCATTCCTCCCCCTCTCCCTTCCACCAAATTTTTCATCCCTCAACCAAATGGAACATTAGACTACACAAATGTCTCCTAATAAAGGAAAAAATAAATAAATAAGACAAGACCTTATACACCTTGCCTCAACGTTTTCAAACTTTTTAAAGAGTATTATAATATTTTCACACTTGTTATGTAGTCCGGTGGATATATACAAAGTCTAACTCTTTGTAATTGTATATCATTTTTTTCATCATAGTAAAATTTATGCAATACTAAAGACAGTCTTAAATTTAAATGAATCTTATAAATTTTTATATCTTTACTTGCATGTTTGATTTTTTTTCTGTTAATTTTCAAAACCCTTGAGCTTGTGGCAGAGAGTGGTCAGGTTACAATATGATACTTCAAAATAATCAACTTGCCCCCTTCAAACTAATTACTCCCTCCATCCCATAATAGATGGGCACTTCGAGAACTGTGAGTCACAGTTCCCGAAGTGTCCATCTATTATGGGACGGAGGGAGTATATGAAATCTAAAGATTGAAAACCTCCATCATTACCGTATGTGAAGTAAAACAATTCCAACGTAACATAATTAACAAAGAAAAAAGAAAGAAAAAACAAAACCAATGAAAAGTCATCATAAAAATTTGTCCTTCCAATCAAATAAAAAACCAATGAAACAAAAACAAAAAACAAAAAACAATACTATCTCAAACTGAATACGATTGAAAAATCATCATCAAAACACAAAAACAATTAACCCATGCATCTTCCAAATGACTTTGTACTTGTAGAGTATATCTAATTAAACCATTATATAAAAGCTATGATCGAGTATATATATATATATATATATATATATGAGAGGAATGCCTAGGCAACAACTCATAGTTGTGATCAACCATGGAGATTGGCATGTATAATAACGCAGAAAACATACCATACCTTGATGATGAATGTTGCTGAATTGCCAATCTCCATGTTCGATCACAACTATGAGTTGTTGCCTAGGCATTCCTCCCATATATATATATATATATATATGTATGGCAAATTGCAATAAATCCCTCTGGACTTTTAAAAGCGTAATTTCTTTAACTTTTAATTATTGCACCAAATTATTCATAGAAAAGTAAATTAAGTAAAAATGTTTAAAAACTATATTGAAAATGATCAAAGCTCACTTATTGATCCAAAACATGTGGAATCTTTTAACTAGCTCCTATTTTGGGCATTTCCCTCACTTTATTCAATTATTCCTATATACTAGTATATTGTAATTAGTTGAGGAAAATTATTTAAATATGTAACATTAGGAGGATAACAACACAGAAGTCATAATCCTAACATTGAACTTCTAAGAGTTCATCAACCCTAGCACACAATGACTGTCAGTGCTTGTCAATGACACTGTCCTATGGCTGACATATATAGGCAATAGCTGGTTTGTACAAGACTGGTCTAATTTGATCTAGAACTTGCTCCCCTTTGCGTGATTCATTTGTACATAACCTGACACTCAGCAATTAACAAAGAAATTTGTGTCATAGCTGGGAATCTGCATTTTATCTTGAAAAAATAGGAAAGGCTTTTCTCTCATTATATAACAACAAATCCAAAATGCCAACACAGCAACCGCACGATTACTTACAGAAATAATAATAATAATAATAATAAATATAGCCTATGAAAAGATTTTCCAACCCTCACTCTCCTTTTTTTCGCTTCCCTCCACCCCAAAATTAGTCAAGGGAGAAGAAGGGACTAATGTTACAAAAATATTGAAACAAGAGAACAGGGAAATCTCAATGGCCGCAATCATTTGTATGTCTTGTTGAATCTTCTGCTGTGGAAATTGGACTACTTGAATTTGGTGAGGCCTCAATCAGTGGAACATCACTTATTGGTTGTGGTGGGATGGGGAGAGGAGATGCTTCGTCTGTCACTGGTGGGCTTCTAGATGGGGAAACATCAGTTATTGGCTGTGGTGGGATGGGGAGAGGAGAGGTTTCTTCTGTCACTGGTGGGCTTCTAGATGGGGAAACCTCAGGAGGTGGGCGTGGAGACGCAGGAGAGGGTGGGGAAACAGAGAGCATCCTGGAAACGGCAGGGATAGGGTAAACTTCTGTAACCTCTTCTATGCCTTCATCCAAATAGACAACATCCTGCATCGTGAGTTGGTGGTATTCAACAATCTCCCTCAAGAACCGGTTCTCACGTGCATAAACAGAGTTCTCATGTGCCAAACGAGCCTTCTCGGCCAAAAGTGTCTCAAGTTGAAGGCGTATCTGAGATTGCAAAGATATACAGTAAATATGAGTCACTGTTATATGATTACACTTCTCTCACAAGTCACAAACTGAAAATGCATGTGAAATAATTGGAACTAGTGGATGCAGTGTGTGTATGTATGCATGAATATGCATCTGTATTTATACACATTCACACTAGTACATTCACAATAACTAAAAGTAATTGCATGCATGATCGATTTGCCTAAGTTACTTTTCTCATTAGTTAATGCACACATTATAGAGATATGAGCGTGTTGAAAATAAAGCATTGGTTTTAAACACTCTTTCTGCACAAAAAAGAAATATATGAATACCATATCATCATCTTCAGGATTGACACCCTTTTCCCGAGCCTCTCGAAGGATTTTATTTTCTTCTTCTAGCTGAGAACATCTTTCCTTTGCAAAAGCCAGATCTGCTTTGACAGTTTTCAGTTCCCGGAGAAGAAGTTTTGCCTTGGCAGCTGTCGCCATTGCCACCTGTGACCCAAAACAAAGGCCCACAATGCATTTCACCAACAAGGAGATATAAGAAAAAGGTTTACAACATTTCAAATATGGACCCCCTTTAAGTGTTAATTAAGTTGCATCTGAGTACTCGACAAGCTACACACTCCAAAATGCTACTAAACCTCCATAGATAAGTAAAATGAAAATCCAATTGAAGGTTCTGACAGCTAAATTCTATATTTTGATAAAGGCCAAAATAGAATTTTAACTCCAGTCAAAGAAGTATTCTAAGAACTAAAACGACTCTGTAGTATTATTATTCTGTATGCAGTTTCATGTGCATGCAGTAAAGTCAACAGTAAATTCTAAGTACTCGGAACTATTTTGGCTGTTTTATAACTTTCAAGAAGATTAACATTGAATTCTGCTCAAACACATTTAGTACACTTCTACTATATTGACCACCATTTCACAATTACACATTAGCCACCTTACGTCGCGGGATGCCTTGAGTTGAGTTTCTTGGTTGGTTTGCATCTGTGGTTGTCTGGGTTGGACTGAAGGTTGCTGCCATGGGTTATGCACACCCGGGACCTGATTCTGTTCCTCAGAGCTACTTCCTTTCCTCCTAATTTGCAATTTGCGGGTTTCTTGGATAATATCTGCGGTTCTACTTTCCACAATGGTACGTCCTTCCTGAAATATTAGACATGGTAACTTGAGAAAGATATAGGGCTTCACTATAAAATTGAAAATCAAACACTAGGTGGAAGCATGGAAGGGACTCGGAAAATTGAAAATAGATGACTAAATTCATTTCACCTAAGTGAATATTAATTCTTAGTTATTTTTAAAAAAGATACTGCAAGGTAACTTGAGTAGTTACACATAAAAAAATACTTCAGGTGCCAATCAGAACTTGAGTATAATCATATCAAGCGTTGGCATTTTAGATATAGGCCCACACCAATTGAACCAAAATTGTTGTTTCCTTAATATTATAGAATGTAATGGAAAAACATAATCTGATATATTTTTTACCTCCAAGGCATTTCCAATGGTGTCACCAATGTGATTAAGGGAAGAAGTGAGTGCATCCAAGCCCTTCCGTAATCTTGGATTGTCCATTTTCCTAGAGCTCTCAGGCAACTGATATGGATGATAAGAATGGAATTCAGAGAAGCAAGAAAGGAAGAATATCAAAGAATCAAAGCTTAGCCAACTAAATATGATATATGACTACAGTGTGGCAACTGCATGACAGAAAAATGGTTGTAAACAACAAATCGAAGTATTACAAAGCATAGTTATGAGTTACTCTGTCCACGTGCTGCTACCCGCATTATGTCAGAAGCAGTATTTAAAGATGATATTCACCTGACGCGTGGAGGTATTGAGCATTTCTGGTCTCATTCCACTAGGCATTTCAAATTGTTGGGACACGTCATCATCGTCGAGAATTTCTTTGGCTTTCCTAGCTAGAACACCCCAAAACCCCTTGGGTTCGTTCGAGCTTTTCATCGATGTATAATCATAGGGAGAAGAGTCCTGCATTTTCAGGTATGACAGCATATCATATTATTTAATGTTAAATATAGAAAATCTGAATGCCAAAAAGAATTTGTGCAGCAGCCCCAAGTAGTTGGAGCCTGGAGGTAGATTTGGTTGAATTGAGTTTGAGTTAAATCTGTTAATGGTTGTCAAAATCCCGATTCGAATCATAGAATCCTACGATTCTACGATCCAAAATCAACAAAACGATCCAAATCCCACCTAAATCTTTTCTTGAGTAGAATCCTAGTAGAATTAGTAAAATCTCATGTAGAATCGTAGAATCCTTCAATTCTACCGATTCCACACAATAAGTAATTTGGACCAGAAACTTAATAAGTTATTTGGGTTTTGTCTAGTTACTTGGACTACAACTTAAATAAGTTAAGAAACCCAAACTTACAAAAGACAAAAAAAAAAAAAACATTTTAAAACTAAAGTTATTAAAGTACTAAAAATAAAATATGATCTAAGATTCTAGGGCTCGAAGCTTCTTCTCTCTTTGCCTTCTACGGCTCTACCAAACTCCAGCAGTCAACCAGTACAACCTCGTCAAGTCTCTCCAGCTAGCTCCAGCCACCAACTTCTCTGGCAAGCTCCTCTTCTAAGTCAAAGATACATATCTTCTCCAGACTCCATCTATTACACTTTGTTTTCCCTTCTCTCTCTTCTTAACCAATAACCCAACACTCTGTTATGTTTTAAAAAGAAATTATAAGCAATGAAAAAAGTGTCACTCATTGTGTTAGCGTGTATGGATCGTGAATGGTGTGCAATGTAAGAAGTAAGAACATAATCAATAAACGGCGTATTCCAATTTCTATAATATTTTTACCATATTTAATTTTCAGATGCTTGTATATTTTGCCTTAATTATTCTAAAGGAGTACAAATTTTCAATGTTGTTCATTTTTCATCCAAATAGTTGATTATTGTTTGCTAAGTCCAGTGCCGACAATGAAACATATATTGCTCTATACAAATAAGTCGCACATTAATATTGATGATACATATTTACTGGATTCTGAAACTTGATCACAAATTAAGTGCTTCAAGAGTAGTATATCTTTCAAATATTACAACAAAATAATAATGAAATACAAAGATGGATCCTTACATGATTGAGATATGTAACTAAAAAAATAAAAATATAAATTGAACAAAAAAAAGAATGGCTATCCGAAAAGGTCAGTCTTAGATGTCTAAATATATATATTTTTTCTAGATTGAATTAGACAATCAGTATTTAAGTGTTGGATGCAGGGGATGGTCATGGAGAAAATTTAAGCTACATTCTCTTAGATATATGTTTGAATTTATCCCCAACTATAATTGGAGTGGTATTTTTATTTATTTTTGTGTTTTGTGCTTATTGCTGCTATATTTTAGAGGTATTATTGTTTAAAAAGTTAGTTTGAATTATTTTTCTACTAGTTTTGTAGAATCTTACGATTCACGATGTAATTTTACGATTCCGATTCTACAGAACCCCCACCAATCCTACGTAGAATCCCGATCCTGACAACCTTTAAACGCATATAAGCATTAAAGTACTTTCGTGATAAATCATTTGAAAAGGAATTTAAAATAAGCACAAAGAAATATTTAATGCTTGCCCAAATATCTACAAATCATGTTGACTTTATAAAAGATAGAAGAAGTGCCAATGGATTCAATCTGATTAATTCATAATGTTAAGAAACAAGGAACAGTCTGAGATTAATTAACCATCCTATGGTGCATAAAAAAAAAACATTCATACATGGAGCTCTTTCATCACTGAGAAAAATATTTGTATACCATGGCTGCAGACCATCAATTCCAAGAACTGACAAAAATTGTGTCATTACAGCTACATATTATTACCAGAAAAAACAATTATAACAAGAATGCATATTCAATTTTGGGTTTGCATGCTTGCATGGCCTCTAACTCCAGAATATATAGATTTTTACTGATCAGAATCATTGGATTCCTTTCATATTGACTAATTCACAACAGGACAGGAAGCACAGTCTTGTATCCAAAGTAGAAAAATGTAAAGCCACACAAAGCGTATAGATTCGTAAATTTTATCCAACAAAAGGAATCAAGTCTAGACCAAAAAGAAAAAGAAGCTGCAAATCAAGATATGCCAATGAGTCAATTTAACTACATTCTAAGTGGATTTTGGAATGTCTTGGTTTTACGGTTTAAGTCTAGTGATTCAATTTTGCACACTTTTATGTTTTGTCACGAAATTGCCAGAATCAGATCCAGATCATAACAACACACACAAATAATAATAATAATAATGAAGCAAATCAAACTAGGTAGGGAATATTTGAATCCAAAAGCACATACATTTCCACTAGAGATAAAAGCCCAAACTGATCCAATTCAGAGAATAAAATACAATCCAGGACATAAAACTTCTGCACAATAATCATACAATTTTGAAAAATGTATAGAAAAGAACATTTATAATTATAAATACATATATATATATGTATGTATAAATGGATCTGTAGGTTGGAAAACCTAGAAATCAAATGAAAAAGGAAAGGGAGAGAAAAGGAACCTTGGATCTGTCATTGAAAGAGGAGTGAAAAGCAGAGTCGCCATAAGCGGAGGATAGAGAGGAATCACGATGAGCGGCGGAGGCTCGGATGGCCTGAGCAGCCAGAGACGACGACGGCGAAGGAGAAGAGTGCGAAGAGCTCCCGACATCAGGCGGGGTATAAATCTCTTCCTTGAACGTGGAAGCCCGGCTGATTCCTTGTCTCCTTCTATACGCCATTTATGATAAATATGATGAACCAAAAACCGCTCAGTCACGGCCACCGCCACCACCGTCACCGCCACCGCAAAAAACGGTGTGTCCAATAAATGATGATGATGAGGAGGAGAAGAGAGAGGAATTCACGTCTATCGAACTCTCCTTTTGTAAGCCACAGAGAGAGAGAAAATATAAAAACTTTATTAATTAATTTTAGAGAGAGAGAAATGAAAACGAGTATGGGAGGCCCAAAGGGGAGGAGTGTGATTGAACCGTTGATTTGGCGATCCAAAGGCAGATGGATCGGCGTTTTTCCTACAAAATTCAGTTACTTTGGTTAGTTGGAGTTGGCGGGGGTAACCTCTTCCCATGTACCCATCTCATCAAAGGAAAAAAAAGAAGTTAAAACATTGTCAACCAAATGGATCTGTGACCTATCTATATATATATATAGAGAGAGAGAGAGAGAGGCATATATTGTAATGGTTTCCAACTCAACTTCAGTATCATTTCAATGTTTGGTGCAATGTTTAGGTGTTCCCTTCCCTGTGGTAAGTTGCTAGGTTGTGTTTGGTATTAGCTAATCATTTGCAATTATGTATGGTCAGTCAATTTAACAAGTTGGTAGACTAGTAGAACATGACATTATTTCAGATATTATTGTTTTTTTATGAAAGGAAAATGATTTTGCATCGAAGCTATAAACTTAAAGAGTGGGCTGAAAGTCCGCTTCATTTTCTGGCTCTGATAATTATAATGTCACTCATTAAATATAAAAAATAAATAAATAAAAAAGTGATACTACAATGCCCGATTCCATTGGTGGAGTCATCAGTAGAACTTGAACCTTGTCCTTTTATTTTAAAAAGTTGAATAGCTTGATGATATAGACTTACTAATTGAAATATGTAATTAAAATGTATTTCTTACAGTGATGATACTTCCCAACCTTGGCTTTGATTAAAAGAAAAGAAAAAGAAAAAATAAAATAAAATAAAAAAACATATGTTTCTAGGCTGTGATAGTACTTTGAAACAAACATTTAACAAGATCCGCATTCATCTTGCTTTGAAGGTGTTCTTCACCTGCAATTTAAGATTCAATTGCTTTCTTTGATTGGCAAGAATCCTCTCATCTAAAAATTTCGTCCAAGTATTTATCACATGGAATACATTGCGATTTTCCTTTTTTTGAAAAAAAAAAAAAACAAATCTGGACATATTTCACAACTTTATAATTTAATTTGACAGATGGATAGACAAAGGAAAATATGCAAATCACATCATTTAGCTAGTAAATAAGTTTGGTAGTTTATAGGCACATTTCTCATAATTTGGTGATCATCTTCCACATCAGGAAAATCTAGTAATCCAATGAATTTTTTCAATTTGACCATTTCAAACTAATCTTCTTTTGGGGCTAAACCAAAATGTAACAACTGGGTGACCTTTTTGGTGTCAAGGAAGCCTAAGTACAGACTCAAAGGGAATGGAACAACCTCCCTTGACAGAAAAGTAAATAAATGAACTTTTCTTTCTACTAATATTAGTCCTTTGTAACTTGTTACAGCTGAAGAGCCAAATCAGTACTTGTAGAATCTACAGTGGTCCATCTTTGATTATTAAGAAATGGTTGGGTGCTAGGTTCTGCTTGGTGGGTACAGTTAGAAGCCCTCTTATATCTCATTTGGTCAAATGGAGACCCCTCAGCACCAGAACCTTGCTGGAAACTGGGTTGCAAGGATCTATCCTTCCCCAAAAGGTTCATGTGATTGAGCTGTGATTTCAAGAATGGCAGATCGAAAGTGAACTGGGAAACTGGCTCATCGTGTTGGTTTGATTCGGAAGAGTGGCCTGCTTGAGACCAGCTACTGACTCCATCATTCGGTTCCAGTGCAGCTACAGCTTGATCCTGTGAACCCAAGCAATGTGTGAAGCCATTGGTCTGGCTCAAACTAGGAAACTCCCTCCTATTGAAGGGCCCTGAGGATGATGTGGAGCTGTTGTTTCTCGACTTGAATTCAAACACCTTTGACTGAAGATGATTTGAGGCTGAAAGCGTAGGCCACACTTGATAATCCAACTTGCCTTCATCTGCAGTGATTGTCGTGGACCTATTGCCAGTGTTGCTCACCCCAAAAAGTGAGGAATTCAAATATCCAGCACCAGCAGTTGAAGAGTATGAACCCAACTGAATCTCAGTGCTTTGCCTCTGAAGAACCTTCTCCCTTCCAGAAACACCAAAAACATTCATCCGATCATGGATAGTTGGAGCCTCATTGTTGCAAGTAATTTCTCCTACTGGAGCACCATGATTACTCATCCTGTCACCTGTAGAATCCTTTTCTCCATCGTCAGTATCAGTTAAATCAATTATGTCACTGGTTGTATCAAGGATAGGATGACGCTCTGGAGGTCGATCAAGGAAGATCTGGGATGTATCAGTGACAACGGTATCTAGAGTACTAGGTCTCTGGGTAGATGGAAATGCAGCAGGAGTTTGGCATTTTTTAGCCTGAACCCAAGACTTAGAACTTGGAGTTTGACTACTGGGAGCATCTTGCCAACATCCTTGTAACTTCCGTTTGGCAATCGTTTGAGCTGTTGGTCCCAAATCTTTAACAAACAGCATCAAGCTTTCCCTGTAGCTAATATCCTGCTGACTCACCTACAGAAGCAAGACGATACGGTCAGCTCTCATGCAGAAATTAGAAAGTTTATAACAAGTAAATGGATCATACATTTATAATCATTTATGTTAAATAAGAGTTCCAACAAGTAATCATCCTCATTTCTGGGTGGTTAGCATCATCTGACAAATCATTCTTTACTATTCACTAAGTAAACAGTAAAAGAAAATGCCACTTAGATGATAATATTTTGGAATTTTGATAATCTATATAAAGCTAACTATAGATTGCACGCAATCACAAATTAAAAGAATAAAATTAAACAGGTGGTCACAAAGAAAAATAGGATAGGTAAGGAAAAAATTCTATTGATTTAGAAATTCTGGTTGGACATATTGATCGGACTCATTAAAGACTTCAATTACCTCAAAAATATCTAATCAGGTTAGAGCATGTTGAGTTTCAATCATATACCAAACTCCAGAAAGAGTCAGGGATTGTTCCGCATTTCACACATAAGTGCCCACCCTTTCTGCATTGAGATTATAAAATTGCTAACGTGCCTACTTCTGCTCCTTGCAATCTCATTTTTATTCCAGGATCATAGGTATTCGTCGATCTGGAGGAAGTGTGACCCACAAGGTGACGGAGAAATGGACCAAACCCTCAAACAGCTAATGCAAATGAGAGTACAATGGATTGAAAACGAGAAGCAAAACTCTTCTTGAAGAAAAGCAAAAGAAAAAAAAAGTGGCATCTGATAATCTGATTAGATCCGTTAGGCAGCACTATTCTTGATAAAGGAAGCAACCTCGGGTAAAATTGGGTCTATAAGGTCAACTGCGTGAAAACAAGAAAATCAAAAGGATTATTTTAATTACCAGTAAATTCTTTGAGGGAAGTCTTGCCAGAGAAATACAAGGGTTATAAAATCATCAGTCCCATGTTACTTCAATTCACATCAAGGCACTTTGAATTAATGAAATTTTTATATACAAAAGAGAAAAGGCACCAAATTCAGATTCTATGCACAAATTTGCCTAGGGATAAACATTAAAAAGCAGAAAGAACTTACAAGAATTAGTGGCTTGGGGTCATTGTAAATCATTGAAACTATTGAATCATTCTCATTGTAGGACTTCCAAGGTTTATATGTGCAACGCCGATCTGCTTCTGTATTACTAGAGCTTCTACCATCTGTAGTACCTGCTTAGAGAATAAATAATGATTATGAATCAGCAATACTAATACAAAGTTGCAATGAATTTTTATTCCTATAACAGCAGAATTAAACTATGTTTGTGGAAACCTGCAGAAGTCTAAAACCTAAACATCAAAATGTGCACCATACTAGGTTTTTGGAACTCAGCTTCATTTATACTTCGGTGACTACAGAAGTGGAGCAAATATGTGAAGTTTAAAACAAAAGTTTAGAACCTTTCAAGTAAATATCATTTATGCAAAATTAAGCTACAAAACTAAGCCCCATACGTCATGGAAAAGAATAATGATGCGAAAGTATCAATAATATTTAATTGTACAGTCTGCTACCCATTGCTGAAGTGGCTATTATTATTGCCAGCAATTGGTCTCCCTGAGGGAGTTTAACACGATGTTCTAACCATCAAGACACAATTTTCTAAGATATCACTAAAGTTCAGCATTCAAAAGGATGGAAGAAGAAATGCTCATTAATACAATCTGTGGATCGTGGACCATGCAAAAGGCAGCACATAAATCACGCTATCAGGTATATGGGTGTTACCAACTTAATGATCAATGAGATGCTTAGGGGAAAAAGAAGTGTGTGAAGGTTACGATCCCCTCCTGAAGTAACATGAGGAGAGCTGAGACTCTTCAATCATAATTCAGAACAAGAAACACATGCACATACAGGTGCACATATTCACTACAAGTGAAGGAATAATTTAGCTTCTTTCTTCAAACATACACGTGAACTTCATAAATTGGATAAAACTTCATTTATGTTATCTCAATGAATGAACTAACTTAAAGCGCATTTACGTGTGTTTAATATTTGGTACCTATTGCCAAATGGAAAACAGAAAAAATAATAGACGAAGAAGATTTCATATTTATTAACAAATTCCAATATCAATAAAGCTGACTCATACGAGTAAAAGACTGAAAGGATAAACTTGAGAGGGCTCGTTTTTTCCCAAGCATCCTCACTTTTTGCATTTTCACAAATGAGAATCAAGTCTCACTGAAGTATTTCATACAAGAAAATTTTGCTCTTTTAATCAACTTTTGGAGGAATCTTAGGTTTATAAAGTCACATAGCAGTTTTCACTTCTTACCAGAAAAATGATCTCTTGTGTCAACACGAGTAGTTGTACTAGGGAAGCTGTGGTTTCCTCGGATACTTCTCCTGAAATTTGATGGACCACTTAAAGAATGCTGTGCTTCTTTTGAGGAAACATCAATGGTCATACTTCCAGGTCTGACATTTGTAGCAAGTCCAGGGCACATCTTAAAACCCTTGGCTTCACCCTGGGGCCTCCTAATGGATCTTCGTCGTGTCCCTGAGAATTCCAATTCAAAATTTTCTGGATCATTTTTTAGGGCATGGAAAACCTTCTTAGCTAGTTCTTGTATAGCACGAGCCTGTAATATTTCAAACTCTGATATTCAGTTACTGGAATAAATCAAGATCTTCTAGCTAGACCAAAATGATTTTCAGCCAAGGAGTCAGGATTCTTAGTACAATGTTACCAGAATCTGGTAGGGAGTATGTGACCATACCTGTCTGAAATAAATGGTAGCTGAGGAATTAAAATGCATCGCATTTCTTGATATTAAAAATACATCATGCTGCATGATTATCAAAAAGTAATGGTCAGATGGTAACCCAAATGCTATGTGTTACATGGATAAGACATATAGATTGCATCTCTTCAATAACCAGAATGTTTCATTATTCACTCAAAACAAGATTAGCATTGAAGAATCCAGATTATCCTGTCCACAGGCCACATTTTGGACCAGTACACATAATGGATACACTAATGTCGAACAGAAACCAGTAAACCAACTAGATGGACAACAAAACCAGATGTAAAAGTATGTGAATTGAAGGCCAAGCCTGATAATAAGGAACTCCAGGATCATCCAGACCTGTGGGACTTGTAGAATAAGAATCCAGGATATTGATCACAAACTGTACAACGAGAACTAGAATCTTCTGGCATGGCCACATCAACAGTGAACCTTGAAGGAGAAAGTGTGATAAAAATAAAGAATTCCCTTTAAACCCCAAAAAACATGCAAATGATAAGAGCATTAAAATTGGAAGCATGTATACAGAACAATCAAGGATTTCCTAATAGCATAATATACACACACACACTGAATACAAAGTAAAATTAATGATCTAGCAGCTTGTGCATTCACCCTTCCGCTCCCGAGAGAGAGAGAGAGAGAGGATAAATTAAAAAAGGAAAAACCACTAGATTGCAAGTCAAAGAAGACAAGATTATCAAATGAAACAAGTGAACTAAACAATTTATACATAAACAAAAAGCATTGATGTTGACAGATATGCAGATTGATGATGAAGAACATCTATTATTGGAATTAAAATAGTAATGATAACAAAAGTAACTTTCAGGAAAGGCGCAAACCTCAAATTGTCCAAGACTTGTATACATTCCTTCATGAAGCTTGGCCCTCATGGTGCCAAAATCCATAGGCTCTTTAATTATCTCATAGTAATCCTCAACCTTACAGAAGCACAACATTTCATCAATTACTGTAGGTTAAAAGGAGCAAAACAACTGTTACATTAAATGGTGAACGCAATGACCAGAAACAAACCTCAATGGGATCAACTGGCTCGGCAAATATTTCATGTGTATCTCTCCTAACATCAAAGAGAATATTCGAAAAATGAATATATAAAATATTTTCAATGAGAAATTAACCATATATGATCTTTCTTAATCATTTGATTATTCCACTTTTCTTAAATTTCAGATAATGCAGGAAATTTAGTCACCATATATATGCTAAACATAATATTCTTAAAGAATACTCACCTTTGCAATACGTCAAGGATAAGCTCGAGTATGCGTTTTTCTGGCATCCATGGCATAGATGACACTGCAGATTGTTGACCTAATATGAATCAGTAACTAAACTAAAAATGGAGAGATGCCTTTTATTGTGATTATTGAAATTATGAATTGAGAAATTCACATTTCAGAACTTCAACAAGAAAGAGGCCAACCAGTACATGCTGCATGATCATCATGTTTTGGGCTTTCTTTAGCCTTCAAAACCAGTGGTTGACCTAATTGAAGAAATAAGTGAATTAAAAATTGATATCATGTTATTTTGATTGAAAGTTAAATAGTATTATTAATCCACATGTTAAGAAAAATCACTCACCACAGTTTGTTGAATGATCTTCACGATTTGGACTCTCTTTACCCTGCAGAAGATTAGAAATGGGATCTGAAACCAACTCTCACACAACATAGACCGGCCAAAAAAAAAATCCTCGACAGAAGACCGAATAATCCCACGTTCAATGTGATAATCCAAAAGAACTACTGATTCATATCCATTTGTGTCTACTTCATAGGTGAGAAGAAACTACTGGCACAATATTCAGCAAACAAAAAAGTAAACAGAGATTTTCAATGGAATTGGTGGAAAAAATAGATATGGACTTTCTTTGCCAATAATCTTTGAAATTCTTATCATTAGCTACTCTAAAATTTACCCTGAATTGACATAATACTTTACAAGGACTTTTTATTACTTGTGGATTGGCTCCTAATTATTACCAGTATCATCCAGATATTTTAACTGAAACGTAGAAGCATTAATATCAAGCATATCATCATTCTCTAAATATACCATAAATTGTGAAATTGTAATAATAGATTCTCTTAAATTTTACTCTTTAGCGATCTGTCCTTACCGGCCATGTTCAGGCAAAATGGCCTTAACTGCTTTATCAAGCCAAAAGCTTGTTAGGATGAAAAAAATCCGACTATAGTAAAGGACTAATTCTTTATGTACAATAACCTTTTTCAGGGCAAGTTTTGCAAATAAATTCACAAAATGGAGATCAGAAGAAACAAATATTCATTTATAAGTAGTTGAGCAAAAATCCCTAGTTGCTTAATCGAATGAGACTTATTATTCTTGTCTTGTGACAATAATGCGAATGAAACATGATCTAGTACGCACAAGTCGCAACAATCCTACAACTCTCCAAGTCTCTGCAAAAATTGGACCATTGATGTCAGTGGGTTTCTTTGATCTGAATTTGCCGATTAATATCAACACCTCAGAAATTAATAAGAAACTAATTGCACTGGAAGCACTAGTAGTAATAATAATAACAAAAATAATAATAGCAGTAATAATAATAGGAATAGTAATAGTAGTACTAGCAGCAGCATAGTAATAAAGAAATAGAACAAATTAACTTCTAGCAACTGAAATTAATCCCCAGATTGCCTTAGTTTAATGCCTTTGAACCTACAACCAGAAAGATATAAAATATTATTACAAAGAATAGAACAATATTCAGTAGCTGATTAGGAAGAGAACGCCCCCCAGTTCACCTTCCGCAGCAAATTACTATTGTCAATTGCAACTACTACTCTACAAACCACAAAAGAGAGAAAAATGATAGACCCTTTGGAAGAATAATGCAGCATAGGATTAAATCATGTGCAACCCAGAATTACATCGACGGCATGACTGGTAACATCCCAGTCAACATTGCTCAACCAGCCAAAATTTTCAACACACACATGTACCTTTTCTAGTGTTATTAATCAAATAGGCATCCTAAACCTTACTGAGTCCAGAATTCGAAACATTAAAATAAAAATTGATTAAGGTACCACATACTGAAAGATGAGCAAGTATACAATATACACGCGTATAAAAACAGTCACATTCCTCCCCTCTAGGCAATTATGAATTAATAAAGAAAACCAAATAAATTATCATTATCATCAGTGAAAAAGAGACAAAACACACACTGTGTACACACCTGTTTGGGTTTGGTTGAAACTGAACTAATAACCTCATCTTGGGGTTTTCTCTTAATCCTGGCCCTAGTCCTGGAGGGTGGTCCCTGCTCATCCCCAGACCCAGAGGCCCGGTTCTCCATTACCCCCACCCGCATAGAGTTCTGTGAAGCAAAGGGTGTCTGTTGGTGGGCCTCCTTCCATGCATCCAGGGCAGATATTCGTGGGCTCCTCCTCCTATGCCCATCTACCCACATTGACATTTGTATCTTCCTACAAGCAATATATATATATAATCAACAGAAAACCCAAAAGTTTCAATCTATCTTATTTTTTTGGAATATTACCTGGACATTCACATAGATGAATCAACAACAACTATGAAATGGAAGGGTTAGGATGAAGAAATAAGGCATGGAAGGGTTAGGATGGTGAATGTATCTCTTTAGCTATATATATATATATAGACATAGCACAAGGAAGGGAAGAGCTGAATACAGTATGAAATGTGAGTGGTAAATGCTTGTACTAATATATACAGATACACACAGCTCTACAGATTGGTTTCTTTTCTGAATTTGGAACCCGGAAAAAGGAATTCTCTCCAAACAAGGAAATGGATAAACATTTTAACCACCCGAAATTATTATTTTTATTTGCTTCCTATTCAATTGGATGCTCAAATGCTTCAAGAATCAGTGTAAGAATAAAGTGGGTTGGTGAATGGATATGCCTAAGGTCCAAAACAGAGGATATATATGGAGCAGTGTGAAAGGGCTCAAGAAGGTGAAAGTGGCCATTCGCTTCGTTTTGGAGAGGTAAAAAAGAATGGAAAGGGAAAATAAACTTTCCTTGTTTGGAAATTTTGAAAGAAAATATTGAGAGTAAAGAACAATATTTTTTACCTTTTCTGAGAGTTACTAGTTACTCCTGCTTATCTTACTACCAGAAAAGGAAGAGAGAGAGTTTTATTTTATTGTTTAAAAGGATATAAGTACCAAAAATGAAATAAATTGAAGCTATGTTGGGTTGGAATTGGATGAATTGAAGAAAAGGTAAAAAAATATTCCTCTTTACTCACTTTTTCTTTCAAAATTGACAAAAGGGTCAACAAAAAAAAAAAATATTGTGATTTTAAAAAGGTGTAATAAACTCCCTATGCTTTTTTTTGAGACCATATCACACTCTCACATTTGCAAAAGTGAACAATTAACTTCATCTTGAACATATTATATTTTTTTATAACCATTTTACCCTTCTATTATTAAGAAAAGAGGAGATTTTTTTTCCCAAAACAAATTCCAAAAATAATTTCTAAAAAAGAAAACTAAATATGCACAATTACTTAATAAAATTTTTTGAGAGGAGAGGTTTTTTTTATATTAAGTTATATCAATTTAAAAAAAAAATACACAATTACATTATAAAAAAAATCGGATTTTTTTTCCCATAAAATTTTTAATTAGAAAGAGAGTTTTTTTTATATATTAAGTTTTTCTTTACCTTAATAAAAAAATAAAAAAAGGAGTTTTTTTGAAAAAAAAAATTCCGAAAATTGTTTCTGGGAAACTAAATATGCATAATAATAAAAATTTCTAGATTTTTTTTTATTTTTTCAAGAATTATTTTATTTTCATAAATTCTCTCTCTTTCTAATGGAAAGATTTTCGGAAAACAAAAAAAAAATCTTTTTTTTTTATGTAATTGTGCATTTTTATTTTTTTTCGTAAATTGATATAACTTAATATAAATAAATAAAAACCTCTCTTCTCTTAAAAATTTTTATCAAGTAATTGTGCATATTTAGTTTTTTTTCCCGAAAAAAAAAATCACCTTTTTTTTTTAATAATAGAAGGGTAAAATGGTCATAAAAAATATAATATATGCAAGAGGGAGTAAATTATTCACTTTTGCAAATGTGAGGGTGTGATATGGCCAAAAAAAAAGTACAAGAAGGTTTCTTGCACCTTTTTAAAAGCATAAAGAGGTTTTTGGCCATTTTGCCTTTAAAATTTTCAATTTCGCCTTATTTCAATTCAAAAGTTCAAATTATATGCAATCGAACATACCGAGGTAGGAGTTCATAAAAAATAGGTGAAACCGTAACTGAACTAAACCAAACCATTCATTACGATTTCGGTTCCAAATTTTAGGAACCGTTCACTATGGTTCAGGTTCCAAGTCAAGGAACCAAAACTAGAATAGTTAGAAAATATATATATATATACTAATACCTTCTAAATTCTGGTGTTATATTTATATATAAATAAATACTAATAACTTATAAGTTCTAATGTTCTATATATTTATATAATATAAGATATATAAATAAATACTAATAGATTCTAAATAGGTTATAACTAAAGGTGTATAAGTACGAGTGTGTATCTTATCGATATTTATAAAAAACAAATTAACAAAGAACCGTTGGAGAAGCGGAACCGCAAAGAATCAGAACGGAACCAAACTCAACGGTTCCATTTTCGGTTCCAAAATTAAAGAACCGTTGGGAACGTCCAGTTCTACCAAGAACCGTAAAAAATCGAATCGTGTACACTCCTAGTCTCAGGGCTTTTAAATCTTTTTATGAAAATTTGCATTTGAAAAAAGGAACACAAATTTCAAAAATAAACTCTATTAATTAGGTCCCCAACTTAAATTTTTTAGATCTGCCCTTGCTTAATTATCTGTACAATAAAATTCACATGTTGGGTGCAATCTCCTCATTTCACATGCACTGAATAATTAAAAAAAAAAAAATCTTGAGAGTGATATCAAGGAATTCAAATTTTCAACCTCTGAGATTTGTATGAGAAACCTGTCAATACGTTATTCATTTTGATCACTAATCACCAATAGTTGGAATAGTCATATTTTTGTGGCCAATGATCACTAATCACTTTGTGATCAATTTGATATTACCAGAGAATATGAGTGGTGCTCATGTGGATATATCTCGGATATTTAGAGATAAAATTCCTTTTCCTTTGCTCGTTATCTATTTTGATCATTCCAACAGTTTGGAATCGTATCTCTCTTAGTATCAATAAAACAAAGAAGGTGAGAGTCCAAAATCAGGTGAGAGTCCAAAATCACCAAACATCAAATCTCATCATTTTCTTATATATATATATATATATATATATATATATATATATATATATTACATTTAAGCATTGTATTTGAATCTCTCTTATAAAAAAATTACAATTTAACGGTGAAAAATCTTAAAAGACTAAGTTTACGGTTCACACCTAAATTCACATACACATTCAACTACCCTCACACCCCTAAAATAATTCGGTTCAACAATTTTTTATATAGTATCGTAGACATGGACAATACACTAGTGTGTGTGTGTGTATATATATATATATATATATATATATATATATAGCCAGCGAAAGGCACTAGTTAGTGTGTGTGTATAGCCAGCAAAAGATAATACAGCAGTACTCCATATGGAATTTGATGAGACAGATTTAAAATGAATGGATTCGGTCTAAATAATTGAGCAAATGTAGCTAAATTTAGATTTAACAACTTGAACTTCTATTTAAAAAAGGTGCATGAATAAATTTGAGAGGTTTATGTATGTAGATGGGAAATAATAAGTTCAAGAAAGTTATTTGAAATCAGTAACAGCAAACAGTACTATTTTTTATTTATTTTTATTTTTTGGGTTAGGTTAAATACTCACATACACCCACCGACTAATATAGTCCATTTTCATTAGGTGAACATGGAATATCACCCGAGAGATTAGGTTATACCAATTGTGCTAATAATCCAAACGGTACTAATAAATGCACATTTGAATAAATTATATCTTGTTATACTTTTGTGATCCCTTTCCTTCAAGTATTTAAAACCAACTTCAATAATAAATTTTTCAATATATTTATTATTTGAATCTCAAATTCATTTATTTTCAAGTTCATCCATTCAAATGGAGAGTATTTCAGCATTCGATCATTAAAAGCTCTTGTTCTTCTTCAATTTTTATTTTGGTCACTCCATTCAAAACTGATCACATTTAATCAAGACCTAAAGTATACACTTTAGGGGGTGAGAATAGAATGAAGCTCCATTTCATGTAAGACATAAACAGGGACGAGCAACAATGAAAAGACCTGAACATTCTACTATTATTCTAGTAACCCTCACAGTGTGATTTTTTTTTTTTTTTTTTTTTCATTTTAGCTCTTATACCCTCTAATCAACGTTGATCATCCACCATGGCTTGACCGACCTTAAATGTGATTTTGAATTTTACATTTTGTTATGTTTACAAATATTATTGAGTTGGTCATTAGGTCGTTATTACTGTTAGAAAAGTATAAAGAATTGGTGGAATCGGTAAATTGAATCGAATCGTAAAGAATTGTAGTTAAATTGAATCGAACAATTTATTACGATCTCGATTTTAAATTTTAGGAACCATTTGTTACAATTCTGATTCAAATTCCAAATCTTTTAAGACTGAACCAAATTTCGATTATATATATATATAAGCACTTGAATCAAGTACTGTTTTGAGCGCCGTGGTCTTGGGCAGCCACAAAATGATTTGCTTTCTAGTTACACACACAGTGGAAGTTATTTCCTCACCACAAAATGATTTGTTTTCTAGTTCCATACACAGTGGAAGTTATTTCCTTTCATCAACTACTTTCCTTATCTTTGTTTTTTTTTTAATAAGTATTTAGTCGGTTAGGTAGACTCTTAATCTTTTTTTTTTTTTTTTTTTACAGAATTTTGTCAATAAAATTCAAGGTGAACAAACAAAAATAGTAATATGGGCAAGTCTGTCTCCTTAGTGGAAAAGCTTAGTGTTCAAAGCCAAAGAGAGAAAAACCTAAAGATGGTGCTAGATGTTTGTGAAGGAGAATTAAATAGTACATAAGTTTTAACTTTCAGTTAAAAAAAGAATGGTGGGTAGGAACGGAATAGTTTCGATTCTGTCAAGAACCGTCCCAAATTGTGCGCACCCACAATTACTATTATTTTTTTTTCTATTCTATACAACAAAAGGTACTCTTACAAATCATTACCAAATTGAACCAAGACAAGATTTGTTTAAGCTTCTCGACTATTGAAAACTTTATTAATTAACCAGCACACTCTAATAAATAAATATATATCCATATCAATATCAATAATACTATTAAAAGTGTATAGAATTTTTAATTTGTATATATATTTTTATCATTTTTTAATCAAAATATATTTTAAGTTAACAATTACATCCTTGCACCTTTTGGGATTCCTAATATTTCATATGTCCAACCTGTACAGGATCAAATTAGTATCAAAATTTTTGCCGCTGTAATGGCACTTGGGGGGACCAAGTCTCAGCCTACTACACACAACAGAAGTACAAAGCACACCAGAGTTTACAGGACCAAGGTCCTAACCTTCTCTAACTTTATGACTCAAAGCTTTACAAGGAATTCGCACTAGGGTTCAGGCACCACTCATATGCCTTCCCAGTCCTAGCAATGCCAATATAAGCACTCAGTACAATTGCCTATAACAGCATGTTCAGCAACTGCCCCATGATCCCTACTAATGTGGTTACAGCCCAACCACATAGGCAACCGAACCAATCACAAGACACCACACACTAGGCATTTTTCTTCCACTACTACTTAATCTCTATATCTATACATTGTATAGATGGCAATTGACACCCCCAATTGCCCTAGGTTGCCAACCAATGAAAGCCAGCCACTCCTACCTGCAGTTTACATACCCAAACTGCTAGGACAAGGGACTAATCCGAATTAGCCACATCTATATATATGCAGTTGACATCCCCAACTGCTAGGACAATGCACCAATAGGACAAAGCCACCAAGCAACTGCTGCTAGCCATTCTCTTGACTGCCATACGTATTGTCACATACAATCATTTGCCACAAGCCAACCACCTATCCATTCTGAATGGAGAATGTGGTCTCAGCCATGCATGTGCATCATACACCATATGAGTCAGTAACGTCTTAGAAAAGTCGTTAACCGAATTGCTCACTAGCTTGGCTAGCTAGTGAGTGTGGGTGCCATGGCCTACGCCACGTCTTAATGTCATGCACCACCAAGCTTTGTCTTGTCATGTCCACTCATAGATCCGAGCATTAAGTCAACTGAGCCCACGAAACATAAGTCATACATGTCTGTCAAGCCATCCCAAGCCATACTCACAGAATATGTTACATGCCTCCTCCAATGTGTGCCCATGTATTGTCACCATCGGCCATGGCCCGTCCAATAATCCAGAAATCGTCAACCGTGCTCAAGGGTTCGTGCGCGTGCTAGGCTTGCCAAGCCATGCACAAGGCTTGGGGCATGCCCATGGCATAGCCCACCCTTGGCTTGGGGGGAAAACCTTCGAGTATCCATACCCCCTATATATGCAAAAGTAACTTTCACCATTCTGTCAGAAGAAGACATCCTCTATGTCTGAGGAAGAACAATAATAATTTTCAAAAATCCTCAATATTCCAATTTACAGAAATACCCTTCCAACAGAACTTGCATATAATCACAAAACAGCCATTGCAGCTAAGTGTGTCAGTCCTTAGCCATGCAAGGGCATGACATACACCCCCATGCCCATGCCTTGCCTTAGTACAACTGCAAACCACCCCCACTAGAAGAGTCTAACGTCCTCGTCAGGAGGTTCTCCAAATAATCCCGAATTTGCTTTTCAAATTGCCAAAGTGTAACATCTTTTTCCCAACTTGCATCAACCTTGTTACTGCCCTTCCACTGTACCAAATAATCAGTTCATCGGTTCTTCTTGCTCTGACCTTGAGTTCAATGAGCTAGAATCTTCTCGATCTCTTTTTCAAACTATTTTTAGATAACAGAAGGAGCCCTCTTAGCTTGCTATCTTGCAACATCTATAGCATCCCCATAATATGGTTTGAGGAAACTAACATAGAAAGTAGGATGAATTTTTAACTGTTCAGGTAATTTCAGCCTATATGCAACACTTCCAACTCTCTTCACAATTTCAAAACGGCCGTCATATTTTCATATCAACCCTCTATGAACAGTCTTGCTACTAATTTTCTTCCAAATCTGTGGAGTTAATTTCAAGAATACTTTATCTCCAACTTGAAATTTCAGTGGCCTCCAACCTTTGTCAGCATACTTCTTCATTCTCTTGGCAGCCTTGGTAAGGCTATCTTGCACCTCTTATAGCATCTCCTATCTAGAACGGGCATAGCGGTATGCTACCGGACATGTACCACCGGGTCCTTTACACTACAACTTCTTATAGTGTCCGAGGTTGTCGACCCATTGCCGACTCAAAGTGACTCATCCAGGTTGCTGAGGATCTATACAAGTTATAACAAAACTCTGCCGTATCCAGCAACTCAAGCCAATTTTTCTGACTTGCTGTGACATAGTGCCTTAAATATTCTTCAAGCAACTGGTTCATCATTTTCGTTTGTCCATTTGTCTAGGGATGGTTTGCTGTAGAAAACTTTAACTCTAAACCTAACAAGTTAAAAAGCACAATCCAAAACCTTCCAGTAAATATAGTGTCACGGTCACTTATAATGTCTTCTGGTATGCCAAAATATTTAACAACATACTTGTTAAAAAAAGCAGCAGCCACATCTACCTGGCACGCATGTGGTGCAGCAATAAAAATAGCATACTTAGAGAACTTATCCACTACTACAAGAATAGTTCTCATACCATCAACTTTAGGTAAATCAAAAATAAAGTCCATTGAAATAGATTGTCATGGACGTTCCGGCACAAGCAAGGGTTGTAGCAGCCCTGCCTCCTTCCTTCTCTCAAGCTTGTCCATTTGACAAACAAAGCATGTCTTGACATATACCTCTATATCAGGTTTTGGAGATCAACACAATCATTCTGTCAATCCCCGGATGCCCTACCCATTGAGGATCATGCATCTCCCGCATAATTTCTCTCCTTAGTCCCCCACTAGAAACATAGAGTAAAGTTTGCCTCCCTTGGCATAGAGCAACTTATTCTCTAGCCAGTATCTCTGCACTAGCCTTTCAATAACCTGTTGCTTGAGCTTTACATAAGCAGTGTCAGTCTTCGACTGCTCTTTGATTTTTCAAGAAAATCAGTTTGAACACTTGTAAGTGCTACAATATATTCTAGCACTTCCTTCCTACTCAAGGCATCAACAACCTAATTCAACTTTCCAAGCCTATGTACCCATATGAAATTAAACTACCCGAGGAACTCCTGCCAACAGGCTTGCTTTAAAGTTAATTTTTTCTGAGTCTTGAAATAGGTATTCACTAAATTGTCTACCACGACTGTGAACTTCGTTCCCAACAAATAATGTTTCCATTTGTCCAAGTAGTGCACAACTGCTATCAACTCCTTCTCATGAGTGGTATAACGTTGTTCAGTATCATTTAACTTTCCACTCTCAAAAGCACAAGGATGCCCTTTTTGAACCAGCACACCACCAATTACTCTGTCAAAAGCATTTGTATGCACCTCAAAAGGTAAACCAAAATCAGATAATCTCAGAACAGGTTATGACAAAAATTCCTGTTTAAGATTCTCAAAAGCTATCTCACATGCCTCGGACCAGACCCACGGTAAGTCCTTCCTAAGTAAATCTGTCAAAGGATTCACCCTTTTGGGATATTCCTTTATGAACTTTCTGTAATAGTTTTTCAACCCAAGAAAAGATCTCAGTTCAATAACTTTCGTAGGTGCAGGCTACTCAACAATAGCCTTGATCTTCCTTTCATCCATTCGGACTTGGCCTTTGCTGACCCAATGTCCCAAGAACATCACTTTTTGGCGACAAAATTCGCATTTCTCCTTCTTGACATACAACTGAAAGTCTCTCAGTTTAGAATATGTCAGTTTCACATGTTTTAAGTGATCTTCCAAAGACTCACTATAGATAACAATGTCATTTAAATAAACAACCACAAAGCGATCAATGTAATCATAAAACACATTATTCATTAGTTTGCAAAAGGTTGTCGGGGCATTGGTTAGCCCAAACGGCATTATAAGAAACTCAAATGAACCATACCGAGTCACACAACTTGTCTTGGATTCATCACCTTCTGCAATACGAACTTGTCAGTATCCAACGCACAAGTCCAACTTGGTGAAGTATGAGATATTTGACAACCGGTCAAACAATCAGTGGCATTTGGAATAGATATTGTGGTGGTGGAGTGGTTCTTAGGGATTGGGAAGGTAGAGCTTTGAAGGTTGCAACAATGTTTTTTTAAAATGTGTGTTGTGCTAAAGTTGCAGAGGCAAGGGTATTGAAGGAAGCTTTGAAGTTTATATTGCAATGGAGTTATTTTGATCAGGTTATTGTTGAGGGTGATTGTAAGCAAGTGATGCTTCTAAAGCCTTCAATTTCTGCTGCATTTATTTGTGAAGACGTTAAAGTACCGCTACAATCTTTCAATGATACGAATCTTGTTTGGTGTTCAAGAAAGGGTAATTTGGTAGCTCATGCTTTGAGTAGATGGGCTACAGATGCCAAAGTGGTGAAGTTGATTGGAATGTTTGGTCACAATGGCTCATTGATTGTTTGCATTCTGATTGTAATTGCCTTATTCGGTAATTTATTCATTTGTTGTTCTGTTAAAAAAAAAAAAAAAATTTTGAACAGTTACAAAAATACATTACCTTATTAATTTTCTTGCTAAATGAAATTTATATTCTATTTTTGTATACTTGTACTGCGATACACAATTGTGCGAATCCTCTACTTCATTACCAGAGTTTCAGTTGCTATATAACATATACAATCATCTATGATCAAGTAAAAGAATACTGGTTCATACGGTTGTTGATGGTGGGTGATACATAGACCAAAGTTTAACTATACACATGGACCACAGTCAAAAGTTTTTCAAGGCTCCGACCCTTTTCTGAATTTGTAAATTACATTTTTATATATTGATTTTGAATTTTTAATTTAATTTATCATCATCATTATCAACAAATAGATTAATTTAACTCAATTTCACTTATACTGAAAATATACTTGCTGAAACCAATTTTTTTATATATAAATATTTTACTAATTTAAGTAAGTCATATATATATGAATTGAGTTTTTCACATCTTATCAAATATTTTTATTGAATTATTACAATTAATTATTTTTTCTCTATATTTACATTATATATTAATTATATTACTCATCTCATTCAATTTTTTATTTTTTATTATTTGTAGTCATGAATATATTTATTTACAAAAAAAATTCAACTATATGCAATTCACGTACATTTTTACTAGTGTGTGTCTATATATATATATGTTCAATTTCACCCTACTCCAAAATTATGAAAACAGAACACATTCATGAACACACACAACATTCATGTAATCTACTGTTAATGGAAACCTAAAATTGTATGCAAAATGATCGCATTGCAACTAAAGTCAATAGCCAAACACAATGAAACAAATACATAGAATATACCATGCGCCATTTCGTCAAAAAAATCAATGCAAATTAATGTTATCGACATCCAAACTTATCGGTAACATATTAAAATCCTGAATTGCACTCTACTTTGATAATAGAAAAAAAGGGAAAATTAGATTTTGGTGACCAAAATTAAAAAAAATTGATTTACAGTGACCTTAAACTCAATAAAAGGTAAATAGTGACCAATCTTGAAAAGTAATTGCCAATGAGTGACCAATTAACTTTAATGTCCAAAATACCCTCTTTTTTATTTAGAAATTCTCAATCTCTTATTCATCTTCTCCAATCTCAATTCTAAATATCAAATCTTCAAAAGACATGCAAAGATTCTAGAAAAGAAAGTATATATAGAGAGAATTTCTCTCCTCTATATATATATATTTAGACATATATGTTTATCTTACAATTAATGCATGTGCATATATGAATTTTTTTTCTTCGGTAGATTTTAGGGCTCCAAAGATAATGCAAGAGTTATAACTTGAAATGAATTAACTATGGGATACCTGATATAAAAAAAAAGAAAGATATGAAACAGTAGGTAATATGTTTATTAGCCAAGTCTATTTATATCCTCCAATATTCCTTATTAATAATTAATTGCACCCCAATTAGGGTTTTATTTTTATTTTTTTGTTAATGAGATATTAATATACAAGAATATATATATATATATATATATATATATATTATATCTTCTTTAGAATGTATATATGTTCATATATTGTATACAAGTCATTGGATTCTTTAAATTTTTTGATATTTGGGTTTAAAAAAAATGAAGAAAAGATGGGGATTTATGGACATAATGAAGGGTATTTTGGGCTTTAAGATTAAATGGTCACTTATTAGCAATTATTTTTTAAGTTTGGTCACTATTTACTTTTTATTGAGTTTAAGGTCACTAAAGAGCAATATTTTTTCAATTTTGGTCACTAAAATCTAATTTTCCCTAGAAAAAATTACACTTAAATAAAGTTAGGAATCTTAAATTACAAAGTGATATATTTTAAAAGTTTATTTTTCACTTTGGTTGAATTAAAAATAATAATCACACATGCATTGAAAATTATTATTCAAGTCCAAAATGCTCTTCAATTTCTTATTCTAACCCACACTAAATTTTGTTTGGTTTCTGTGCGACTAAAGAAGAAATGTGTGTGACTAAATAAAATTTAACAGATCATTGTCTTTTCGTCTCACTGGAAGAAAATTGAATTCATTACAAAACACAACTGTCTGGATAAATTATTAATCGTTGATCATCTCTCATTACAAAAATATGATCTCTTATTTTGCTTTAGTAAACTGCTTTTTTTACTTTTAAAAAATAATAAGAAAAAATTAGTGAACTAATTTTTGAATTGTATGGTAAATTCATGTGCGAATGGTTCTTAAGTTTGAGGTTTTTTAAATGTGATGAAAAGTTTAACTAGTCACTTTTTTAAGTTATCTTTTCATATTTACTTGTTTAAGTATGTTCTTAATTTGATTAGTGAACAGACATATTTTATGTAGGATGACTCATAACTCATTTACTGATAAAACTCAAATTTTATTTGCATTTGCCGACATACTTGAAATTTATAGAAATTTATTTGTGAAATTTGGATTTTCCTTATCTTTGTGCCTCGTGTTTTGACGTAATATCTTTTTTGATTATCGTATTTTTTTAGGCATATCATACTGAACGTTAGCCAATCACATCTATAAAATCTACTTCATTCCCATTCAAATATAGTTAATGTGTTGTGATACCACAAGTGTATCCACTTGCATTAATCTAAGAGAAAAAATAAGTTACTGTCATTCAAGTCATATCAGGTAGTATAATTTTGACTACTTTACGACATAATAGAATAATCAAAAGTCCTTGTATAACGTATATTTTGCTTTACTTTATGAGTTTGTTCACTTTTACTGAATTACTTTTATATTTCTGTAATTTTTCAAAAACCAAGCGGAATTTTCTTAATTTTTTTAGTGAATGAATGATTTCATTTAACAATGATAATTTGATATTTTAGAATAAGAGATTGAAGAGCTGAATAATAATTTTCAATACATATGTAATTATTTTGCTTAATTCAACCAAAGTGAAAAATAAAATTTTAAAATAGATCACTTGTAATTTAGGCCTCCTAACTTTATTTAAGTGTAATTTTTCCTTCAAAATAACGGCATTTAATTTATTAAAAAATAAAGCAAGTTCAAGAATACAAAAGTTGATTGTGCATATAACATCCTATTAAAAATAAATCATTTAACGGATTAAACTTTCATCTCTTTTTTTTTTTTTTCTTCTTCATTTTCCTCATTATTAAACTAAACACAATTTAACCTATTCCTTCATTTTTTTTCTTTCTAGTTAGTATTATCTAGTATACTATGAAGCTAAGAGGTAAGGACATGAATATAGGATACGAGTACGACACAATATGAATACGACGATACGAAAAATCTAAAAAAAAATAAGATATGAACAAGGCAAGAATAAGTCTAAATAAATATATATTATACATAAAAAATTAATTTTTATTCTTCAACAATACAATAAATATACTTAAAGCAATTATGCAAAATATAAAAAGTTAAAATCTAGAAATCTCTTTTCTTTTTTAAAGACACGTTTGTTTGGGGGTTTTAACAACATTTTTGCTTTATTACAACCTCACTCTCATTTTTTAACCTAAAATTTTTTATTATTGTAATCTGAGCCCCACTTTATAGACCAAAAATTACAAATTTGTTTCAAAAAGTATCGTAAACGTATTTCAGACGTATCTTAAATGTATTTCACATATTTTAAACGTATCCTAAACTTATTCTCGCATATTTAAGACGTATTCGACATTCAAAAAATAATTTTTAAAAAGAAATACTTTTCAAAGATATCGAAGAACACGTGTGAGAACATATCTCGGATGTAACCATATCGAATACATATTCGATACAATCACAGAAACTTTTTAAAAATTTCCGTGCTTACTAACTATAAATCGAACAATAATGTAAAACTCCTGAAATGCATATACATTAAAAATACAATACTGATACGACATATTACACCAAACTGTAATATTATTAAATATATACAACACATATAGATTGTTATTCCATTCTCGATTAAAAGTTGACTCAATTTAAATAAACCGTAAGTGCAGTCCACCAAAGTGAACCAGAGAGGCCAATGATACCAAACTTTCAATTTAATTTATTTTTCCCTACTTTTTCTATGCTAAAAGAAAAAGGGTCATTATTGAGGTTGGAGTTTGGACAGAGGCTCTTCAGTCGTTTAGACATCGTTTGGATTAAGAATTTGAAACATAAGGAGAGAAAAGAAATGAGATATATAGTATGTTTTGTATTTGAGTATTTTAAAGGAAGAGAAATGAGATAATTGGAAGAGATTTAGAAGAATAATTATATCTCTTAATATTTTTAAAATTTTGAAACTGCTCTCAATAATTAGAAAAATAAAATTGTTATTACATTAAATATAAAATGATATGACAGTAATGTGGTTGTTATTTTTTCTTTTATTTGCTCTCTCCTATTTTATTAAAACAAAAATATTTTTTCTTTTCTTTTCTCTCTTTTATATCAAAACATGTTATTTTTTTCTTTCCTTTCTTTACTTTTCTTTTCTCTCATAATTAATATTATCCACTCCTTTCTTTTCCCTTTTTTCTTCCAAACGGAGCCTTAGTGTTACAGGGTTTTCTCCAAAAGAGCCTACTATGAATATGAGTCATATGACCCGCTTCACTTGACTTGGCCGAGAGAAGAAAAAGGAATGAAGTCTCCAAACACAGTAACGATCTTTCTGATGAGAAACCATATTCATTGAATTCAACTACATCCACATTATCCGAATTCTCGAAAAGTTTACTTCCAAGATCTGATTTTTTTTCTCTGCCGAACCCTAATTTGGTTTTCCTCGCTTTTCTTTGAATCTCCACCAACCACAAGCTTGGAGTCTTTTGTGTTACTGATCCGAATCTGAAGATCTGATGCTGGAAAATCGAAGGTTTGGACACTTTACGCCTAATTCGGAGCGCCGATTAAACATCACTTTAAGCATTATTGCAAATCTTTTTGACGATCGGTGCAAACTGGTTCTTGTATAATTATTGTACGTATTTCTTCTCTTATCTTAGTTATTTAATTTAATTGCAATTTGATCGTTTTGGATTTCATTTTAGGTTTTCTATTCATCTTTTGTCAACTTTGACTGTGGGTTACTTACCCAAAAAAAAAAAACTGACTGTGGGGTATGTGAATTTTGGCTCTGCTGTGTGCTTTGTAATTTTAAACAGATATGTATGTTTTTCTGTCAAATTTACGACCTAAACCATTTCCACAGAAGTGTTTTACGCAGTGTTAGGAAATTATAACTTTCATGCGATCCTTTTCCTATTTGTATAATCACATGATTTTAATTTCAGGGTATAGTGAAATTTTGGATCACATACATTTCTGTCAAATTTGCAATCTAACAATTTCTAAATTAGTGTATTACACTGTATTTTAGGAAAGGGGGGGGGGGGGGGGGGCGGGGGAGGATTGGAAGAAGGGGTTTGTTAACCTCTTAAATAGTACTTATACTATTTTTCCACAAGAAGGGCAATAGAAGGAAAGTATGAGAGAGAGATTACTTGCTTCATCCCTATTTTTTATTTATTTATAGCAAAAATTGAATTTCTGTTTTGCCTTTTCTACTCACATAATTAAACATTTCATTTCTCATCACTATCTTCTCCAAACAAGATGGAGGGGTACCACTTTTCGTTCCTTTCTTTTCCTTTCGTAATTATCCAAACTTAAGAAAGGTTAGCACCATTCTTTCACTTCCTTTCCCTCCTGCTTATCTTAGTGTCAGATTAGGCATTATTGTTCAGAATTTAGATCTTGTAGGCCAAGGCAACTAAAAATAGCAGGAGAGTTAAAATTTAGAAGTCACTAGTTATTCAATATTAAGGAAAATAAGAAGAGGTGCTTAAAGGACATGTCTACTGTTGGTAATAAAGAAAAGTCACTAGTCTCATGCTAATAAGCTTGTCTACTGTTGCTGTATTCATGTTTGGGCCGTTTATATTTCCCAACTTAGGAGGTGCTTAAGGACATGACTGTTGCTGTAGGATCTTCAGTAGTTAAGTTGGGAGGTATACTTTGATACCAAATTGCTCCATACTATAATCAACATCTTGATAGAGCTATGGGTTTTAGTATGTGAGATGAATGGCATGCATAGCAGTTTATTGAAGATGGATGGACATAATAACAGCTTGTGTTCCTTGAGGAGTAATCACGTCTGCACAAGGGATGCTTGAGATGCTATATCTCTTGTTTTTGTGCTACTGTCCTACATGGTAATAAATTAGTGCCTTGTGGTCATGTCAAGGTAATAGTCAGTTATGGGAATTGCTCTGTTGATACACCCAACGATATCTTTCACATAACCATGATGGCTACTTGGTCTAACTTACTGTGCTATAAAACATCACCATCTGAGTCCTATAGTTTGTAGTTATTTGTTGTGCAATACAAACTGGATGGGTCAAACTTCTAACTGTTGTAAGACTAGTAGTGTTATTGCATTGTTTTTCTTAATTCTTTGTCTAATGATAAGAATCAAATCACTAATTCAATTCCTTCCTTTAGATGTTTTCTCAACACTTTTGACCACTTTCTACAATAACTTTTGCTTGTATTTCTTTATGTACAGTTTGGATCTTTTTGGTCACTGGATAGAATATGGGAAAATATTTTATCTTTTTGCTATAAGTGGCTAGCTTTTAGGAGCATTTCGTGCCATTTTCCTTTCTTCTCTCTCATTATGTTGGAGAATAAAACTAAATTTGAAGTAGGTGAAAAAATTTTGTATATCAGTTTATGTTGATGCAAGGCAGTGATGGATGAAACTGAGCTTTGAAGATCAGATTCAGAACACAGGAGTCATGAAGAAAGATTACCAAAGAGGAATAAAGAATTCGGCTTTTTAAAGCACAAGATTATTCCCCCCTCTCCTGATAAGTAAAATATTTAAGATAAAGAAAAGATAAGGTCCAGTGTAATTGCTGTAAAAAAAGAGCGAATGTAAACACAGTCCCAGAAGGAAAATCTAACATTGAAAAAGCAGAGGTAGAATGTCAAATGAGAGGTGTTCAAATAAGAATGTCTCACCTTGGTAAATAAAGATTCATAAACATGAAGTTTGGTTAAAAGTGGTTGACTTTAAGGCACTATCATATAATTATTATAAAACTAAGTTTTTTTAAATTATTGAATGAGTAGTTACCACTTAGACATTGTAATGCGGCAGTTCATAATTTTATAATTATTTCCAGTTCGAAGTGACTGTAGATATACTGATGATAAAGTTTGAACCTTGATCCTCTATAGCCATTTATTGAATGCATAGAGTGGCAGCAAAAAAGAATGAATGCATTTGTGAGAAGTGGGATTCTAAGAAGTATGTCAATTGGGGATAAGGTTCGAGAAAATGGTTTAATATGGTTGGATTATATGAACTGGAGACCATGGATGATTGGGTAAGGGGAAGTGATTTAATGTAAGTCAAAAGTGCTACAAGGACAGGAGGTAGGCCAATAAAAAGCTGAGGCAGTAGTGAAAACAAAAATAAAAATGGAAACGTAATGGCTTATGATTTAATAAAGATTATGCCTGTACATGGCTTTACATCAAACTTACTAGTGAAAAAGCATGTGTGGTTGACCCTTAGTGGTTGGGTATAATTACTTTGATAGATATGTCAATAGCTCAGGATTAATGTTTGGTAATTTTGAAGTGGCTTAGCATTTTATCAATTAAAATCCCTCTAGAAGGGTTATTTAGCTTGATATATTTTTGTTTGGCTGCATTTTACCGCATAGAGGAGATGTGGAATGTTCTTTTATACTAACGGTTAAATTGCTTGTTTTTCCTTTCACGTTTTCTTTTATTATTTTTTACCTTTAGTCAATGAATATTGGGTGTTCCAAGTTATACTAGTGGACTTCATCTATTAAAAATAAAAACTAAAAACAGGTACTCGCAGATTTCAGTTGTTTTGTTTATGAATCTAATTTATTCATAAATAGTACGTACATCAAGCAACTCCCTCCTCAAAAATATATAAAACATTCCTTGTGGTATTTGTTAATCATGCAATACTGTCCTGAGACAGGCTCTTTTCTTTTGTACTGAGTCCACCGACTGATTCACTAGCATGTTGCTCCTTTTGCTGTTCAGTAGTTGATTTCATCGTTACTAGTTTTTTGCATGATTTCATGTTATTTTTCTTAGTTGCTTTCTTCATGTATTGTTGAGTGAATTTTTTATGCTTATCTTCAATGCAGTTCCAGATGGATTCAAACTTGGAAAGTATATTACAAGGGATGCCTCAGTCGACTGTGCTTGGCCACACAAATGGTGTTTTAGCTGTTGACCAGTCTGACCTGCCAGCAGTATGCTCTCTATGCCAAAGAAGTCTTTCACCTGATAACGAGGCTGGGGATCTTGAAGCTATCAATATATGCGGAGATTGTAAATTTTTGTTTCTAGAAGATCTTGGAACCCCCATACAAGATGGGCATAGGAGGACACCCAGAGTAAGAAGAACAAGGCACAGTAGTTCTGAGTCTATTGAAAATATTTTCTCACAACAGTTTTCACATATGATTAGCCTGGCAAGGCAAAACCAACACACTGTAGCTGAGCATGAGAATCAATCTGTAGATGGTGATGCTGCTGTGAGGTCACTGCAGCATGTGAGTTCCCGTACTACTCCTAGTGGATCCAGAAGATGGAGGAGGTTACTATCTGATACTGAAAGTGATGGCTTTGATTCTGTTTATGGAGAGAATGAATCAAATGTCAGCTTCAGCGGCTACAGGCTTTTCCATGGTGAAAGTGATACCATTTCATATAGTGCTTATGGAGGAGACTCTGATGTATCTGTGGATGGACACAGTTTTCTGGATACTGAAATGTTTGCCCATCCAAATGCGGGAAGTGATCTTGATAGTGATACTGATATTGACCCAATGCGTGCGGGTCTCAACCAATGGAACTCAGATGACCAGGAAGAAGAGGAAGAGGAAGAGGAAGAAGATGATGAATGGGAAGAAGCTGAGGGAAGTATGGTTGAAATTTCGAGAGTGGGAGCTCAGCATGGAAGTTTGTTGAGTTCAAGGGAAAGAAATGGCCTTTTAAATTGGCGCAGACAGCTTCATTCTCCTGAATTTGAAGGTACAATTCGTTGGAGATTCAGGGAAAGGAGACAAACAAATATCCCTAACATATTTGCCAACTTAGAAGAATCCGACGTACCACCTTATGTTGGAAATTCTGGGGACTATCTTGATGCTAGAGGCTTTGAGGAACTGCTTGAACATCTTGCTGAGACTGACAGCTCAAGACGAGGAGCACCTCCAGCAGCTGTGTCTTTTGTAAATAGTATGCCTCGTGTGATCATTAATGAGGAGCATGGGAAGCAGAATGGTTTGGCTTGTGCAATCTGCAAGGATTTTCTTTCTATTGGCACTGTCGTGAATCAGCTTCCTTGTTTTCACCTTTATCACCCTTCCTGTATCTTACCGTGGTTAAGTGCAAGGAACTCATGCCCCCTTTGTCGATATGAGCTCCCCACAGATGACAGAGAATATGAGGAGGGAAAGCAGAACACTACTAATGGATCGGCGATTCATGAAATTGAGCAGCAGGGCACAAGTGATGATAGTTCCTCAGAGATCATGGGTGATGCTGAAGCAGATGAAGCCTGTGAATTTAGTCATGGTAGATCTGAACAGGGGGAATTGGTAAATGTGGATCATGCGAGAGAGAGCTCTGGCAGAGAGAGGGCAAGAGGAAGATGGTTTTTTCTTGCCGCTGCACCAATTGTCAGTCTTGTGGGTGTTGTTCTTGTGTTGTGGTTAGGCAATCCTCTAAAAGAAAGAAGAGGGTCAACCAGCCACTCTAATTTCACTGAACAGGGACAGCATCTAAATCGCCTACCCAGCCAAAGGGAGAATAGGTGCAGGAGGTGGTGGTCTCTTTTTTAAGCTGTTCTCTAACTATCAGATTGATATTGACATCAATGATTACTTTCTGTGATGGGTTTCCAGATGTGACTTGTACAAAGGTGATTTAGTGTTTTGATTCACTCGTAGTGGTTTTCTTAACGAGTAAAATTGGAGTGAATTCATGTCCTGTACTAGGAAGTCTTGAGTGAGGATTTGCATGGATTCAGAGAGTTTCTTTCTTCTTCTTTTTCAATATTATTTTATTGCTGTGTCGTTTTTTCCCTTCACTTCCTAGTATCAGGAAGCTTAGGTGAATATGGTTTGAGTTCTTGCATGTATAAAGCTTTTATATTTCCAAATTATATTTGTGCACCTGCTTTCTGTTTCATGGGAAGGAAAAAGCTATCTTGAGCGAACACAGGTAATTAGTGAGTTCACATCCTCTTCTGTTACAAAGAGACACTATTGAGTCGCGAGCACACGAGGAGAAGATCTATAATACACCCGGTGAATTTGGATCGTGCGTGTTATATACGCGCAATAAAACCTATCGCTTTTATCTGGTGTATTTATACCGGATGTATTGTAGACGTACTCGCACATGAGCTGCCTTTGGTAAGAGTATTCTTACAATAATTTTACTCTTTGAGAAATTTGTGAAATTTTGGTATATGATTACGCTCTGTTTTATAGATCTCGAGGAGGTCTATCCTTCAAGTGGAAATACCTCATTTTATTCTTTTTGGTGCATTAACCAGCTTATGTTAATATAACCCCACTGCACCACCGTCACATAGCCACATTCTTTCACTGCCACCTCCACCACACCACTCCACCACCTCCACATCGCCACCTTCCTCCATCACATTCACATCAACACCTTTCTCCACTGTCATATATTTGTTGGTTTAATTTATTTGTCATTAGAAAGGATATTTTGGAGAATTTGATTTAAAATTTATTTCATTCTTGTCTTATTTCATATTTGCAACCAAACAATAGAATGAGAATAGTCATTCCATTATCATTCCCATTTCATTCCCGCGTACCAAATGCATCATTATAATCCGGTAAGGATGGACGGTGAAAAGGCAAACCTAACAACCTATCCAAGACAAAAGCTCGAAAAGAATGAATAAATAAATAAATAAATCATACATACACAGATCTCTTGTGAATACAAGCACTCTTCAATAATATATGAGCTCAGAAAAGGCAATTTGCACTTCCAATTAGAATGGAAATGTTTGCACTAGGTCCGGCAATTAGCAGAGCTAGCATTACATGGCATGATGTAGATTTGAAGTGTGGAGATTAACGATGATGATGATCATCCATGGATATGAATTCAGTAGAGGATCACAGCCACCTTCCCCCAAATCTGTTGTCCCAGCAATGTAATGAAGCAACTTTAGAAGAGTATGTTGAAATACAAAGTGGTCCATCCAGCCATAGAGAAGATTGCAAAGATATGAACCCAGAACAAGACCGCAGCTGCTTCCCTACCACACCCTCTTAGATTGGCAACAGCACCTATGAAGAAGGAACAAGTAATCCTTTCAAATCTATCACCCAATAGACAGAACCTTCTAAAACTTTGGTGTATCTACACCTTAATATTCATAGGGCATCAGTCAATTAGCTGCTTTGAGGTTTAAGTAAATGATTAAAAAGGAAACCAAATCATAATTACTTTAAAAAAATTGGATGTGGTGCTTTTTGTTTACCACAAAACGTTCGAAAAATGAATATGAATTTGGTGCAAGTGTTGCAACATTAATATATAACCCGAATATTAAAAAATAACATTGTGATTTTCCTAATGTTTTGGATTGTCTTTCCAACTCAAAAAAAAATGCATTGTAAACATTTTTTAAGAGAGAGGGGGTGTTACCAGCAAGCACGGATGTGGGCATTGAATGCTGGAGGAAGAGCACAAATCTGAACATCTTATCATCAGGGGGAAGTAAGCCAAGCTTATCAGCCAACATAACAATGCCAAGTCCGGTTGGAGGAACCAAAACCAAACGTCCAAAAACAATAGCAACAGTTGTCTTTGCACCAAGCTTTGAACTTCCTGGTCCTGTAAGTAACCAATAATATTTTTACTCCATCTGACTATTAATTAATATATGCAGTTCAAGAGACAAACACCAATGGAAAGAAGTAAATTGCACACTAAGAAGAGGCATATTGAGACCCCGGAATTTCTGCTAAGATGATTTTACGAGAAAATTTAAAGGATCAAGTACCATACGAGTTGTTCAGAGATACCAAACACCCACAACAAAATGCAAACATGACAAATTTAGATACTTAACTTACCATCCACAAGGTTGCCTCCTAATGCCAACAAAATGCATGGAATCATTGCCCCCCTGATAGTCACACAAATTGTTAGATAAGTTTTGAGATCAATAGTTGCATAATTTCTTTGATATTGAAGCTAATTCAGCTAAACATAGATGGCGTTTAATAACTGCTATGCAATATAGAGGCATCTCCCAAACACAACCCCTCCTCTTTTGTATGAGAATAATGGTAAGTAGGTGTAGCTAAAACCATATTGGTCAAATGGAACACCAGTTGTGAATGCTGATCCAACCATATGAGGTAAAAGTACTATATATTAGCTCTCCATTGAACATGATGCAGAATTAGAGCATTTTCTGTTATAATGTTACATCATCAAATATCAACAAAATTTTAAGAAATTCTGAATTTTGTCCATGATTTCAAGTGGGATAATTATGGATCCCAAAAACAAGATCAGATTCTTCATAAAAGAGCACTCTTCGCACATGCTTGCATAACTAGGCATATGCAAGTCAAATATGATGAGAAGTCAATATCTAGCTAGTGGAGAATCGCATAATTTTGTGTGTTCTGTGGGCCGAACAGAATTGACAATTTCTATTCAGGTTGTGCTAATTATTTCCTAGAGCAGTATTTTGAAACCCAGCATATTCATGAACCAATCCTACCATGCAATGGGTTCATATAGATCACCCACCAACATTACCCGATGATTTGACATTGAAATTTTTTTTTGAATAATATTAGATTATTCCAATAACTTTTCATCTGATGGGGTCAAAGATGAATGTGCATACATGAATATAGCTTGGTAGGCGATGATTTCATGATAAAAGGAGCCACCAAATAGATTAATAATTAGAAAAAGGAGATGGAATTGGGCATACCCAAGAATCAAGCAGCTATCAGTGAAGAAGAAAAGTGGAGCGTCATTAGTAAAGATCAGCTGCTTCAAGAATGGCACACTTCCTATCACCATGGCTAGGACCTGCAGTAAACACACGTACCAAATTAGTTCGGGGTGTGGGGGAACAACATTCTCTGCATCAGAACAGTCAGGTGAACTGGTTTGTATTAAAAGTGACTGTTGAACCAGCTCAACAATGAGAAGTTTAGTTGGGAATTTTTAAGGAAATGCTAATTAAAAAACTCATGCCTTTCAGGAAACACTGGTGATTGCAGACAGAGAAAGTTAAACCAGGATGAGACTTGAAAAAAACCGTAGTTGTTGTGGAATGCCTTCTAATGATCTTTGACCACCTGTGGAACACAATGTTCCATTTAAACGTAGGTTTCGACAAATATTCGCAGTTTAACACACTGCAAAATGCATACTCTGTTGCCTTTCATTCCACTCCTAGGTTGGTAATTGTATGTTGGAAACTTGCAACCAAAAACCAAAATGTGGAGTTTTCAATGCATACTCTGTTGCCTTTCATCCCACTTCTAAGTTGGTAATAATATGTTGCAAACTTACAACCAAACTTTTCAATGCATCAAAATCTTTTGAATGAAAGGGTTAGTAGCAGGATTTTTTGGACGAAGGGTTTAATAGAAAAGTGTGAAGGGAGATCCCTTAAAAAATGAAGAGAAAAAAAATCAATTAATTCAACAAATTTCAAGACACTGTACTTACAGAAGCAATAATAGGGGGTTGCAGGATTTGCTTGAACTTCAACTTCTCATACACAAATTTTAAGAAATCTTTAATCTGCATAAAAGCACATGACATTTAAGGATATCACAATTCGTTCTACTGATAAAATAAGCAGCAGCAAAGCAAAGCAAAACAAATATTAGCAATTACTCAAATCAAATCATGGGAGGACCTTTGCCCAACTCAATAATATTGAAAGCCAAACCAAAGCATGGTGTTTCAAATGTTGCAAATTTAATGGACTCTCTCATGGATAAAAAATAGAAAGCTATGTTTTTGCGAGGACCAAATTGTGATGATTGTGTCAATGACATCTTATCATCACAGCTATGACACTGATCAACTTTCCAACAAATAGATACCCAGTGTTGTGCATTATTATTATTATTATTTTCATTGGTAAGAAATTCACACACCCATTTGCCCCTTTGGGAACTTGAACCCTCACTTACCACATTGGAAGGTAGAGGAGATACCATTAGGCTACAACCCTTGGTATGCGGTGCATTATTAGCGGAGATAATCCAACTAAGGATGAAATTAGATTGTTTCTCATTAGGACAGAATAATACGAGTTTTAATTTTGTTGTTTACCGTGGTTAATTTTTTATTTTATATATGCAAAAATGATAATCTTAAAGTACAACAATCATTCCTTGCAAGCAGAATGGATTCATCTGAATTAAAGATGAAATTACATAATTCATATCAGCAGAGGAGATTTGAGTCTAACATTTTCATCTAAAATTTTCATTTTTGACTTCTGATATACACTCAAAGCAACTCTAAACAATTGAAAAAAACGTTTTCTTCAGTAATAGTTTACAATTGGCAATATCACTTCCCTAGTAACTTCACTTTCCTTAATGTTAAAAGGCCAGGGATTATATTTCTCTCTCTGAAGAATTATCTAGATCCACATCCATAATCTTGGAAGAGCTGAACATAGTCCACTGTGACATGACATATGGAACACAATAAAGTTGGTTCTCACCTTCCCTCTTTTTGGAGCATCTGAATTTGCTGGTACGACCTCCTTGGCAAGCAATGGAACTTGTTCGGGGGAGCCTTCCTCTGGAGCACTCTTGAAGGGAAGATTTCTGTCCTCAATGTCAAAGCTACCTTCTGGAGGAGGTGCAAGCATTTGAAATACATAGGTGTATAAGATAATAGCACCAACCTAGATATAAAGATCCAGATTAATAGACTTTTAGCACTTTGCCAAGATAAAGAAACTAAATAAAGAATTAACTTACATTTATACAGTTTAAATGGAGTAATGAATGAGTAAATTACTTGAAGCCACAAATGTATGAATACACTTCACCCACTCTTTCTGGGGGAATTTAACATCCACAAAAGACAACAAATGAGAATTTAGATTTTAGGTGACAATGTGAAGAGGAATTTCCTTGGTCATTTCATGCACACCTCCAAAATATGAAACTAAGCACCATGACTCGTTAGTTTTCCATTTTGGAGATATTAACTTCCTTAATAGCAGGCCTTCTATTTCTTTCTCAGAAACAGAACTAGCTATTGACCATGTCGAATAAAGATATTTTAGAATGCATGGATCCAGGGTAGCTTAAGAATAGAAGTTGATGAAGAATGGAAGTAGAAGAAAATAAAAAATGAAAAACAAGTTATCATAAACATAGATACCACTTAAAAGTTCAAGGATGCGTAGAAAATCATTATAAATCTAGTGTGATACAGTCTGCAGCTTCAATGACTTTGAATGAAGTACAGTTACAGAGTAAGATTTGCATATGACCTACCCATTGACCGAATGAAATGTACGCATTCCCATCTTGAGCACATTTGTGAGTGTCACCAAAAGGGTTTTTTTTATCTCGACATAAAGCTGCAATCAGGACGAGTGGCACATTCCCGATATTTCCTGCACATAATGTAAATCAAAAGTGAAAATTTCGTTATTTATGCTCAATTATTCATAATGAAGGAGAAATTGAAGGTGATGTTAATCATAGAATCAAGGCAAGATGGATTAAATGGAGTAGTGCATCCTATATATTGTGTGATCGGCATATCCCGTTAAGATTGAAAGGGAAGTTCTACAAAACAATTATTAGACCAGCTATACTTTATGAGCCAGAATGTTGGACAACTAAGAAATAACACATGCATAAAGTGAGTGTGGCAGAAATGTGATAGATGTGCGGCAAGACAAGAAAAGATAGAATTAGAAATGAACACATTCGTGAAATGGCTGAAGTAGCACCAATTGAAGATAAATTGAGAGAAAATCGATTAAGATACTTTGGTCATGTACAAAGAATACCACTAAGTGCGATGGTTAGGAAGAGGGATACATTCCATATATTGGCTAATGCTAGGGGAGGGGAAGATCAAAGTTAACATGGGTAGAGTTAGTAAGGAAAGATATGGTAACGTGTGGTTTGACCGAGACTATGGTCTTGGATAGAGTGAAAAGAAAAAATAGGATTCATGTAGCCGACTCCAAATAGTTGGGAAAAAGGCTTTGTTGAGTTAAGTAGAATGTGAATCAGAGATAATTCAAGAGACATAACATGTAAAACACCAAAACTTAAAATTAAAAATAATAATAATAATAAAACAGGGTTGCACTGTTCTGTACAAATTCAATGCATCAGTTAAGCTTCTTAAAGCATAGATGGAATGTGTCAACACAGAAAAGTAGATGATATACTATGCTATATGCTATGAAGACATACATCCAGTGTAGGGTGATAAAAATAATTCTGATGCTCTCCACTTTAAATTAGATACATGATTATGACAATCAATACCAAACACAGAGGTGACATGAACATATGAATGGTACCCATCTGATCAGATCACTTGGCTCATCCAACACCAAGTTGAGAGTATGAATCCAGTAATAAATAGCTTGTAAGAAAACTTGACCTGAATGGGACACATTAATAGGCATGTAATAATCATATGGATACTCTAGTATGCTAAGATTTGAAGTGCTAAAGGTAAAACTGCTAGTAGAATCATTTGTGTTTCACTCATGATGAAGAATATGGCCAAATGTGAAGGGGTGTTTTAGGGGATATTAATCTTTAAAGTAAACTTTCGGAAAAATAAGTGTTTAAGGTACATCTTCTCTAACAGTTTAAAGTTTAAAGGGAAGACAGTATACCAAGCTTGTCCTGTTCAGCAGTCAGGAGAACTGCTCCTCTCCTTGAGCTCCCTCTTTAGTTCCAAACTTTTTGAGAGATGGTTATTAACATGGTGTCAAAGAAGGAAGGTTTAAAATTTTGAACCTCATCGCTACCCTCATAATTATAATCGATACATGTGTTGGCACACTTGTGATAAAGAGTCTAACCACATGTAAGAGGGCATGTTAAAGGATCTAATACTTGAGTTACACCATCTCTAATAGCTTAGACTTTTGGGGTTGTCAGATCAATAGGACTTTGATTGAAAATTTTCGTACAAAATGGTGTCTGTAATCTTGATTTTTAGTTTGTTTATGTTTTAAAAGTTAGGTAAGTTAGTTCGTTGAGTTAGCTCTGTCCAAGGGTGAATCCGTAAATTCAAAGCTTCAAGCAAGGGCAAAAAGGTAAGATCAACTCACAAAATTGTGCACTCACCAAATTAAGGTTTATATGCATTCATCTATTCATCTTTGCTCTCTATACTTTGAATAATTTATATTGTTGGGTTAAAAATATAAGTTCTAGAATTTAGAAGTCAGTTATTGTTAGTTAAAAATTAAACAATATCTATTCACCTCTCCTCTAGTCTAATTGTGCATAGTGATCCGTAGTTTTTTCAGGGGTAATTGGTAGTCTAACAATATGCCCCATATTGATAGTGGAACTGGAAATTAGAAACTCATATAAGAAGAAATTCAAACCACTAGAGATGCATAACATATATATATTACATAAATTGTTTATGAAACTTACTAAAATAAATCTTCCTAAAATTCCAAGAGTGCTTATTTGACATTTATCTCCAAAATGATGGTGCTTACCCACTCCAATCGATACTACAGTTAACTTGAAGTATGGGTATGGTGGACGAACTATGGTTGCAACAATCAGACCTATGATCGAGCCTGATATGGTAGCCAAAACTACATTAAAAGGAATAAACCACCTGAAAAAGAAGAAAATGTTACTTAAAACACCAAATCTGTCAGGTATTGATGTGCCAATTAAACGAGAAACAAGAATATCTAATTCTTACCACTCAAGCATTTTTTTCAAAGTGATGGCTTGTCCAAGTTGAGAGAATATCAAACATGGAAGCAAAAGTGAAAAGACCAACTGCATAGAGCATAGTTCGACCACACAGTTAGTATTTGGAGGACAATATCATAGATATCATCATAAAAGGATGAAACAGATATAATTAAATTTACTAAGACTATGTTCAGTTGCATGGAATTGGTGCCTTGGAATTGGAGAAAATTTAATAAGGCTAAATCTCATCATCCATTGACTTCAAGTAACTTTAGCATAAAGAAACATTCAGGAAAGTTCACAGTAATGAAATTGTAGTAGTTGATGGCATCTTAATCCTGTTTTTCTTGTCAGCTCTACACTTACTGATATCTTGATCAGCTTATTTTGTGACTGACATATAAAACAAAAAAGGTAACACAAACACACTCGCACACCAATTCTTTTAACAACCCGTAATCAGATATTACTTGTATAAATAGAATCTATGATAATGAACTTCAAAACCATACTGCAATTTCGAAAACCTAATCATCATGGGTGAGAATAACATTTAGTTTCTGCCTCAGTTTCTATTTCCTAGTTTGAAAAATTATTCAAGACAAAGAATAGGCACTAGGATTGGACTAGGAATTTGCCAGCTTACCCCATTTAAAAGCTTCCTTCTATCTCCACGTAAGATGTTAACGTATTTGGTCGCCATGAGAAATCCCAAGAAGCACATTGTAAAAACCTTTGCTATAGGTAAGACAGCAATCTTGATAGTCCCAAGCACAGTCTGTCCTCCACCATGAATTTCCATTAGAAATTGTGGCAGAAACCTCTCCATAATTTCTGTCTAAAGAAGAAATCCCGTGTACATACACAAATCCAGTTCAAAGCTGGAGGAACTAGCTTTTTTCTTTCTCGTGACTGGCACCGCCTCTCTTACAAACAAGAACAAATCTAAGAAAACAACTGAATGATCGAATGATTAACAGCTCAAATCCGATGGAATAACGTCCAATTACTATGAATTCCAGAGGCTCATTCACCACAAACAAAGAAATTCATAAACAGATTCTCAATCTCTTTATTGATATTCTGATAAAATATTTAGTTTTTCTTTTGGACTCTGCAAAATTCAAACACAGGAAAAACAAAATTATCAAAAGAGGGAACTAAATTTATAAATAAATGGGGAAGAATGAATATATATAAACATATATATGAATATATTCGGGAGAATCCAGATTTAATTCTAACAAGTCTTGAAAAGCATTTAATAATTCAATAAAATCTCACTCGAATATTAGTCCAGAGAATATTTGAACGGACAAAATAGATTTCACGGACTCAGCATAAATTCAAGCATAAAACTTGTGATTCATTTAACTTAAATTTTACTTCAGAAGGAAAAAAAAAAAAAGTGCTGCAAAAAATACGCGAAGAACATTACTTCAAGGTCCATTGGATGTATAGCATCAAAGTCAAATCACCAAACTATCCAACAGCGAAAGCATCACGTAAATCACCGAAAGCTATTGAAATGTACCACGAAAAGATGTAATTATGCATATTATATATAAATATATATGTGTGTGTGTGTATGAAATTCAAAAACCCTAGGGAGATTAAAAATTCCATACCGGCCAATCAAAGCGTCTTCGCTTCCCCTTCCGTTGTTAGATTCCAATAATTTCACTACCTACATTATACATATGTATATATATATATATATATGTATGTATGTATATACACATATATGAAAAGAAATATTATAGAATTCAACTTCTTACTGCGCGCGCGCACATATACATTATACGTATGTGTTATAGGTAACATCCTATTCAAACAAGACATTTCTGATCCTTGTTTTTTCCCTTTTTCCGTACCAACCGAATTTTTCTCACACATTTTGGGCCGTTGAGTAGGATTCTCTAACCTGAACTCGCCACGTGCACATATGGTTGGTTTTGTATAAATATATAACTATATTTATACTAATCCGTTAAGCAATTAGGATAAAAAAAAATTTAGAACATTCCACCTTGAATGTCTTTTTCTTTACTAACAATTCACAATATTCACTTAACAAGGCTCGAATTCTCGACCACTCTTTTAGGCAAAAGTTAAAAAAATAAATAAAATAAATAATCATACCATCTAAACTAACGGAAATACAAATAAACAGTTTCATTTAAAAAAAAAAGCAAGCGAAATGACTAATTCAGTAATTTGTAATCAAGGGCAAATAATTGGGGTGACAATTTTTTGAAGCGTGGAAGAAAAATTTTAATAGACAAGGAGTGGTGATAACATAGTATCACGTACTAATTAAACATTGACACGTAATAATATGACTTACAGAAATAAATGTATTTTTACTTATGTGACAAAATATAATTGATTGAGATGCAAGGATTTTTTCTCCTATAGTGAAGTCCCAGACAATCTTGCTGCTAAGGATTTAGATCATTTTCAATTATTTCTCTCTATAAGTATCTCCAAACATGCATCCAAGAATATAAAAAAATGTGACACATTATCATTTGTATAACGATTCACTATGTTTTATTTTCATATCTAACTTAATCCAAACAAGACGAGGATAACGTAGTGTTTTTACATGTGTTAGATATATTATTGGAGATGATCCATGCCTGTACTTAATGTGGGTTTGGTACCCATTCCCCCATAACTCCTTCTGATTAGTTAAAAATAGTATTATAAACAATTGTTTTCTATTTTTGTCTTGCTTATTTTCATTATTTTATATTGCTAACTATAGGCATATAATTGATAGATATTTGGAAGATGCAACCTTACCTTCCCGTCAAAGACAACCCATTTTTGGAAGGGTTGGTTGGAGTTTGACAATCAACTTCTTTGTGAACTCTACAAAGTTACAAACCCTAACCAATTGTCAACAATGCAAAGTTAGAAACTACTACTTTATATGGAGGATTGTTCGACAAAGCTCTCAAATCATGTGATGTGACCCAAATTTTGTCTACTTTGATACTTTTAAGTGGTTTTTATATAGTTTGGTTAGTTCACTCATACATGACATTTCTTTCATTCGACATGGGTGTGTAAAAACCACACCAAGTTAGTGTCAAGACAATAGTAAAGCCAAAATACATTAGCTTTCCACTTAAAATAAATAAATTAATTAATTAATTAAAATTGATAGAGTTTGTATAATGCTTGGAGAATTTCTATAAAATAAATTTTCAATAATTTCAAGTTAGCACACAAATTTTATATTTTTATTTCTCTTTATATGCGGCAAGAAAGAAACTTTTGAAGTATATCAAATTCTATAATCCTAAATAGTCTTTAGCATTTATTATGATTTTTTTTTAGCAAAATCATGAACAAGTGATGTAACTTACAACTTAAACTAGTTATAAGATGCTACTAGCCTACTTATTATAACTACTTAGTAATATGATGGTATATTACAAGTGAGAATTAAAAGTATATACCATTTAATAGTTTATTTTTAAATGATATATACCTTACTTAGGGCTGCAACTCGGGCGGGTTCAACCTGGCCCAATTTGAACCCAGCTCAAAAAATTTTGGGCCTGGGCTGTGCATATTGAATCTCGGGCCGGGCCCGAACTGTAATGAATCTCAACCCGAGCCCAACCTGTATTGCGAATCCAAGCAACCCGACCTCTAACGGGCGGGGCCTGGACTGTTATGAATCTCAACCCGAGCCCAACCTATATTGCGAACCCGAGCAACCCGACCTCTAACTTAATATATATAAAAATTTAGCTGCCATGGAGTATTGAACCTTGCTCCAATTTCCTAAATGCAGAATCTCCAATCATAATGCCAACACCTTCTTTTTGGACCAACAAATATATTTACTTAATTTATTTTAGAAATCTAATCACTACAAAAATACTAGTATAAGCTTCTCTTTTTTTTTTAATAATACCTTAGTGTTAATTTTTATTAATTTATTTTCAAATGATAAAATATAATGCTTAATATTGTATATTTGTTTTAGAATGTTAAAAATATGAAAACATATATGGGAAGAGTTCTTCTAGCACTTTTTCACACTATTTATTTTGACGTATATTATATATATTTTATTTTATCTTCTAATATAATATATATAATATAAATGTTTATTTATTACATTCTTAAATCTATTAGTATTCATTGATTTAGTAAAAAAATAATTACTCACTTTTTTAATAAAAACATGAACTTTATGCTAAATAGTCTCCAATAAATCAATCAAATTTACTAAAAACTTATCTCTATCAAATTCATGTGATAATCAATTTTGTTATGTTACACAAATATGGGCTTGATTATATGACTTATCACTTGTGTCAAACACTCATACCCGATAGCATTATTATGTAACCGACTAATTATCCCACCAGTCCACCACCATAAAAATATTAGTTAAAGTATAAGAATAATATATAATTTAGTTTGGTTGAAGCATAATTTGTTTGAGAAGATGGAAATCACAATTTATATTGTCGATGTTGACTACTCATATAAAATAATTGGGTAAAATACACTGATCTCCCCTCAGGTTTGGTCTAATTACACACGGGTGCTGTGTTTGTAATATAGTTACACTCACCTCCCTTCAACACGTTGAAATGACTTTTATGTCCCCATTATTTGAAAATAGTTGTTTCTTACCATTTAAATAGAGTGGATGACAATTTAATCAATATTTGAACAAGAGGGAGATGAGTGTAACCTTTTTACAAACATAATACGTATGTGTAATTAGGGCAAACCACATGGGAGATCAATGTATTTTACCCAAAATAATTTTATTAAGAAAATGACAAAGTATTAGCAAATTGTAAGTTACCAAATTATCCTCATTTGGTCATTAACCAAGTACTAAATTTCCTATAAAACTCTAATTGGGAATAGCAAGGATTTCACTTTGAGTAATGATAGACATAATGAAAGTTATTACCGAATCACTCTTATATCAAATTATAGCATAGTTTTAAAATACAATATAGGATAGCAAGTAGTTAGGGAGTGTAGGATTTCACTTTGGATACATAAATGCTTAGATTTTCACATATTTGAAATTTTGAAGCAAAGGGCGATTAAAATATTTGAACTTATTTTGTGAAAATTGATAAATGTTTAATTATAAATTTGTATAATATTATGATATAAAGTCCTACTCTTCTATTTATTAAATTTCATTTTATCATTTAAAATATTTACAATTCCGATATAATCACAAGCTTGGTTTTGTAGTTCTCGAAAGTAAAATACTTATCTTATTTACGACTTACGTGATAGATAGCAAGACTTAAACCGTTAAAGCGAAAGGGGGGTCTAGATATTTAAATTATATCATGAGAAATGATAAATAATTAATTAAAATTTTGTGTTATTATTGGCAATAGAATCCAAAACCTTAGTCTTTCTTGTATTAATTTATTTTTTGTTTTATTACTTAATTGTATAATAAAATCTAAAGGACTTATATATATATATATGTATATGTATATATATATATATGTATGTATGTATGTATGTATATGTATGTATATATGTATGTATATGTATGTATATATATGTATGTATGTATGTATGTATGTATAATAATATATTAATATGTTATATTTTTATTTTATTTGAGGCTAAACCTAAAGGAACATTTCAGTTTATAACTTTATTATCGCAATTTCTGAACAGACAACAGCGCCACTTCATCACGCCAGTCCTCACTCCTCACCGCACCGGCTCACCTCTCCTCACTCCTCACTTCACCTCGCATCACCGATCTTGGACCACCATCCTCTTCTCCTTGTCGGCGACATCATCGACCACCACCTTCTTCTGCTCCTTGTCCAGCGACTTATAGTTTATTGGTTCGATATTTCTAGAGCCTAGAGGTATCGTCTATTCTTTCTCGTTCATCTATCGTTTCATCTTTTTCGTTCATCTATTGTTTGATCTTTCAATATTTATTCTCTATTTTAATATTTTGATGTTCCATGTATTCGATTATGAAATTAGAGTTTTTGTTGTCCATATAAATTGGGGATTACTGTATTGTTGGTATATTTTAGGGGTTTTTTTTAAATGAAATTAATGTGTTGTTCACACCTATGTTCTCTTTACTTGCATTTTGTTTGATTGAATCCAAGAATCTGTGAATTTTTTTTAAACTCTTCTGTCTTTATGCAAATCAAATGCAACTTTTTTTTAAACTTTTCAGTCTTAGTGTTGTAGAATTGATATATTTATAATATATATTAGCATTCAATACATTGAACTTGAAAGTTAATGTTATGTTTTACCATGTTGGTGAACTCAGTTGTGTCGAGTTCATACACACCTATTTGACAATACAAAATCTAAATTCTGAGTAATATTTATCATTTTTTATGTTTATGAAAGAGAACTAATATTCCAAAATAAATAAAAAAATAAGTATATGAGACCTGAATAGATAATTCTCATTTTACTTTAATAGTTCCCTGGTTAGTAGACTTGCTGATACAACCAAGAGCTTTATTGTCAATATGATGCTTATTCTTCCGTGTCTCTAATAAGTGGGAAAACATTGACACATGAAAAATGGAAGGCATAAGGCTGACTTGTTAAATTGTGAAGGTGATTACAGAAATGACACTCTTGACCATTCTAGGTTTCTTGAAATTGGTGGCCTACTCATCATGCAAAGGGAGTTAAAATTTAGTCCATTTTTAAGTTTCAAACCGAGAACCTATTTTGGTATTGATAAGGGCTTAGCTTACCTTTTTGGTTTGAAATTTCTCTTAGATATTCTTCTCAGATCCTTCTTACATCTGCCAAACAATGGAGTTGTTCACTCTTTCCATCATTCTGCTTCCTTCTTGGCGTTTGGTTTCTGATAAGACTAATGAATAATAAATAATTTAGTTGTCTTAGCATAACTAACTAACTATATGACAAGATAAAAGTTGGTATTCTTTAATAATTTATCATAACACTGGCATATATATATATATATATATATATATATATATATATATATATATATATATCAGAGCTTAAGCATGGAGACAAATGAAGCCACGATCAAAACAACTTTCTTTGTAGGTTGTATTATATTTTGCAAAAAACTTCATGACTTGGACACAATAATGATTCAATTTATCCTTTATATTTATATAGGTTTGGTTAAAAAAGTTGGTGCTTGCACCATTGGAGAGGGAGAATCATCTACTAAAATTTAAGAGGTAGTATTAATTTTGATAAATGATTTATATACGCCATTTTTTTTTTACATCTTCTCCATATCTTGATATTGTTATGTTCCTTTTGCAGGAACTAGGAAGGGAGGATGGAGAATTTGATGATCTGATGTTAATTTTGATGTTTCTTTTTAGTTGTTTTGTAATGTTATTAATGCTGGTTTATGACTTTATGATAGCCTGTTATTTGACTTTGGACTATTTCAGCTTTTGTGTGACTTTGAACTAATTTAGCTTTTGTGTTTATTTTTTATATAGATATGGTGATGTAATGAACTTGTAAGCTTTTGATCCAATATTATGTCATGTCAGTATGTGTTTTTATATTTTTTTATCAATTATTTTTATTGGTTTTGTATGAGAAAGTAAAAGAACAGATTCAGGCCAACAATATAGAATTATTAAGGTTTTTTTTTTTTTAAACATCAACTCGAATTGAACCCGAAAATGTAAATCGAAACTGCCAACCCGAATTTAACCCAAATTTAGAAATTTAATAATGGGTTGAGCTAGGGTTCACATGGTCGGGTTCATAGTCGGGTTCGGTCTAGGCTCGGGTTGGCCATTTTATACTTAAGGTTGAGCCTGAGTCAAGTCTCCAGCTTGCCCGAGTTACAGCCCTAACCTTACTGCTTATATTATAAGGTGAGCTAATAAGGTGTGATGTGGACTAAGCTTACACATAAAGGCCCAAAAACAAAGGTGGGCTAAGGTACAAACAAAATGAAAAAGCCAAAATAAGTTGGGTTGGGTTGTTTCTTGGCGAAATTGGAAGAAAAAAAAAAGCAATTAGGGTGGGCTAGGCTGCGTGCTGGTGGAGTAACTGGGCAGAAGGGTTGTTTTTTGGCCAAATTGGAAAGGAAGAAAAAACACTTGGGGTGGGCTAGGCCGCATGCTGGTGGAGTAACTGGGCAGAAGGGTTGTTTCTTGGCCAAATTGGAAGGGGAAAAAAAACACTTGGGGTGGGCTAGGCTGCCTGCTGGTGGAGTAAATGGGCAGTGGGATCTAAGGCCCAGTCTTACCCACTTCTCTCGAAAGTTGACTGGACTAGCTTGCCAATGGGCACCGGCTGGGCTAAAGTCCGGTAGGCTCAGTACACTTTTTGCATTTCTTAATTTGCTAGTGACAGTCAAGCGAATTATATATATGAAAAATACTAGCCACAATCACGTGAATTAAATCATGTGTATCCTATTATAAGATTCATAAGATCCAATGACTGAATTTTGGTAGCATGAACCGCTGGTCTACTAGCACCCTTTTTATATAGGATAAATTACACTGACCTTTCCTAAAGTTTGGTTAATATACACTTACATTCCCTCTTGTTTACAAAATTACACTGACCTCCTCTGTCAGAGCTATCGAGAGGATGTCATTAACGATTCTTATGTAATTACGTTTCTATCCTTACAGCATCACACAAATTAATGATTCTTACGTACACGTTGACCACGTCAACCATTAATGATTGTTAACGGTAGGGAACACGGTGTTACAAATATACAAACCTTAAAGGAGAGATCAGTGTTGCAAATAAGAGGGAAGGTCAGTTTTACAAAAATAAAAATCTCAGGGGAGGTCAGTGTAATTTTGCAAACAAGAGAGGAAGGAAGTGTGTATTGACGAAACCTCAGAGGAGATTAGTGTAATTTATAATGGAGAGCAAACCTTTACAATGGAGCTCACAAGCTCGTTCTTTCTATTGCTAACTGAAGTTTTTCACCTAGTCTTCTAGGGTTCAATCAACTCTTTACAATAGATGTGAAGAAGATTTGTAGTACAAAGATGATATCTCTCAAAGATAAATGCTCAAGTGTAAGCTCACAACTATAGCAATAAATGAATCTCAAGTTTGAAACTCAAATCTTAATTGACAGAGAGTGAGATGAGTAAATGATTATTAATGCTTGTGAATATGATAGTTCTATATGATAAATACAAACCAAGGCTCATATATATCTTTATAAAACAAAAATTGAGATTCTTCACTAAATAAGTCGACTGATAAGTAGACTCATTTTGACATAAGTAGACTTATTCACAGAATAAGTCGACTGTTTTGTCATTCTTAAAAGACCAAAACAATCTGTAATAATAAGTCGACTTATAGGAATGGATAAGTCAAATGGTTTATGCTCAACATGAAATAAGTAGATTTTTAAAGTCTAACTGAGCCTAAACCATCAAAGACTTATAAGATGTGATTCAAGGTGATCAAGTCCTATTTCTAAGAGACTAATGACCAATATAAAATGTAAAAATGATATGCATATGATATTAGAGTCTTATATTAAAAAAATAAGCTTCGAGCAAGATATTCAAATATAACTTTACAAGTTTACCTAAACTCTCACCATTTTCTAACAATCTCAATTATTCTTTGTTTGACATGATTCTTCAAGCTCGATGTGTCAACTTTTTCTCAAGTAAATGAGTTCTTTTGATCATGCCATCTTCAATGTTTTATCTCATTTTGAATAAATCATTGTTCTAAGCAATTACTCAATGTAAATATTAGAACCTAAAATTATTAATGATTTATTATCATTAAAATTACAAAATTACCTTTAGGTTAAAACTTTTGGACCAACAAAATATATATAATACACACACAATCAATTGTATCCATGCATGAAAATTAGTTCGACCTTAGCCATTTACTTCACTACTTTATTCTATTTGTGAATGCAAACTGTATTGGTTTATTTAACTTATTTAAAAGGGGCTAGCATTGCAACCCTTTTGAACCGAAAAAAATAGCACCTTCATTCAATTTTTATAATTCACTACTTTATTCTATTTGTGAATGCAAACCTTCTTGGTTATTTAACTTATTTAAAAAGGGTTACCATTGTAACCCTTTTTTAACGCAAAAAAAAAAATAGCACCTTCCTTCGATATTTATAATTTCTTGACGTTTTCAATTAGACCCTTGGAAGGAGAGAGACTCTATTTTAGAATTACTGTATAAAAACTATTGTTACACTCTATTTATTATGGTAAAAAAAGCTGATTCGCCTAGCATTGCTCTGATAAATGTGCCGTATTGGACGGTTTCGAAATTCGCACATTTGAAACAGTCGAATTCGGAAGAAAATCACGTAACAGAAAACAAGGGTAGGTAAGGAAGTAGCTCAGCTATGCGAGTATGCCTGCCCCTGCTAGCCAGGGTTTAATGGAGTTTTACAACCTACCACACACACAAATTCAAAAAAGTTCTTATTTAATTCGATCTTAATTGTCTCTTTCCATTATCTGTTTCCTTTTTCAGATATACATACATAGTACAAACGAAGAGAGTGAGAGAGAGAGATTTTATTGGTTACAATATAGCAGTAGATGAGTGGGAGAGAATGATGGGAAGAGAAGAGGAAATGGGTATTGATGAGTTTGAGGAGCGAGTGCTTGAGACGGTCAAATGGTGTCAGCAGAGGAAGGAACCTCCACTGGTATGGACAATGGAAGTCATCAAGTGCGTGGCCAATGCCGGTTTAGGGATGCCCAGTGCGGAGTTAGGAGAGGTGTTGGTGTCCCAACTTTGCTTATCCAACAACAACAACAACATTCCCTCACTCTGGAAGTTCCTCGACCAAGCCCTTTCTTCGGGTCTCCTCTCCGCTCTCCATGTCCTCGCCCTCCTCACTTCTAGGTCTCTCTCTCTCTCTCTCTCTCTCTCTCTCTCTCTATATATATATATATATATAGCATCCTTAGTTTACTTGTTTCTAACCTCCATTTCTGGATTGAAGTACTAGTTGTTGATAATTTGTGAGTTCAGAGAACAGCATCAATAATATGGGTTCAATACAATTGTTTTTGGCCTTCATACTGGCCTGTGGAAAAATAGAAACGGTGGTCCGTGTGAGACTTCTTCTTTGGGTATTGGGATCTTTCCTCATAGACTATGTTCCATTACCTGATCGGTACTAGTTGTTGATAAGTCAACTTGTCACCCACAAATTTGTGATTTATGAATACCAATTGATTGCTTTTATTGTTCATGTGGACGCTATAGAAAACAATATATATTAGTTGCTATGGGTCTGTTTATACTTTCAAGAGACTATATCACAGCGAAGTTTAAATGAAAATAATATTCAACTGTTACCTTGTTTATGATTCCCCTACAAGGTATTCTAAGAAAAATAGAAAAAGGACAAGTAATATTGTTTGATGTCAACTGTATGTGTGTAACCCACCCTTTAGAGCTTGAAATTAAATTATGACCAGTTCTTAGCTCGAGATGCCAAATTCTCAGAAGACTGTTTGGTGGTAGCAGGCAGGATGGATCTTGGACTTGGTGAGGAATTGTTTGCAGTTGGAAAAGTCTACCCATTATTTGTTATTTGAGGGTCATTTGTTAGTGGTTAGATAGGTTAGAAGCTAAAGACAGTCTTCAAGCCCTTAATGGGATATGAACTCAAATGACAAAGTTATAGCATTAAAAGTGCTTGCATGACTAGGGATGGCGACGGCCCCTCCATCCCCTGATCTTGAGCCCCTTTCAGCTTCCATTCCTGCCTAAGAAGGTGGTCCACCTTGCCCTGTCCATGGAACTCCCATCCTTACCCAATTTGGATACTTCAATCCGTCCACAAGCCTTTTATTTCAGGTAGTGGAGAAGTTATAGTGCATGATTTAAGATATAAAAGAACACTAGTTTTAAAGTTACATTTTATATGGGTTATATATTTTTGTAATCAAGTTAAAGTATAAGGGGTAGTATTGTTAAGTGAATATATAAACAAGGATGGGCAGGACAGGTCTTCCTCTCTCGTCCTAACCCGCCCCTGCCTCGAAAGAACTACCTCAATCTTGTTCCATGAATGGTAGGACCCGATAATCCAGGTTTGGTTGCCTTTCCTAGTCATGACATTTAAAATGGAGAAAGGGGGGGGGGGGGGGGGTGGTGTTGCTTAAGGATTTATTTCTTATTATTCTCATTCAAGAAGAAAGAAACAAAAGAGTGGACTTGAGCCCAATAATGTGGAATATCGCAAACATGCCTTCCTGGCGAATAGTTGGCATTTCAAAAAATATGCCCTTATACAACAGAGTAGTAACCTTCCACAAATCCTGTTGACTATGAAAGGGTCTATGCAAAGAGGGTGGAAGCCCCATTTTGATATTTGCAAGTACACTCTTTTCGTAAACATTTGGCGATGTGAGAGATTGCAATGTGATTTACACCATAGGAGGAAAAATCTTTTGGAAAAATTACAAGAAAGGAATTATTATTCTTCAGCATGAAAGGCAGTTTTTTTGGAAGGTTTTCAACAGTGCGTTTCTTTGTTGGTTCATTTTCCCTCCATTACAGAGCCTCCCACTTGTATGAGAGGGAAATTTATAATTTCCTCTTCTCTGAAGATTCTCTGGCGGAGGGATCCTTTTGAGATTGAGAGCAATGTTTTAACTTTGTTAGACACCAAAAGCTAATCTCTTAAGGAATGAATATAACAATGTATATTAAGCTCTTACATCTGTCCTCATGTGTGATAGACAAATAGACTGAAAAATAGACAGATTAATAGAATAAAGTGTAAATATGAATACCGAATGGGTGGGCTGAGAGAGTTGAACCCCTAATCTCCCAGATTAAAAGCTTTCAACCATGTTAGACAACCAGTTATCCCAAAAGTTTAATCCATTAAGGAATGAGTTCAAGAATATATTTCAAGCACCAACAAACTTATGGCACATGCTGCCTTTAGTTATATTGATTTAAGGGATTTCCTTTACATGAGAGCTTTCAGCTTTGAATTAAAAACTTCCTTGTCTTCAAAGACAATCCTCCTTAAATTGTGGAATTGTCTATAAAATGGGTTGATGTACTTTGCACAGTGGATTATGGTTGCGTCAAAGTTGTGTTGATTGGGAAACCTTCCTTTTGATTAAGATTACCTCTCGAACTTCCAAGAACCTTGTTGGCCAGGAGTTGGGGCTTCTAGGATGGTTATGAATATATGGGCTCTTTGGGCATTAGGTACTTGTACATCTTATGGGGCACTGCTTTGGTTATGTAAGTGCCTATTATGGAGTTCCAGGGACCTGTGTAATTTCAGTCTCCAACAATAGCATATGCATTGGTTTGGTTTCTAGACCATCTGTAGCCTACATTAGGCTTAAGGTGGGGAGTGGTAGGCTACTAGTAGCTAGTTAATGGTTAGGTGATCTCATGGGGATGCCCAAGCGAGAAAGGAATGAATAGTAAAATAAAGTAGTGTAATCTAATCATCCTAAATGATCACCATGTAGATTGGATAGATCTACCAAGTTGCCTATTAGGATTTGGGTCGGGTCATTTGCTTCAGTAATCCATGCTTATGAGAAACAACTACATAAATACCCAATTTTTTCTAGGAATTGCTTGCATTAGTGTCTAAGTTAAACTAAAGTTGGAGATGCAGATTCAATCTGAGATTAGTGAACATTGTTCCGTGTACCTTGTTCTTCATCCCATGTATCATGTGAACCTGGATGGTTGTTCTGGGGGAGGATTTTGACATTGGATAACTTGAAAAGGAGAAGACAGATCATTGTGAACTGGTGCTGTATGTGCAAGAGGAATGAGGAATCAGTTGATCTTTTTTTTTTTTGCATTGTTTTTTGGCCCGGGACAGTTGGGCAATGCTTTTGGGGTTCCCTGGGTTATGCCACGGTTTACTAGGAGCATGATTGAGGCTTGGATAGGTTGTACATTGGGTATCCAAGGCCGAGATGTTTGGCAGGTGGCTTTGTGTGTTTGGAGGGGTTTGTGGAGGGAACGGAATATGAGATCCTTGAACGGAGAGGAGACTTCTATTGGGATGCTTAAGTTCTCCATTATTAGCTCTATTTTTTTGTTGACTTTTTGGGAGAAATTGTAAATCTATGGGGAGATAGTGGATTTTTTGTCTCTTTTGAGAGATTAGGGGCCTCATTTGGCCCTTGTATAGCCTTTTGCAGGATGCGTTCCCTGTTTGAACATGCTTTTTCTAATGATACTTATCAAACAAAAAATGTACAAATATATTTAGACCATATCTTTAATCATCTAGGTATGGCGCAGATGCCTTGATGTCACTACCAGCTAATATATATTCTCATAATAGTGAGTGGAAAAGTTTTCGTACCTTTGAGGAAATTTATGAAGTAATATTTTTACTTGACGTGCCTTCTCTCCATTCCATCTTGTAATTCGCAATATCTGCATAACCACATCATTCTCTTTGCATTTTATTGTCTTGCTTGTCCAAGAAGAAGCATGTACTAGGGAACTTTTATTCTTTCTTGCCCTTGTTTGTCAGATCAAACAACATTCTTCTATCTACCCTCTAATATTTCATAACTATGGGAGTAAAAAATTTATTAATTTGCAGAATGATTCAAAATTTTGTTGGTTTAGGTAAGTTAAAAAAAAGGCCATATATATCATTACAGAGGTATGTTCAGTACCTTACACATAAAGTACATATTATGTATTGCATAAAAGAATTCTTAAATGTAAATATCCTGTGAACTAGAGAAAAATTTCTTGCACTGGTTCATGTCCTTACACATAAAGTACATATTATGTAATGCATAAAGGAATTCGTAAATCTGAATATCCTGTGAACTAGAGAAAATTTCTTGCACTGGTTAATGTCTTATATTATAGACTGAACAAGTTTGTCATAGTTTGTGAAACATCTTCTAACTTCATGATAATTGTATGTTGCAGCTACCGATTGCATTTCAACAACCAAATCATCAATTTTTTTTTGGGTGGATGAATAAGCATTTATGATCTTCAGATTGGAATCTCATTTGACATAGCAAAACTATCTGGCTTATTAGAATTTCTTAAATGAAAGTCTCATATGATTTTTTTTTTAATGCATGTAAATTCACAATTAACTAAAAAAAGATATGTATCCTCACCACAAGCACTTAACTAAAGGAATAACACATTCAATTCTTAGAACTCTCGCATAACTTATCAATTTGCGCGCAGCCACTATCTCAGAGAAAGGTATGGACATATAAGAAAAGTCTTCCCATTAGTTTTATGGTCAATTCCATACTTAATTTAACTTGGAAAATCAAATTTAGGACCTGTTGATATCTATGGCTAGGACATGTTATAGATGCATAAATATATGTGTAATTATGTACATTTCTTCTAATAATTCCTAACATAATAGATTTTTTATTTTTTTTCAAAACTATCAATTTTCAAGTAATAGAATTATTAGTTACCTACATAGATTGTTTCCAACTTATTAATTCCTAGAAAATATTAACTTACTAAATATTTATTTTTGGAGTATTGACAATAAGAGAACAATAGGGATGCTCAAACTTCCCTAGTAAAAAAGGAGCTATGCCATTTAAAATCTTTATAATTTTCTGATATTGCTAGGTTCTTGATTCCCTTGGCTTTGCATATTTGTTACAGGGTTGTTCCCCATCGACATTCTCAACCAGAGGCATATAGACTCTATTTGGAACTTCTAAGCAGATACGCATTTTCATTTGATTCACTTGGGGCAGATGCTTGCCGAGAGAAGTAAGTGTCTTTATCCCAGCGCCGCCAAAATTTGAACTCTCTCTCTCTCATCCACGAACATAAATACAATCAGATACATGCATATATCAGTTCATAAGGTAGTTATGACTTGTTGAAGAAAAGATTTCTTTTATAAGTTTGTCCCTGTAATTTCTCCCCCCTTTTTTAGTAAATATTTTGTCCAAATGTTGGTTCAATATTCTTTGTACTTTTTCCCTTCTCTATTAAGTTATTTATATATTTATTATTATTATTTAAATATACCAAAATGCTTTTTCTTTCATTAAAGACAGCCAGCACTAAATTTATGAGTGGTTGAAACCCAAGATATGAACAACAATGCAACAACCAGAATCTCCCATATGAGTGCTCTTGTTGAGTGGATAATTTCATCATAAATCATTTCAATGATATTATTTTACTCATGACATCCCTCAATGTTACTGACTGAAGATAATTACTGAACGAGGTTGGTACATTTGGTTTTGACAAAGAGAATAGGGGATAAATATAATGGAGAGAAAGGCATGTGGACGTGTACAAAGAGAGAGAGGGGACTTCCCCCAGCCCCTTCTTAATGTTTCTGCTCTTCAAATGATACCTTTCCTTTATTATGTAATGATTTAAAGGTAAAATCAGGTATGCCCCTTTTCTTTCCTTCCTTCTTCCTATCCGCTCAACCATATCAAAGGAGAAGAAGACCCCTCCTTTTTCCTCAGAATACCTTTTAATCCATCCTACTTCCATTTCCTTCCAATTATGTATTCTTCGTACCAAATGAAGCATTTAAACAACTCAGACGGGGAAAAGTTGTCTCATGGTCAAGCCGGTTGACTTGTGACCCGACTGTCAAAACAAGCTAGTGGTTAGTCTAGTACCGTTAACAATGTTCAGTTTAGAGACCCACAACTACCTTCAATAGTGTTCCAACATTTGGTCATATAGGACATTATGTACACCTTTTCTCTTATAACACCTTCTTTGGCATTGAGCTGGGTGCGCAATTACTCATTAATAATGTTAGGGAAGGTGGGGACATGTGCATGCATATTCTTCTAATTTAGTGTTAAGATGGCTAACTGAACAAGAAAAACGAATAATAATAGAAGGAAAAGGGGAACTTCGTATAGCTCTTTGTCTTTTAGGTCGTTGTAGTGTCGGAAGAAACCCATTAGTCATATTTGTTGATGGTTCTTGCAATAGTGTCACATAGGAAGATTGCAATACTGCATGTTGAAACTTTGCTGACAGTACATTGTAAAAATGGGTAGTATTAAATTATGAGGAAAAAATAAACTTCTAATTTTGTATAGTATCAGTTTATAATTTGAAAATAAATTGAACAATATAATATTTAAAGAAATAACTTGAAGAAATGGAGATGCTGTTCCGTTTGGGGGTAAATCAAGTTGACGAACTTAACGTCTTACCCTAGACTTGGTTTCACATCACTGTCAGTGCCAGAATTTCAGTCAAGGATGGGCAGGAGTGGATTGATAAATAGTATGTCAACTTCCACTTGTCACCCTAACCATAGACATCGTTAATAATATATCATAAGTCTGTGTGGATGAGTTTATCATTACTACACCAAAGGACTTGAAAGAGAATTTACAGGTAATAAAATTTTCTCTTGCCAATTTAGCCAAGCTTATCAAACCTGGGCAACCATTCAAATTCATCATCAAAGATACACTAGACCAATATTCTAGTGGAAATAATTTAATAGATCCAATGTCCAAAAAAGCAGTTTGATCACTTGGTCTAGCAATAAGCTTTTCGACAGTTAATTCATAACAAGAGTATGAGAATCAGATGTTTAAATTTTTTCCAGTCAAGCTAATGTTTAGAAGATTCAATCTCTTAAATGTGAGATTACAGTAGTACGAGATGAACTGAAAGGTTGCTACATGCAATAGGATGCAGCTTGACAAGTGATTGAAATTCATCAAATTAAGGGAGGGAAAATTGATTTTCTTCAACCCTCTTTCCGACCACCATACAATGAAGTCTTGCAACACTTAAGAGTATCTTCATGTACTAATCATATAATTACAGTTTAGCCTGTTTAGGTGTTTGTATCTATGATTTGAAGGAAGAAAATATTTTTTATTTTGGACAGGTGTTTGGAAGAAGAAGATATTGCAAAGAATTGTCTTAAATAACTTTGTTTACAATTTGGTTATAGTTACAATTAAGGTGTTCGTACTCTTATTTTTGAGGGCGGAAAAGATTGTTTTAAGTTCAGTTGAGGCTATCTTTAAATTCAGTTGTGCCTATTTGATAATGAATGTAATCGATATATAGTGCTCAACTCAGTTAAGCCTTAAAACACCACCACTTGGGTTGTTTAATGCTCAAGAAAAGATGCCATTTCCAATTCTTTATTGTTTTTGGTGAACAACTTTCCCCTCACCCAACCTCCTGACTCTTTCTTTTAAGACGTTACTGCATTTTGCAGTGACTCCATTCACAAGGATAGATTTTGTTCTCTCAAATGCTTTGGGAGATGAATTTCTATTTTCCTTTTGAATTGTTTAAACCAATGTTCTAAAAACTAATATGATTATTGGACTTGGAAATTCAAAATTGAATGTCAAATTACAAAAACAATCTCTGGTGAAAATTACTGTTTAGTTGTTTGTGTTTTCTGGTTTATAGGAAGATTCTCTTACAAATTTGTTTCAAATTAAAGACCCTTTTACTTTAATTTGACTAGTTGATGATTCGGGTCTAAACGGTTAGAATCTCTAGAAGAGTTGATTTTCATATAAGTTTTTGATTATGTTTTGGAATCATATCTATTAGCTTTTAAGTTATAGAGTTGGAAAGTGGGTCCTCAACTCTCTTGCTCTGCCCTCTCTCAGGTACATGTAACCGTTTCTTGGAAACAAATAAATTATCATTATTTAACTTTTTAGTTTTTGACCTAACTGGAATGGTAGTCTCCCATTCTGATTTCTCTTGACTCATGCAAATTCTCGCTAAAAGAATCTTGACCTTTGGGAAAACATTTTTTTGGTATCATGTGCAGCAGTATGCAATCTGTCAACCAATCAAATTTGTTCAATTCATGCTTTTCTATTTTGCAGGATAATAAAATCTGTTGATCTTGCCCTTCAGCTTTCCCAGAGATATGGGGTTCAGGATCTGGAACCTGGACACGCACTAGTGTTGTTCTTTTTCAATATTGTCATTGGCTTAATTGACAGCACATTTGAAGATTGGGGATTGCGAATGACATCTGTTGACGGAGCAAGTGAAGCAAGTGGTAGCCAGAATATGGACGTGGACTCTAAAGGAAATAAAATCTATAAAAGAAATGAACATCGTGAACAGATAAGAAGAACAAATTCTTTTATGGCCCTGGAGCTATTGGGAAAACTAACAGAAAATAGAAAGGCTATGGTTCTACTCCGCCTTGTTCACTTGAGTATGTACGTTCTTCACTGTTGTATTCAGTTTGCGTCAATTATTTTGCTCCTCAGTACACATCTGTTATTTCCAGAATTGAACTATACATTGCGTTGGTAATCAACTGAATTCTGTATAGCCTCTTCATCCTCAAAGAGGAGGGAAGGGGTTCAAGCCCCGGTGTGGGCAAAAAAGTGTGAGTCTCTCAACTAGGAAAAAAAAAAATTTCTGTATAGCCTTTTTCACCAACTTCTCTGCTTGCATTGTTCCATTAGTTCAACATTTTTTGTCCGACTTCGTTACTCTTCACACGTTGCTAATGTAGTCTTATAGTGGTTACTTGTTCTTTCAGCTTTCAAAATATATTTGCTTAAGGGTTTAAACAATGTTTCAGGAATGGAGAACTATGTTTAGGAGCATTGCATTTTGCTGAGTTTTGTGGCCATTGTATTACACTATTATGTAACATTTAGAAAATCCTCTCAACTGTGGAGGTCCCAGTGTTTGCCATTGATTTATCCTTAAAGGAGTCAGACATCTTGATCCGTTATTGGTGTCAATGAGCTAATGCAAGTCTTTTACAATTTTTGGTAGCTCAAAATGACGGTTTCCTTAGAAAATTTCTCGTGGTTTCCAACTGCCTCCCTTATTATTTGATATTTTTTGCTTCTCTTTACATTAGATCATTTTCTAAATCAGATCTCTAATCTTGTGAAGTCCATAAACCAATTATCCTTGTTTAATAATGATCTACACCAAGTTTTTGAAACTTGAATATGCAATTTTAGGCTTTAGGCTTGAAAAAATCTCCTAAATAACTCTCCTTTGTAAATTCAGGAGTCATTAAGGCACCTGAAATTTTTATTTTTATTTTCATTTGTATTTGTTGGCATATGATTGATAGTAAGAGATTGCTTGTGGATCGCATTAAGCTCATTCATGATGAAATTGTTTATGCTTCTTGGATGCTTTTATTAAAGGAAATGCAAATAAAAGGGGTAGATGCATCTCTTTGTTCAGTTGAGAATTGGTGACATCGCTCTCTCTTGTTGGTCAATTGTTGGTAGTTACACCTTTTATTTATGACTGGGTTCGATTTCTAAGCCTTTTATGCTCTGTTTGGTAGGAAGGAAGAAAATTGGATGGAAAGGAGATAAGCAGATGGATGAGACATCCCTAGGGAAGGGATGGTGTCCTTCTCTCTTTTTGTTTGGTTGGATGGAAGAGAAGGGGATGAGATAATACATCACTTTGTTTGTTAGGAGGGAGGGAAGAGTGTTTTAATTTGTTTTTACTATTATACTCATCACTACCTATAGTACTCCTTTGAACCTTTATTTATCCATAATTATGAAGGGTTGTAGTGTAATTTAAATTTTTTATAACAGCCTAACATTCCTTCCTCTCTTCCGTCGATATTTGGAGGGATGAAAATTTGTGAAGAGGAAGGATGACTCATCTATTCTCTTTTACCTTCCCTCCTTGTCTCCTCTCTACCAAACAAGGAAATTTATTCCTTCCTTCCTATCTTCTCTTCGCCTCCCTTCCTTCCTTCCTACCAAATAGAGCATTACCTTGACTCACTAACATATCAGACCTGATATCATGCTTTCTTTTGATTTGTCTTATCAATAGTGACATGTTGAACAGGATCCCAGTCCCAGGATTTTAGTGAGGCATCTGAAAGTCTTTGATAACATCAGATAATGTATTTACTGAAATTTGAAATAGGATAGTAGCACCATTGAACAGTGTTATTGGAAGTCACTAATTTTTTTTTTCCTAATTAAAATTTTCATTGAAACAGAACACCTAATACAAAAAAGAGAGAAGAGGCAAACACCCTAATTACAACAGCTATGAAAATTGTCAAAGATATAAGCTAAATTGAGAGAACTATTATAGAGAGAGAGAGAAATATAATCTGTATTTCATATCACGAAGTGTGATTACAATCTCAATATATAGTATTCTTAAGAAATAAAATAAGGAAAACAACAATATATGGAAACATAAATTATGCCCCTAATTAAAGAATAATTGATCAAGCCCCTAATCAAGGAAGAGTTGACTATTAGCTGTCACAACACTCCCCCTCAAGTTGGAGAGTAGATGTCAATAACTCCCAGCTTGCGGCAGATAGAATCAATTGCATGCTTTGGAAGGGACTTAGTAAAGAGATCTGCTAATTGATTACCAGATGATATGAACGAAGTCGCAATTTCTTTGGAAGTCACCTTAGAACGAATGAAATGACAATCAACCTCGATATGTTGGGTTTGCTTATGAAAAACTGGGTTATTGGCAATGTGAATAGCTGTCATGTTATCACAATAGAGAAGAGATGAGTCTTGAACTGAAAATCCAAATTCTTGTAACAAAGTTCTCAACCAATTTAGTTCACATGAAGTATAAGTCATTGCACGGTACTCAGCTACAGCACTAGACCACGCCACAACCGACTGCTTCTTACTTTTCCAAGTTACTAGATTGTCTCCTATAAAAGTACAGTAACCAGTCGTTGAACATATGTTTGAAAGAGAACCTGCCCAAACCACGACCCGGAGCTCCTTTGAGATACTTCAAAATCTGTATAATCGCCTCTATGTGAGAGACTCATGGGCTGGCCATAAATTGACTCACAACACTGACTGCTATAACCGCCTCTATGTGAGGGACTCGTGGGCTGGCCATAAATTGACTCACAACACTGACTGCATGGGCAATATCTAGACGAGTAATGGTTAGGTAAATCAACTTGCCTACAAGTCGTTTGTACATCTCTGGATCATCAACCAAGTCACCAACCTCAGGCAATAGCTTCATATTAGTCTCCATGAGTGTTGTTGCGGGTTTAGAGCTAAGATAACTTGTATCCCTTGAGATATCAAGTGTATATTTTCTCTAAGATAAACAAATACCTTTCTTTGATCTCGCAACCTCAATACTAAGAAAATAATGTAACTTACCCAAATCTTTAGTGAGAAAATTCTAACCCAAATAACAAATCAAGGTCTGAATCCCCTCCTTGTCACTCCCAATAATGACGATATCATCCACATAGCGCACTAAAATCACAATACCACTCTTTGTCTTTTTAAAGAAAACTGAATGATCAGCTTAACCTCTAGTCATGCCATAAGCAACCACTACCTTGCTAAATTTATCAAACCATGCACGAGGTGAATGTTTGAGTCCATAAGTAGACTTCTTGAGGTGACAAACACACTCTCCCTTGGACTCAAACCCAGGATGTTAAGCCATATACACTGTATTGGTCAGATCACCATGAAGAAAAGCATTTTTGACATCGAGCTGATGGAGAGGTCAGTCAAGATTGGCAGCAAGAGAAATAACTATGCGAATAGAGTTAAGCTTAGCCACAGGAGAGAATGTCTCAGTATAGTCAATGTTATAGGTCTAAGTGAAAACTTTAGCAGCAAGGCGAATCTTTAAACGATCAAGAGTGCTATCAGGATTTTGTTTCACTGTGAAAACCCAACGAAAATCAACAACATGAGCACTTGCAGGCTTTGGAAGAAGATCCCAAGTATGATTCAATTGTAAGGCATGCATTTCCTCTTCCATAGCTTTCTGCCAGCCAGGATGGGAAAGAGTCTCCCTGTATGACTTAGGACCAGTAACAGATGACAAGGATAAAGAGAAAGTTCGAAAAAAAGATGACAAATGATTATAAGAAACAAAATGAGATATAGAATGATCAGTACAAACCCTTCTACCTTTGCGAAATGCAATGGGAAGATCGAGATTAGACTCAGAAGGATGAACAACTGGATCTGTAGGCGTCGATGAAGATGATGGAGGACGCAAGGAAGACTCTACCTATTCAACCGCTGGGGTAGGTGGCAGAAGAGGTTAGTCGAGGGCAGTAGAAGGAGTAGAAGTAGTATCCCTTCGAGGTCGTCGAGCATAAACCCTAGGAGCGGAAGGAGTATCAAGAACCGGAGATAGTAGAACAGTTTCTTGAAAAATAGGTTCCTTCACTTGACTACCCTCTTTAGAATTATATGGAATATGCTCAAAGAACGTTATATCAGCACAAACAAAATGTTTTCTCAAAGAAAGATTGTAACACCTATATCCTTTTTGAGTGCGAGAATAACCTAAAAATATGCATTTGTGAGCTCGAGGGTCAAGTTTGTCCGATATGAGATTTAAATTATGTACAAAATGAACGCACCCAAACACTTTTGGAGGAAGAGAGAGGGGGTCTTTATCAGGTAAACATTATTTGAAAAGGTGATTTTCTTTTAAGGACCCGAGATAACATTCTATTCAATAGATATGCTGCAGTAAGAACTGCATCTGCCCAAAAATATTTAGGTACATTCATTTGGATCACCAGAGCACGAGCAATAACAAGTATTGGTCCATTCTTTCTTTCAGCAATTCCGTTTTGTTGAGTATCAACACAGGAAGTCTGATGGATGATACCCCTCGACTCAAGAAATTGCTGAAAGGTACCTTCTTTATATTCAAGAGCATTGTCAGTCCTAAGAATATGTAACTTGGCATCAAATTGATTAGTGATTTCAACATAAAAAGATCTAAAAACATGAAACACCTGAGATCTATCTTTAAGCACATATTACCAAGTTAAACGAGAATAGCCATCAATAAACGAAACAAAATAACGCGCACCAGACAAACCAGTAGTTCGTGCTGGACCCCAAACGTCAGAGTGAACTAGTTCAAAAGGGTGCAAACAAGGTCCATTAGACCTAAGCAAAAGAAGTCCTATGATAGTTTCACAATTAAAACTAGAAAAAGAAGGTAAAGAGGGAACTAAATGCCGAAGATTGTCTAACGAAGGATGCCCAATACGACAATGCCACTGATACAGAGAAGTCGTGGTATAGAGTGCAGATGGAATAGGTGAGCAAGACGGTTGAAAGTAGTAGAGACCATCCCTTGCGAAGCCCCCACCAAAAATTCTCTTCGTCTTTAGATCCTGAAAGACACATTGGTTAGGATAAAACGTTATCGAGTAGTTTAAGGCAGAGGTAAGTGTAGGAACAGATAATAAATTAAAGGGAAACTAAGGAGAAGGTTAGACTAAGTGTGCTAAGAGTACCAATTCCCTGGACTGGAGATTTGGTACCGTTAGCTATCGTGACAAACAAGGGAGAGGAAGTATGGGAAAATCAGAAAGAAGGGAAAAGTCACCTGTCATATGATCGGAGGTTCCTGAATCAATAATCCAAGATGTACTGGATGAGGAAAGAAGACAAGTATTACCTGAACCGAACAAAGTGGTTGTGTAGGTGGATGGAAAACTGATGCGCTTGACAATTGAATCATACTCTGCCTTGGAAATAAAAATATGTTCCTCAGCTGTGGAGTTAGAGTTCTCCCCCTTAACCGTAGCTTGATTTGTCCATGCGCCCATGGAGTTTCCAACAATAATCAGTAGAATGGTTGGTGTGGCCACAATATGTACACTTCTTGGTACTACGACCACCACGATCCATGATATCCAAGACGAAGAGATTCGAGATGAGTCTATATCATATAACCGAGAGGAATGGTATAGGTATTGTCGCCCATGGTAGCTAAGACGAGATAATCCGAGACTCCAAGTACAAGTTTCAAGCAAGAGAACTAAAGAATTTAAACATGAGATCAAGAACAAAGATATTTTTTTTTTTTGGAAACCTAGGGTTCTAGGTCATCTCTGTCCAAATGACAGAGAGAAAAAGTAGAAAAGCCAACGATACAAAAAAAAAAAAAAAATAGAAACTGAGAAAGAAGAAGAAGAAGAAGAAGAAACTCACGTTAGGTCTCCAACTTTAACCTTGATGCTTTGATACCATGTCAAAGATATAACCTAAATTGAGAGAACCATTAGAGAGAGAGAGAGAAATATAATCTGTATTTCATATCCCAAAGGGTGATTACAATCTCAATATATAGTATTCTCAAGAAATAAAATAAGGAAAACAACAATATATGGAAACATAAATTATGCCCCTAATTAAGGAATAATTGATCAAGCCCCCAATCAAGTAAGAGTTGACTATTAGCTGTCACAACAGAATTAAAACCATTTCCAAAAACAAGCCAAAAGAAATCACTACTCATATTGTCTTGTTCAAATATTTGATATTATCCACAAATGTTATATTTCTGAATAATTTATATAAACACAAGAGGTTGTATAGAGATACTAAAAATACATTGTACCCAGTAACAAGAAGTTCATCTGGGTGTTCTCTAAGTTGAAAAGTCATTTCTATACTATTCGATTTCTATGTGATATGAAATCATTTGCTATAAAATCATTTGTATCCATGCTTGGTTATCTATGTATATATGTATGAATGAATGTCTATCCAGTTTGGAGTAGTTTGGGATACAGTAAAGTTTCTAAATCAATAATATTTGTAGTACTGCTGTCGATGTGGCCTAGTGGTACCCTGTTATGGGAGATTACTTGGTTAAGTTCCCCCTGGGTGTGTCACTCACTCTCATAATGAGGTGAGTCCTCTTGGCAGTGTCATGGCACGGGTGTGCAAAGCTTTTTGATGTATGTTATTTGTTGGCTTAAAGTTATATCTTTGATTAGTTGATATATATCACCTTTTCTTTTTTTTTTTTTTGGTTTATGGCATGGGGTTGAATAGGCCTGAATTGTTCAATGGCCTCCTGCGAAGGATGCATATTGTCAAAGCTCATAAGTTGGCATCACCAAACTTGAAGTCTGCAAACCAACTTTTGGTAAAATTGTCTGCAAATATCCAAAGAGCTCTGGATTTTGAATGTCAGTTGAACAAGCGCCAGCTCATTGGGATGCTTGTTGATATTGGATCATCTAAGCCATCACCTTGCTGTGATTCTGAATTCGGCCGGTTTGCTTGTTGGGTTCCTTTTGACATTTATATGGAGAATGCGATGGATGGGAAACAACTTCCTGTCACATCAGCCATTGATATACTTACAGGTAAATCCTGTTAAAATTTCTGCCTCGAATTTCTACGAACTTAATCGTCATAGGTCGTTATAAATTTTACTCTATTTAATTGCTATAAGGCTCTGGCAACCACTAATTTTCACCATCTTAGTGCAGAAACGATCAAAACGCTTCAAGTATTTAACAAGGCAAGCTGGCAAGAGACCTTCCTTGCACTCTGGCTTTCAGCACTTCGGCTTGTGCAACGAGTTGAGATTAACCCACACAATTTTTTTTTCTTCCTCAAACAACTAAAATCTAGCCGATTTTCATTTTTTTCCATGCTTTATTGCAGGAACGTGACCCCCTGGAAGGGCCTGTTCCACATCTTGAGGCCCGCCTTAGTGTCCTTTTGTCTATTGTCCCCCTTGCAATTGCTCGTTTTTTGGAGGATGATGCCACACTGAGTTCTTCACTTCCAGGAGCTGTGGCATCTAGAAATGTGGAAACCGGGTTCAGACATGGAATGTGTTGCCAGGATCATGCTTCAAGAAAACAGGGGCTGATCTCCTCTCTTCAGGTCCTTGGACACTATTCTGCCCTATTATGCCCCCCTGAGTCAGCCTCTAGTGCAGCTAATAATGCAGCTGCTAAAGCAGCAAGCTTCATCTCTAGTTCCAAGAATGTAAAGGATGGAACAAGTGAAGGTGGTCATAGTGACACTTCCATAAAAGCAGGTAAAACATTCTAAGAGTGTGGAGTTCGATACATAATCTCACAACTTGCTATGACTTGGAACTAATACTAAATGCAAATATCATATTGACTCATTTATTTAGTTTATTCTTATCCCCTTTTTCCTCATTGCTGCTTCCTGTAATTTGTTGTGTGTCATTGTTCATTGTTTCCAGGTGGTGACATGAGGCACCTCATAGTAGAAGCTTGCATTGCTAGAAAGTTAATTGATGCCTCAGCATATTTTTGGCCTGGTTACGTGTCTGCGTCAGTAACCTCACCTTCAGATTCTTCACCTCTTACAAGATCCCCTTGGTCAAAATTTATGGAAGGAGCTCCATTAACCAGTCCCTTAATAGATGCCCTTATAACAACTCCTGCTTCAAGGTATTTAGGGACGCATATATGGTATAACTCTGTCTCTGCCATATCTGTTCTTTCTAAATTTAATGTATCTACTTCTCTCCTTTTCAAGTTTACCAGAGATTCAAAAGTTATATCGTATTGCATTAAATGGGTTGGAGGAGGAGAAGTCAGCAGCTGCAAAGATTCTGTGTGGTGCATCCCTCAGTTGTGGATGGAATATTCAGGTAGCTTATTTATGCACTGAATATGTTAAGCTTGGACTGTTTCTAAGGCCCTCTAGTGTCCACAATTGACCTAAAGTTGCTTTATTGTTTCAGTTATTTAGATTCATTGTTTGTTGATCTATTCAAGTGTTACTGATTACAACTAGAAGGGCCAGGTTCTTCAGATGTAAAGCACTCAAGCAACAGGAGGATAATTTTGGATGTGCTTTAGGTTTGCAAAGCTCTTGAAATTGTGCATTAGCCTTTCAGCTCCTTGCAAGGATTGTTATAAAGAATCTAACAGTTATCTTGCTTGTCCTAGGCCTACAGTACTGGCACCAGAGCAATAATAAGCAAGAACCAGTTTTCTTAATTTTTAGAAGACACTACATTAGCCATTGCTATAATTTGTTAAAAACTCATGTAGAAGTGTTCTAGAACAGTTAAGTATCCTAATACTTCTGAAACTATAATCAGTTAGAACAGTTAAGTATCCTTGTACTTCTGAAACTATAATCACTTAGCTTCACCCCCTGTTTTGCATTGGAGATTGGTACAGGAGTTTGGTACAGCATTCCTTTTGAGAATGGTTTAGCTGTGGCAAATATAAATTCAACTTTCTGATTTAACATCGCTTTAGAGATTACAAAATATTTATTATGTTCACAAATTTAGGAGTTTAAGTCACCCGTATTCTTAATTTTTGTTTCATCAAATTTGCTTCTTTTGCAGGAACATGTGGTGCACTTTGTAATCAAGCTTCTTTCTCCTCCTGTACCACCCAATTTTACTGGAGCAAGGAGTCATCTGATTGATTACATGTCCATGCTGAATGCTATCCTTTTTGGTGCTTCCTCTATTGATACTGTCCACATTCTTTCTTTGCATGGTGTGGTAAGGGAATTATACTTCTGGAATCATTCTATTGAAGTAATTTATTAATTCGTGTTCAATATGCATTTTTACTCGTGCTGATATAGAGTTAATTTGCATCAATATGCAGTTTTACCCTTGTCCACAAGCATGCACTTGTTGGCCATTTAATTTGCGGTGAGATGAGTGCTACTTATAGGAAAAAGAATTAAGATTGACATTGAAGAATCAGTAATTTATATTTATTCTGGAGGAATAAGGTTGGTTAAAAGGGGGTTAAACGTTATCTGACGCTCAATCCAAGCACTTGCCATCTATGTCAATTATCCACATATATCTTTCATGCCGAACTCCTAGTCAGTCTCCAAATTGATTTATCTAATAAATGGTCAATTAGTGATTTATTTGTCCATCCAATCTATTACTTAACCAATCTAAATCCTAAGGCCGTAGACTGTGATCATGGAATATCGAAGAATCATGTTGATATGATCTCGGCTCGATCATCAATCTTCAGTCATTTTCAGTGCTGATACATCGATGAAGTTGCATATGCAAACACTTCATTACATAGTCCTAACACTAATGTTCCTACAGGTGCCTGAAGTTGCAGCTTCTTTACTGCCGCTCTGTGAGGCTTTTGGGTCACTTGTACCAACATCAAAGCACAAATCAAGCACAAGTGATGAGTCCTCGATTTACATGGTCTTTTCTGCTGCATTTCTCTTTCTTCTTCGCTTGTGGAAATTCTACCGACCTCCCCTTGAGCAGTGTATAACAGGAAGAGGGGGAGCAATTGGAAGTGGGCTTACTCTGGAGTATCTTCTCTTATTGCGCAATAGCCGCATTCAATCACATAATTCTACTGTCCAGGATGAAACGAGTAGCAGTTCAAACCTGAATGGATTGACTTCAAATGAGTCCATATATATTGATTCTTTTCCAAAATTTAGGGCTTGGTATTGTCAAAACAAATCCTGTATAGCCTCACCACTTTCTGGCTTTTGTAGTGGAAATCCAGTTCATCAAGTTGCTAATAAGATCTTAAATATGATTTACTGGAAAATGACTAACAGTGGGACCATATCTGGTAACTCTTCAACTCCATCAAGCAGCAGCATAAGTAGTTCCCCGGCAAATGCCGGAGAAGATGGTTACCGGATACCTATGCTCCCCGCATGGGAGGTATTGGAAGCAATGCCTTTCGTTCTTGAGGCAATTTTAACAGCTTGTGCCCACGGAAGGCTTTCTTCACGGGATTTGACAACAGGTTAAATAAAGGCTTACAATTTATAGCTTATTTGTATTCCCTATTCATTTCTAATTTCTTGTTACTTACTCTCTTGTCTGGTTAGTGGCTACTTGTATATCTCCTTAATTTGGTTTTGCCTGTTATTAACAGCACAACTGACATTATTTCTGAATTTTGGAAGTAAAATTTAGTTAGGAATTCCTTTGTGATTTTTACTTTCCATTAATAGTATATCTCTAATGAGCCATCTAACTTGCAGGTCTGAGGGACCTAGTTGACTTTCTGCCTGCTTCTCTTGTAGCTATAATTAGTTACTTCTCTGCTGAAGTTACTCGTGGTATATGGAAACCAGTATCAATGAATGGAACAGACTGGCCTAGTCCAGCAGCAAACCTTGAATCAGTTGAGTCTGAAATAAAAGAAATACTAGCTGCCGCAGGTGTTAATATTCCAAGCTGTTCATCTGGTAGGTTAAACAAGTCCTTTATATGTGTTTTCTTATGTGTTTTCTTATTATATTGCATTATGTTGCTATGATTTGTTTTGTTATTTTTATAACTCTTCAGTTTGTGTTGTTGTGTAAGTTGGTGTCTGCTGAATTATCTTCCTTAACTAGAGATCAATTGTAGACATCCCGATAGTTGAGAAAAAGCTTTGTAGAGTTGAGCTGAACTAGAGATCATTTTAGTTCATAAATATGAGCAATCATTTAAGCAGCTGCTGTGACATACGTGGTGCCTGAAAAATGGAAGAGTAGGAAAACACACGTGTAAACTCAATGGAAAATTTCATTCACCACCCTATGGAATCCACCAAATAGATAAGAGTAAAGATAACAAGAACTTAGCCTAAGGCTGAAATTTTATTCAAAATTTAAGTTGTCTCCCTCCATTGCAAGGCTTAGAACTATATATAAGCATTAGCATGGAACAACCCTCAGTCGTATGTAGAATTCCAATAGTATTGACAATTTTCATGTTGGTTGACACAAGTTTCAACCAGACAACTTTGATTATATTGTAAATGAAAATTAAGTTGTCTCCTCCATTGCAAGGCTTAGAACTTTATATAAGCGTTGGCATGATTTTAAACCAAGTTGAGTGCAGAAACCAAAATTAGCCACTGTTCTAGGCTAGTCGTGATTTTCCTCAAGGCATTTAACCATCTATGTCCTAGACCATGAGAAAGCTTTGGAAGTCTACTTTCCAACCAACAAATGGTTCATTATTCAGAGTTCTATAGTGGGAGATAGATCCATTTAACTGACAAGTTTCGAAGCTGACTGCAAAACTGAAGTTCAGTCCCTTTTAGCTTCTTGTTGGATAGTCTTGGGGTGTTTGGTGTTTTGGGCAATTTGGGTCTGAGCGGATGCTCAGAGTTCTATAGAGGGAGATAATTCCATTTAACTGACAAGTGTTGAACTGACTGCAAAATTGAAGTTCAGTCCCTTTTAGTTTCTTGTTGGATAGTCTAGGGGTGTCTGATGTTTAAGGAAGTTTGGGCCTGAGCAGATGCTCCTGCATCATTCTTCCCTAGTTAGAGAGGAATCTTTCTAGGGCGAGTCACATTTTTCTGCATGATAGGGAGAAAGGTCCTCTATGTTAAAAGTAGCCAACCACTCTCTTGGAACTTAATTCTTGTAGGTTCTTTTACCAATTCAATAGCTTTGAAAGGTCCATCAGCTCTAGACTTGTGAGTTTACGATTAGTTGTTGGAACTTATCAAACTCCTATTTAACTAACAAAACTATGTTGCGGCCGGGACAATTGGAGGCAATATTAGCAAATCCTTGGCACTTGAAACATCGACAAAAGTCAGAACTGGCAGTGTTAGGATGGCTAGGATTAACCTTGAGTTGTCTTTTTATCTTGATTACTATCTTAAAGATAATATTGTAGGTTTAATATGGCTATAATAGGACAATATTACCAATTTTTGGCTGAAGCCCACCAAGGTTGCAAGCAGCAATTTTGCTCTTTCGGTTCTAATAGGACACAGCGCATCATAAGAGTTCAACTTATGCTGTATTCTCCTCTACTGATAGCTCCTTTTGATGAAATGTGAAATTTAAGAGAGATGTCTTGTTGATGATGCTCCTGTGGGAACTTTCTCTTCAGTTCTTTCTTCATTTTTCCCCATCTCATGATTATACTCTTTCACTCATGAGCTCATTATTTCTCAGGATGCTTCCAAATAGAAGCTTGTTTCTTCAATTTGATGGCTACTAGCCTCACATTTCAGTGATTCGACTTCCTGTACTCAACATCCAGTATTAAGCCAATCAATAAATTTATCCGTCGGGATTCTTCCTTCAAATTCTGGAATTTCAACCTTGATGTTACAGCTTCATTGGAAAGTTTGTTTCCTTTGAGCACGATGGCATTAGGAAGAAGCCTCTCTCCAAGTGCTTGACTATGAGCATCGTGAAAGGGGTTAACTTCCTAATCATAGATTCATATCATGACGAGAACCATCGTGTTCCAGAGGTTCATAGCGCTCAAAAACACTACTAAAATTGTACTTGTCTCCTAATTTTTTTTTTTTTTGTAACAGGACGCATGCTTGACACTCTTAAAATGTGATTATCATATCCCAATTGCATCTTTATTTTTTTTTAAAGCAAAATTTGACCCCATTCAGATGGTTGACCCAAGTCAATGTCATAGAAACTTGAATATGGAATAGAATATAGTTGTAAATTTAAAAAAATGGGAAAACAAGAGAATAATAGTAGTGTAAATTATATAATTATGTAGATGTATATAATCTTCCACTTTGTTTTATTATCAATTTAGATAATAAACTGTACTAATGTCTGTCTTACATAATATGCTGTTGTGAAAAACTGTCGCAAACCAAGCACAATCACAAAATACGACATAAAATGAAACAAGCACAACACACAGAACACAGGAATTTACGTGGTTCGGCGATGTGCCTACGTCCACAACGAAAATCCGACGAAAGATTTCACTATGCAAAAATCAGGAGATTATAAGTTCTAACCCCAAACCCTAGCTCTCGCTCTCTCACTCTCTTCTGTGTTTTCAATTGTTTTCTATCTTTCACTTCAAACCCTTAGATGCCCTTATATATCGGGCTACAAGAGAGTCCTAATTCAGGTCCAAAATTCGCAAGCAAAAAAACAGGTCATAAAAAGCCCATTGTCGTGAACCAAACACAATCAAGAAATACAACACAAAACGAAAGAAGCACAACACACAGAACACAGGAATTTACGTGGTTCGGCGATGTGCCTACATCCATGGCGAAGATCCAGCGAAAGATTTCACTATGCGAAAACCAGGAGATTACAAGTTCCAACCCCAAACCCTAGGTCTCGCTCTCTCTCTCTGTGTTTTCAATTGTTTTCTATCTTTCACTCCAAACCCTTAGATACCCTTATATATCGGGCTACAAGAGAGTCCTAATTCAGGTCCAAAATCTGCAAGCAAAAAAAGGGTCATCAAAAGCCCATTTTTGGGTCAAAATTGGGTCGCGTTGCGACCCAGGCTGAGACAAAATTCGGGTCACAACATAACAAATCTCCACCTTGGCTCGAATTCCGCCAAGCTCCACAATCTAAGCTACTCCTTTTGCCTCCTTCACATGCCCCTAAGGGCCTCAGCAACTGTAAACACCAATCAAGCCCCAATGATAGTAGGAATGACCTTAGTCTGAACTTAATAGTAGGAATGACCTTAGTCATCATATCTGCTGGATTCTCTGCTGTCCCACTCTTCCTCATTGCAATAGCACCCTGTGCAAACACATCTCTGATGAAGTGCAACCTGACATCAATATGTTTGGTCCTCTCATGGAACATCTGATTTTTAGTCAGATGTATGGCACTTTGGCTGTCGCAAAATACAGTCAAATCATCATGCTGCAAGTCCAAATCATTAACCACACCTCTAAGCCATATAGCTTCCTTCACTACCTCTGTGGCAGTCATGTACTCAACCTCTGTAGTAGACAATGCAACTATTGACTGCAAAGTCGCTTGCCATCTGATCAAACTCCCACAAAGAGTAAAGACATACCCTGTAAAGGACCTCCTCCTATCAAGATCTCTAGCATAATCCAAATCAACATATCCAACAACACTCCCAAACGTGTTGTTGCCTCTGTCATAGACTAATCCAACATCTGCAGTACCTCGCAAATACCGCAATATCCATTTCACAGCCTGCCAATGACCCTTCCTAGGTTTATCCATGTATCTACTCACTACACTAATTGCATGTGAAATGTTTGGCCTAGTGCACACCATAGCATACATGATGCTACCAACTGCACTAGCATATGGAACACGAGACATATGCTCCACCTCCTCCTCGGTCTGTGGTGACAATTCTGCCAAAAGTCTGAAATGGGGCTGCCAATGGAGTACTCACAGGCTTTGATGCTTGCATATCAAAGCGTTCAAGCACCTTCTCGATGTATTTCTTTTGTGACAAATATAATATGCCCGCTTCTCTGTCTCTGTAAATGTCAATACCCAAAATCTTCTTCGCAGCACCTAGATCCTTCATCTCAAATAGCTGAGCTTTTAACATGTTAATTTTTAACATGTTTCTGCAAGCTATCAACATAGAGCAACAAATACAAATACGAACCATCTGAGAGCCTCCTGTGATACACACAACTGTCGAACTCACTCCTACAGTAGCCACTCCTAACCATAAAGGTGTCGAATCGCTTGTACCACTATTTAGGAGACTGCTTCAGCCCATACAAGGACTTCTTTAGTAGGCAAACATGGTCTTCCTTTCCCTGAATCTCAAACCCCTCAGGCTGATGTATATAAATTTGCTCTTCCACCTCTCCATGCAAGAACGCAGTCTTGACATCAAGTTATTTAAGCTCCAACTCATACAGAGCAACTATAGCAAGTAACACTCAGATTGAGCTATGTTTCACAACGGAGAGAAAACTTCATTGAAGTCCACCCTTTCCCTCTGTGTATAGCCTTTCGCCACCAAGCGTGTCTTAAACCTCGCATCTTCCACTCCTGGAGTTCCTTCATTCTTCTTGAAGACCCATTTACAGCCCACAATCTTCTGGCCCTTAGGCTTCTTGACTAGCTCCCAAGTCTAGTTCTTATGAAGAGACTCAATCTCCTCACTCATGGCAACAGATCAATGTGCTAACTCTCCACCTGTGATGGCCTCATAATAAGTACACAGTACCTGCTCATCAATACTCTCTGCCACACTAAGTGCATAAGCAACCGAATCAGCATATGAAAAGCCATCCTTTTGAGGTGGCTTAATCGCCCTCCTCGGTCTGTCTCTAGCTACATTGTACCACTGCAACTGTGCGTGTTCTTCCTTAACCTGAAAATACACTTGCTCATCATTCGACTGATCAAGAACACTCTCTAATTGAAACTCTGATGGCTCCACCTGCTTACTGACACCCTGAGCTCTAGCTGAATCAACTACCTCTTTCTGCGGAGTAAGCATCGCATACTCATGAAAGGTCACATCTCTGCTAACAAGTAATTTCTTTCCCGAAGCTTTTGGGCACCACAATCTGTAACCCTTGACCCCGGGCTTATAACCAAGAAATATGCACTTCTTAGCCCTCGATTCAAGCTTCCCCTCATTGACATGAGCATACGCAGGACACCCAAATATTCTCATATTACTGTAACTAGCAAGAGAACCGGATCATACCTCCTCTGGAGTCTTACAGTTGATAGTAGTCGATGGAGACCAATTCCCCAAGAAACAAGCTGTGAAAACAGCTTCAGCCCAGAACACTTTATCTAACCCAGCATTGGACAACATACACCATGCTCTCTCCAATAGTGTTCTGTTCATCCGTTTTGCAACTCCATTCTGCTGTGGAGTTTTCTGCACTGTGCGGTGTCTCACAATCTCGTGAGTCTTGCAAAACTCATTAAATTCTCCATCATAGAACTCCAAACTGTTGTCTGTCCTCAAGCGTTTAACTTATTTTCCAGTCTGCTTTTCAATTATGGTCTTCCACTGCTTGAACATGACAAAGGTCTCATTCTTGTGTTTCAGAATATAAACTCAAACTTTTCGAGAAAAATCATCAATCAACGTCATCATATATCTACCACCACTATGTGAATTAACCTAAGAAGGACCCCAAAGATCAGAATGGATATAATCCACTGTGCCCTTGGTCCTGTGAATTCCCGCACTAAACTTCACTATATATTGTTTCCTGAAGACACAATGCTCATAGAAATCCAACTTTCCGATTTTCTAACCACCAAGTAGACCTTACTCAGAGCATCCATCCCTCTCTCACTCATATGCCCCAGCCGCATATGCCACAACCTGGTAGTATCTAAATCCGGATCTGAGGATGATACTGCAGCAAAACTTATAACTGTGCTACCCTGCAGAGCATACAAACCATGTTGCTTCAGTCCCTTCATCACCACAAGAGCACTCTTTGAAACCCTAATAACTCCACCTTCAGCCTTGTAACTGCATCTGATGGAATCCAGCGTACCCAGGGAAATCAAATTCTTCTTCAGTTCTAGAACATGCCTGACATCAGTCAATGTTCTCACTATACTGTTAAACATCTTGATTCGAACTGTACCGATAACTATAACCTTACATGACACATTATTCCCCTTCAGAACTTTTCCTCCATCAATGGAACGTTAAGAGGTAAACCAGTCCCTGTTAGGACAAATGTGATACGAGCAACCCGAATCAAGTATCCACTCATCGCTAGAGCCACGGGCAGAAATTGTGAGAATGCTACCACCATCTGAATCATTACCCTCTGCAACAGCCACCCCAGCGGCTTCGAAGGATTTTTCCTTTCCTTTCTTTCGCTTTGGACAATCTTTCCTGAAATGCCCTTCCTTGTGACAAGTGAAGTATTTTAGCACCTTCAATTTGTTTTTAGACTTAGAATGACCTCTGTTGCCAGATCGTCCCTTCTGATCCGTTCTCCCTCTAACAACCAAGCCCTCTGCCGAACTTTCTGTGTTGCCCTCAAACGTCCTTCTCTGCAACTCCTCAGAATTCAATGTCTTTACATCTTCCATGGACATATTAGTTCTACCATACATCACTGTATCAATAAAGTTCTCGTATGAGTGCTAGTGAACATAGCAGAATAATAGCCTGGTCCTCATCCTCTATTTTAACATCAATAGTCTTCAAATCCATAATGACTACATTAACCTTGTCAAGGTGGTCTTTCAGAGACGAACCTTCCGACATCTGAAGAGTGAACAACCGCTTCTTTAGGTACAAGCGATTCGCAAGAGACTTTGTCTTATAGCGGGATTCCAACTTGCTCCACAGCCCATCCGCCGTAATTTTTCTAGAAACTTGTCTCAAAACCTCGTTACTCAAGCACAACAGAATCGCATTGTGTGCTTTCCCCATAGCCTCATCTTTTTTATCGTCCTCCCACTTTTCAACAGTGCATCTTTTTCCTTCAGCGTATTGGATATCCCATGTTAAACCAACAGGGCCTGCATCTTAACCCGCCACAGGTCGAAGTCGTTCATACTTTTAAACTTCTCGATTTCCATAAACTTGGTCGACATCCCAGCTTAGAACCAAAAGCTCTAATACCAATTTGTTGTAAAAAACTGTTGCAAACCAAGCACAATCACGAAATACAACACAAAACGAAACAAGCACAGCACACAGAACATAGGAATTTACGTGGTTCGGCGATGAGCATACGTCCACAGCGAAGATCTGGCAAAAGATTTTACTATGCAAAAATCAGGAGATTACAAGTTCCAACCCCAAACCCTAGCTCTCGCTCTCTTTCTGCGTTTTCAATTGTTTTCTATCTTTCACTCTAAACCCTTAGATGCTCTTATATATCGGGTTACAAGAGAGTCCTAATTCGTCCAAAACCCGCAAGCGAAAAAAAACGGGTCATAAAAATCCCATTTTCGGGTCAAAACCGAGTTGCAACACAACCCGGGCCGAGACTAAATTCGAGCCCCAACATAACATATACATACACACATATATAGAGAAATATGCATTTGTCCGTGCACAACCTTTTAAAGATTTGCCATGTCAATGTATTTGTTTCTTCTTGTGTCAATTTCATGGCATGCCAGTTCCTGTTATTCATGTATGTGCCATACTATACATTTTGCTCTTTATGAATTCTTCATTTCTTATCATCCTTCTGAATATTTGTTTTAAAATATTAATAGAAACAGTTTAGGCAAACCATGACTACTGTAAAACCCTCGTATTCTATAATTGCTATTGCAAAATTAGTAAACTGTTTACGACAGTGACATCTGTTATCGAGATTGAGATCCATCTTTGGAATTGAAAATTTTAAATACTTCTTACATTATGATTGCTGAAGCCTTCCTTTTAATGACTTTTTAATTTTGAAGGAGTTTCACCAGCAATGCTTCCACTACCAATGGCAGTTCTTGTCAGTTTAACCATCACTTTCAAACTCGACAAGAGTTTGGAGTACATCCATGCTGTTGTTGGACCGGCCTTGGAGAGTTGTGCATCGGGTTGCCCTTGGCCTAGCATGCCAATAATTGGCTCTTTGTGGGCCCAAAAATGCCGCCGCTGGCACGACTTCATTGTTATGTTATGTTCTCGCTCCGTTTTCAGACAGAACAAGGAAGCTGTTGCTCAGCTTCTGAGGAGCTGCTTCACCTCATTTCTTGGCTCTCTCAATCTTCCAAACCCTCCATCGACCAGTCAAAGTGGGGTGACTGGTCTCTTGGGCAGCTTTATGTCAGCTCGTGGTCTTTACCCTCGCGTAGCACCTGGATTTCTTTACCTTCGGTCCTGTCGCACAATACACAATGTCCAATGTGTGAATGATGTGATTGTGGAGTATGTGGCCAAGTCTGCCAGGGAATTAGCAGCCAGATGGGCAAGTGCAGATTCCCCCCGCTTGAAGTCCACCCAAGCATCTCTAGCTGTTGCAGTTGCCAGGGCAAAAGATACAGCCACACTTGGTGCAAGTCTGTTATGTGTAGCGGGTGGGCTCCAGCTGGTTCGAGAACTGTATCAGGAGACTATACCAACCTGGTTGCTCTCTGCGAGGGAAGAGAAACTTGGTGAGGTGAGTGCCGTGTCCCGGATACTGGAGGGATATTCAATGGCTTACTTGGTGCTTCTATCAGGAGCTTTAGTGTGGGGTGTGGGTGCCAAACAACCATTCTGGGCATTCTCAAGGAGGTCGCATGTGGTAGGCGTCCACATGGATTTTGTAGCTGGGGTATTGGATGGTAACATATCACTTAACTGTGATCCTGCCACTTGGAAAGCTTATGTCTCTTGTTTAGTGGGTTTAATAGTGAGCTTTGCTCCAATGTGGATTCAGGAAGTGAAACAGGAGACACTGAGGAAATTGGTGAATGGTTTGAGAGGATGGCACGAGTGTGAGTTGGCTCTTTCCCTCCTTGAAAGAGGTGGGGCTGCAGCTATGGGATCTGTGGCTGAACTGATCAATGTAATTTAATATCAGTTCTCAATTGACTAATACAGGGGTCTTGCCACCAGCTGATCTGTGCATATATATTTGTGTACTTGGGCTGTTACATCTTTATTATTCCTGGAAGTGGTAAGGTGTCCTGCTATAATCTCATCATCTATGGCAGTTGCATCTAGTGTTTGATCATCATCATCATCCTAATGAAATGGACGATGAATCCAAGCTCAAGGAAAACACCAAGTCTTCTACTGAACAAGATAATAGTATCTGCTAAGTGACCAGTGATTTAGGAGAACGCTAAGGTTTTAGCATATACATATACAGGAGCATAAGATTTTAGTCAGGGGGCTTTCTTTCATTGTCCGCGCTTGCTTGCCCCATGCCGCTGCCTGGTTGCTCAGCAACAATGCTCCTCTTTGATAGATAGATAGATCGATCTGGTCATCCAGGTAAATCCAGTTTGAGATGATTGCATGATTCTGCCTTCAAATTCTGATGGGAATAGTCGTAGATTTCAGTGCAAAAGGATTACGACTTTTAGCATGTCCTTTTGCTCTAAAATTATTGTTAGGATGTATATATTTTTTAAGTAACAAAAAAACTCTACTTACCATTTCTGTTAGAGTAAATGAAAATAATTTTAATCAAGTACTGATTATTAATACTCAGTATAAAGTGTGTGTATGTATATTTCGTTAAGCTAACTTTTTTTCTTCAAAATTACTTTTTTTCTAATTCAGTTTTTTAACAAAATTCAACCAAATAAAATTCTGAAACGCCACATAGGATTGAACTGATAAATTTGACATTTGGTACAAGAGAGTAATTTAATAAGTAATTTATAAGAAAAAAAAAAACATTATGTCACATCCAAAGCATAGTATAAAACAGTAATTAAGGCAATACCAAATTAGTTTACTCTATATATATACTAAGTGTTTGATAAAATAGGATCTCCTTCCTTGGAATATCCGAATTCACCTCCAACTCCAAACCACGGTGAAATGTAATTGTTGAACAAAGACATAGTGAAATGTAAAAGTTACATATAATATGTGACCAAATTTAAAATCACCAAGATGATGACATCATTTATGGTGGTAACTAATTTCACACATCAAATGAACAAAGACAGCGCGCTTCAGGTTAATTCTACAAAAGCAAGCGCTCCATACAGTCAATCCACCAAAGACCAAGGTGAAATACTTCTTCAGAACTGAGACTTGTCCAAACTATCAAAATAGGGATGATCTAAAGCTGCTTTGGCTGAGATTCTGTCAGCTGGATCATATTTAAGCATCTTCTGCATAGACCAAACACATGAAAACAGTATTAATTTCGCAAGTTTAAGTGAAACAGAGATAAAAGCAAGTAAATAGATTGAAAATCAAGTCCTAAAGCTGCATTCAGCCACACAACTTCAACTTCTAAACTTGTTAGGGAGTTGTCCAGACAACATTGCAATAAACTTGGTGTTTTTTTTTTCCTCCAAAAGTTAAAGCAAACACACACATACCCACAATATGTCCCTCCTAATGAGGCCCGAACTCTCAATCTCTCCTTTGAGGAGGAGGGGAGATTATACCATCCGGGCTAGACTTAATATTGAATCAGTAAAATGTATGAATTTTTACTTAAACCGAAAATCAGAATTTGGTTGTGAGAGAAGATTTAGAATGTAGAATTGTGATATCAGTGTATAAAAAAAGTATTACTTGAACCCAAATCAGATTTTTTGCACTAGAATTGAGATAAATAGTGTTTCAGAAAATTATAAATGTTTTGCTTAAACCCGATTAAGAATTTGATTGAAGTGAAGATTCTAGACACAGAATTCTGATAATATGTAAAGTATCAGAAGCATACAAGTAGACGATAAAGTTCAAGAATAAGTAGTTACCGATAGAAGATCAACACCATCAGGCCCCATTGATGGAACAGCGCGCATCAAGTTCTGAGGTTCCCATTGGGGATACACATGCCAGTCACGTAGAGAACCAACTCCAGGCCATTGCTTCTCAGTTGGTGTTCCCAACAACCTTCAATGATGCACAAACCAGAACCAAAGAAAATTCAAATCACAATTCAACAATTAACATGCCTGAGTAACGCTAGAGAAATGACACGTACAAAAAACCTATATAAACTCATGTGGCTATCATTTGCAAGCAACCAGACATTTCATCTCAATGATTTCAGAACTTTTATGAGATTTTTACTAAAAATGATTGAACAAAATTGCCTTCAGAAAAATCTCTCTGAAACCTTTAAAAGGTGGGTTAACAGAATTTTACATCTAAATGTAATTAACCACTTGAGACAAATAGTAGAAACCTAAGTTTAGGATATATGGAGTCTAACATGACTGCATCTATAGCATTATTTCTTAAAGAAGAGATGTGGCTATCATTGGCAAGCAACCAGACATTTCATCCCATTGATTTCAGAACTTCTATGAGATTTTTACTAAAAATGATTGAACAAAATTGCCTTCAGAAAAATCTTTCTGAAACTTTAAAAGGTGGGCAACAGTATTTTACTTCTAAATGTAATTAACCACTTGAGACAAATAGCAGTAACCTAAGTTTAGGATATATGGAGTCTAACACGACTGCAACTAGCATTATTTCTTAAAGAAGAGATGTCGAATCTCTAGCCAGCTTTGAGCCTTGGCCTACTTTTATGTAAATTTAAATTTTCTTATTTTATAATCAAAACCTCAAGGAACTCTCCCACAGACAAAACTTGATGAAAGTACAGATGACCTTGAGGAAGGAATACAAAATCTTTCAAGGAGTTCCTTTTTGATAAACCTTAAGGATCACCTCTTCAGAATCTCCAGTTACAGCCTTCCCTACATGCACTTATTACTATCATCGGGACTTCTTCTCCCACGATGAGTCTCACTGCTGGCGTAAAATCTAGCAAGAACCTCTTACATGCATTCAACATAACCCAACATGGTTGATTGGTATAGGACTTTGAGTATCTCCCTTCCATCAATAAACATAGAGAATGCATTAAAGACCTCCTAGAGGTCCTCTCTAGGGATGAGCCTCAAGAAAGTAAAGTCCTCAATGAAGGATCCAAGATCTTAAGGAACTTCTCATTACTGATAAACCCTAAAGAGCTCCCCTTTTAGGATAAATATTCAGGAAACAACCAGAAAGGCACTTCTGTAAGCCACATCAAAGTTGGAAATGATGCTTGGGGAACTCGCATAGAGCTATAAGACGTCACCTTAAAGGATCATATGGTACTTGGCTTGGAGTCTAAAATTCAGGATTGTAAAGGAGGCCTTACCTTAGCAGCACACTCAAATAAAGAGGGAGGTTCACATTCGTCACAGAACAACCCTTAATACTCTTTACCTCTTGTTGTCTTATTCTATAAGATGTCACCTTAAGGGATCCTATGGTGCTTGGTTTGGAGTCTAGAATTCAGGATTGTGAAGGAGGCTTCAACCTAGAGGCACACTCCTTGATCAAACTCAAATGAGAGGTTCATAGCTCATGATGATCACACATTACTGCATTGTATTAATACCTCACCTGTCACATCTGAATCATGTTGCATTGCTTTTAAGTGACACCATGGTTAATCACCTAATAGATATAGGCAATAATACTTGAACCCTTTCCGAACATGCTATCACCTGGACCCTTTCACTCAAGAGTCTATGGATCTTTGTAGCTTCCATTTAGACAACAAATTTATCCAAAAACCACCTAACTCGACATCATTATATGAAGGTCATTAATCCAAGACAAATGGAGCCCCCCGTTCCCCCATATGATTAACTAAACATCCATAGATGTAGCTAGACCACTTGGTGTAATTATTGTATAAAAAAACAAAACCAAAAGTCTATATAAATTTAGTTTATAGAAGCAGTTTAATTCAAGGAAAGGGCATACCTAAAAATATGTAGTAGTTGTTGAAACTCAGAGTCCCCGGGAAACAGAGCTTGCCTTCTTACCATTTCAGCTGCAAAGAATAATTGGGAAAAAAAAGGAAAACTAAATTCAGATTAAGGGATAATTAAGGGATAAAAAAACAAAAAAGGGCAAACTTTACAATGAATGCGCGTAGGGCAGATCATGGTCTAATAAATAATATTTTAAGCAAAGAGATTGACATCCTCAAGTTTGGAAGTGGTTACTAAAGTGAGACTAACCGGATGAGAGCCCATGGCAGTTTCTGTACAGTAGAACTTAAATGAAAAAATCATTATGAGTTTGTAGCTTTCACATTACTAATTATTTGTTGATGACATGAATACTGATGGTATTAAAGAAAAGGAAAAAAGAAACACAGAGAGAGAGAAAAATAAATGAATGCAGCCACTAAAAATGAAATTCTTAGCACCTACTGTGTGTACTTATTAGCTTATGTGGTGTGTTTGTGCAGTAAAATTAAAATTTTAAAAAAAAAAAAGGAAAGAGAGAAAAAGAAGTGCCCAAAGCAAAAGAAATGCAAAAGGACAAAGATCTATGGATATACAAGTCTGGATAGATTTTTATGAGAAACATTTTTGGCAAACAATTTTAATGAAAGAATAAAGACTGCCATAAAAGGTAGTAGTCAAGATGTTAAAAAACCAAATTTGGAACATGGAAAGCATCTGAGTAAGTTGTTACCGAAAATGCAACCCACAGACCACATATCCACAGCAGTTGAGTAATGGGTTGATCCCAAAAGAACCTCTGGAGCTCTGTACCAAAGCGTAACAATCTGAGGGCAAATAGTTGAGAAAGATAAGTTAATCCAAGAAGAAAAGTTATAATGGAACAATAGTTATACCCACTTTGCATTTGCCCTGTAAGAATTATGAAAGAACATAAACCTCATGAGTGTAGCTCTTGAGAGGAACAGTGAAGGCCCTCCCAAGACCAAGATCGGCAATCTTAAGTATACCCTTCTCCTTGTCCACCAAAAGGTTCTGTGGCTTCAAATCTCTGTGTTTATTTGAAAAACAATGAAACATGTCGAAATCACTACCCAATACACATCTATCAAATCACAGACTAGATCTGAAGAACAAATGACAAAGGAAAAAGTGAGGGGAAAAAATTGGAAACCTGTGAAGAACACCATGGCTGTGGCAGTGAGCTACGCCTTTGCACAACTGATACAAAAAGCTCTGCAATTGAAAGCATTAATACCTTAAGTATCGATACATTTACCAATAATCATACTACAGAACTAGGGCTCGATCGAGCATAAAATCTACTCAATTCAGGTTGCAAAAAAAGAAGTCTAAACACAGAAAAATAACAACATATACTGAAAAAATTGAATGCAATAGTAGCTACATTTGCTATGTATTAGCCAATAATCATTCTCCACAACAATGGTCCGATCGAATGAAGGATCTACTCAATTTAGGTTGCAAAAAAATAAGTCTAAACACAGAAAAATAACAACATATACTGAAAAAATTGAATGCAATAGTAGCTACATTTGCTATGTATTAGCCAATAATCATTCTCCACAACAATGGTCCGATCGAATGAAGGATCTACTCAATTTAGGGGAGGAAAAAAATAAATCTGAACACAGATTAATTGCAAGATATAGTGAAAAAAATGAAAGCATTAATGGCTTAATATTTTATACATTTGCCAATTATCACACTTCACAACGTGAATTCTATGGAGACCAAAAAATAACAACATATATTGATAAAATTGAAAGCATGCATTTTGTAAAAAAAAATCACACACAACAACTAGAACTCGATCAGGTGAATAAATCAAAAACAGAGAAAAACGACAAGATAAGCTGAACTGAACCTGGATCTGGGAAGGGGGCAGAGGCCTGGGATTGGTGCCTTTGCGGTGGGAATCGATGAACTTCTTGAGATCGGTGTCGAGGTACTCGAAGACGAGGTAGAGGAGGGGCTTGCCGTTCTTGTCGACGTGCTCGACAGAGAGCAATCGGACGACGTAGAGGGAGTGAGAGAGCATCTGAAGGAGAGAGATCTCTCTGAGTGCGGTGGGTGGAACACCCTCCTCGTCCATTTCGAGACGGGTCTTCTTCAGAGCCACCAGCTGCCCATTGGCTTTGTCCTTCGCCTTGTACACCTTTCCATAGGTTCCTTCTCCTACCTTCTCTAGCTTCTCGTACTTGTCCATCTCTCTCTCTCTCTCTCTGTAATCAATCACAAGAAACCCTAATATATGATTTTTTGAACCAAAAAGGAGTATTGTGAGAGCGGAATGAATGTGGGGTTTGAGATTTGAAAATGAAACCTCTTTGAATCGGTTTCAAAGCAACGGCACCAATGGCACGTGTTTCCCTCCCTCTCTCCTTTCGAATTTGAATCCTGTCTTGTCCCGCACGTGCTTCATCCATTGATTTTTTTTTTTCGTTTGATGATTTAATTAACCTTTATCCGATTAAATCTTTTGATAACGCAATTTGAATATTAATGAAGTAACATCACTTAAAAAAAATGGCAGTAGTCTTCTTTTTCTTCTTTTTTTCAAAAAAAAATTAAAATATAATAATACTCATTGTAAGTGATATACTCATTTTTCTTGTCAACTCTTTATAACATTACTCTTTGATTCTTGACTTAAAACATTATCATCATCATCATCTTAGCCTTATTTCCAAATGTATGGGTCAGCCACATAAATTCTCTGAAATTTTGATCTAGTGTAGTCTCAAGTCTTTCAATTTCACTCGTCCAAAACTTCCAAGAGATAAGTTAGCTATGAAGTTGAGTCTCTCTGGGTGTAACAACATGTATGCATAAATATTTAAGTTATATACAATAAATTTCTTAATTTTATAACTAGAATTGGCAAAAAAAATCATCAAAGTATGAAAACAAAAAACTAGTTATGGATCCAAATTATACAATTGGGGGGACGGGGGGATTAAGGTCTTACTTGGTTTGTAACTTTCAAAATAATTTTGTTTGTTTTGACACTGATAAAAATCATAAATCAATAAAAAATGATAAAACTTACTTTAGATCTGCTTGGATGTGTTTTTTCGAGGATAGTTTTTCTTAGTAACTAAAGTTTGAAATCTTCCTCTCATTTCTAAATAATTTGACTAGGCTTGCTAGAAGTCTAAATAAAGCTTAGAGGAATTTGTCACACACATTGTGCTTATATATGCATCCAACATAAATAAATAAATAATTGTGAGAGAGTCTTACAACATAATTAGTTCTCTTTTTCATATATATTTTTTACTTCGACAAGAAACACAGTCACGCATTCACTTTGTTTTTAAAAGAATTTGAACAATACATTCTACTTTAAAAAGCAAGAGAGTAAGTATCACTAGAATACACTCGTGGTTAATTGGTTCACTTTGACAACACTAATTATTGTAATTGTGTGATAAGGAAAATAAATCAATGTTGGTTATAATTCTTGAGTAGGTATATTGGTTAGTATTGGACAAAGTGATTTTATTTTTTTCCTATCCCTAGTCCTCGTAGTGACCACGGCAAATCCAACGACCTTCAAAATTGATAATAGTTATGCTTGAGATGTTTGTCGAATGCTTAGAATACAACCAGCCAACTTCAATATATAACAAGACTTGGCATGTGGTGCAGTTGAAACTTCAAAGTGAAATCTTTGGAATCCCACAAATCTATATTTTCGCTGTGAAGCCAAATAAATAAACAATGTTAAACTTTTATTCTTCGTTTGGTAAGAAAGAAAGAAGAAAGGTGGATAAAAGATATGAAAAAATGTGCAAATTTCTTTCGTTTGGTATATATGATGCATGGAGAGAAGATAAAAGATTATGAATGAGTCATCATTCATCTTTCACAAATTTTTATACCTCCAAATTTGGACGGAAGACAGAAAAGAAAAAAGACAGTTATTATAAATATTTTAAATTACAAAACTTTCCTTATTTTTCTTATCTTCTCTTCTCTTCTCTTCTCTTCTAACAAACAAAATGAGGTATTCTCTCATTCTCTTCTTTTTAATCTAACCAAACAAAAAGAGGAAAAAAAACAATCTCTTCCCTAGAGATGTCTAATTTATCCCTCCTTCTCTCCCTTCTATCCAATTTTATTTTTTCCTATCAAACGGAGCATTAATCTTCATCTCTTTGAATCGAGTTTGAATAGCTTGAAACTCCATCCTCTAAACTAATTTTAATTTGGAGCGAGCCACTGTGAACGGGATGTCAGAAGTTTGAATTAAATCATTTATCATTTGATTAAGAACATCCACATTACCTCATCTTATTATTATAGAAAATTATAAAAAAATGAAATCTTATTAGTGGTAGGATTCTTCTAATATACGAAATTTCCGTGGTATATAATAATTTTTCATTGGTAACCTTAGTTGAGATCTAAATGAAATATGGAAGAAATTTTGGAATTTACGTTGGGCATGCAGCTTTCATAGCATGGTACATATGGAAATCAATCAGATTCTATTATGAAGCCAGTGTAAATTAAAAAATAGATTTACAATTTTTTTTTTTTTTTTTTGGAGATTTACAAGATTTGGAAGGTCATGTGGAGTTTGAAGGTAAAGCCGAAAATTAAACATTTTTTTATGGAGAGTTTCTTTGAATAAATTACCTTAAGCTGCTGTTTATGCAAAATGGGTATTGTGGAGGCATATTGGTGCAGATTTTGTCATTGTCATGAGGAAACTGTGGATCAATATTTGTTTTTTGTCATATGAGAGAGCTATGAAGATTTAGAAGATTTCTCTTTTAAGGATCGAGATTTACCCCCAATCCTTAGTTACTTGTGTTAATTAGTGGGATGAGTTGAGATCTAGATACAGAAACGAGGAAAATTTGGAATTTTTATTGGGCATGACGTGTGACATATATTTTTGTAATTGACAATCTTTAGTATCAAAACTAGACATGATCGAGTTATAATCTTTTATTTATATTCTTATAATTGATCATATATTTGAAGACTCAAAGTGAGTATAGTGTTCTACATTAAACATGCAGATAATTTTCAAGGAATGAAGCTTGACACTTCGAAAGAAAACATTGAGCAAGGTTTTGATCGTTTGAAGTTTTTGAGTGGTTTCAATTGCATGTAGATATCGTTGATCAAGTATGAGAGTCACGTAGTCCGAATAAAGTGGTGAGAACACATATATTTTGAAACGGGAGATTCTGACCTTGAAAATTAGGGTTTTCGAGTAGATTTTCAACATATTTAAGGTTGGACCAGTCTAGTTCAAATCTGGACCAGTCCATGAAGTCTCGGAATCTAAAATCTCTGATTTCACAAGGTTGGACAGGTCGAAGAATGAGCTGGACCAGTCCAAGTCTCCTGGTCTAGTGATTTTGCACTACAATATCTTATTTTGACCGGGATTGAACTCTGAAATTTTCTTAAATGTTGGGACTTGTTTCTAATTGACTTTTGACTTATTTTTTCAAGAAAAATTAGGGTTTTTAACCTTTATAAAAACCTCACGTGATTTCTCTTTAAGTGTGCTTTCAAAAAGTTTTTAATACGCATCAAAATTAATATTTTTAAAGAGTAAAAACATAGAAATATTTTAGGGCTAATAATTCTTCATTAATTCTTTGTTTATATTTCTTTGAGAGATCACACACATATATACACAATGAGTGATTTAAGTTGTGTTTCTCTCTTCACTTAATCAATCATTCGAAGACTACTTCAAAGATTTTTTATTGATCAAGACATTAGATCGTTTGATTTCTTCTACAACTGTTTGTTGGTGAGAAAGAAAAAAAGATCACACTACGAATATGATAAAATACTTGTTGAATGTTTGTGTTTTTTTGGTTACCCTTCTAAAAGATTGTGACTTTAGCTGGAAGCCTGCAACAATTGCACGAAGGAGTCGCAAGAGTAAGCCTGAGACGTTCCCCATCAAGTTCTTGTCAAAGTGGACCTAACCCTCTCTAAATCTCACAATAACAAGAGTCTCGTGAAGGAAGATTGCTCTTTATAGTTTTATTACACTATCTATGTTTCCATTAGATTCATCTATATATTATGTAACTCTAGCTCAATCATAATTTTATAATACTTTTTTTGAAAACTTCAAGCAAATTCGAACAAATAATATTACTCTTAACATAGCTTCGAACATGCTTAAGGAGAGTTCGTACCATTTGGGCTAATCGCCCATATTATTTGATTTCATGTTGATAATAGAAAGGTGTACATATTAATTACCTCAAGTAATGAGATAATGCTAGTAACCACTCATGCATGTGCTTTATTAATATTCTCTCCTTTCAAAGTAGAAAGTAAACCATTCTAATTGCTCGAAAAAATATTATGAAAATTATTTGCCAATATCGTAGTCCTCCTAGTGACCTTGGCAATTCCAACGACCTTAAGAATTGATAATAGTTGTGTTTGAGATGTAGGTCGAATGATTATAATTAATGCAACTAGCAGCCAAATAAATAAACAACGTTAAACCTTTAATGTGATTTGAGTTTGAATATATCTCATTACTCCATTCTCTGCACTAATAGTATTGAACTAATTTTAGTTTGGAGCCACCATGAATGGGATGTCAAAGTTTGAATCAAATAATTTATGATTTGATTAAGAACATCCAAATTTCATCATTTTAAATATTCAAAGAGCTAGGTTCCAACTCTTACAATAAACTATAGAAGTTATAATTAAATTTCTCTTATCATCATTAATATTAAAACCATAGGGATTGTTATATATTAATCCTTTCGTTCAAAGTTGAAAATCAGTTCTCCAATGAAAGAAAAGGAAAAAAAAAAAGGGTAAATTGCCAAAGAAAGTCCTATACTATTATGTTTTTGCAAATAACCCCTATATATTGTTGAAAAAAATAAACTCACTATCAGAAATGTACAATTACAAATTTATTGTCACGTTTTTTTTATGTTCCTGTCATGTATGACTTGAAATTACAAATTTGCATTTTATTTTATTTTAAAATAAAAAATTAAAAGAAATAAAAATTTGTCAAGTTCCAATGCACTCCTTCAAGATGACGTATTTTTACTATATAGCCATTGTTCTTCTTCATTTTTAAGCCCTAATTTACCCTTTCATCGTGAATCTTCATTCGCTTCAAAATCATATGTTCTCAATTTTTTCCTCTAAAAATGAAGGATGTTTCCTTATCATTGCCTAGTAAAACACGTGATTAGAATTTAAATACTGACAATGGAGATCAGCTCATTAGTAGGGCTCACTCGGTACGTGGGGCAATTTTCAACCTCTAGTGTGCACTATACCAGTCAATGCACGATAAAGAATCCAAAGTTCTTTGAAATGTGAGGAAGTTGGGTGAATCAGTAAGCTTTGGTTTTGCAGGTGACCGTTAAGTTTCTCTATAATATTTTTAGTGGCGATATTTGTTATAATTAATGGTGGTAGACATTATTACACTGAATAATACTAATTATTAATAATTTATGTTATTAAAATAAGTGATATTTATTAATGTTATATTATTTATTTTAATAATATGAATTATTACTTATAATTACAAATATTGTTAAAAAAATTACAAAACATACTAAATGGAGAGAATTTTTTTTTATCGTGTTGTATGAGGTTAAATGGCAGAATGAGGTAGAAAATAGATGCTAATGATGGCAATTATGATCAAAACTTCTTGTTGATGTGTTAATTTTGATTGTTGCATGATTGGGATCCACCAACGGTAGTAGGTTGTAGTGATTAGTCAACTAGATGTGGCTTCCTTTTTTTCCTTTTCTTTCTTGCCGGAAGCTGCGCAGGATTGAAGTGGATGAGAGAAAATTGGAAGTTGAGGTGTGAAGTGGTAGTAAAAAATATTGGAAGTTTTTTTTTTTTTGGGAAATATATATATATATATATATATATATATATATATATATATATATATGCAGCTTCCGGCGAGAAAGAAAAGAAAAAAAGGAAGCCACATCTAGTTGCCTAGTATATATATATATATATATAAAAAAAAGTTGATAGAGTTTATTAGGGGTGCACACGGTTCCATTCCTTACGATTTTTGGTAGATACGAAACCATTTTCAACGGTTCCTAAATTTTGAAATCGGAACTGGAACCGTTGAATTCGATTCGGTTCCAGTTCTTTGTGGTTCTCCAATAATTTTTTGTCATTTTTTTTTTAAAAAAAAATTGACAAAATACACACTCATACTTGTGCACCCCTAGTTATAACAATAGATTAGAAACTATTGGTATTTATTTATATATCTTATATTATATAAATATATAGAACATTAAAACTTAGAATCTATTAGTATTTGTTTATATATATATATATATATATATATTTATTTTTTTAACGGTTTTGGAAAGAACCGAAATCATAGTGAACGGTTCGGTTCGATTCGATTCAATTAGGATTCTAATTTCACTAATTCTTTATTTGCTCCTAAAATTTATGTATCTCGTGCTAAGCTTGATATGCTGTTATACTATTGGATGATACTGTATTTTTTGCTATATTATTGTTGTTTTTGTCGTGAGGCTCTTTTTCATGTAGCCATTTTATCAATAATCAATTTTAAAGGTCGTAATAATACTCTAGAAGAACGTCTAGAAAGATGGTAAATTGTTAAAAAAATAAAATGAAAATGTTTCTGTGATACACCTTACAAAGTTTTTTAGTAGTCCCACTTAATCTCATCTTACATGAGATAAACTGTGTGGATTGAGAGGAGGCTTCCGAAATTTTTTAGTAAACCTTCCCGGGTAAAAATTAAAGGGGTGTATCAAATTAGAGTTCCATTAATTTTCATTTAATTTTAAAATGTTTTTGACCATTTTTACACTTAAATTTTAGACCGATAACATTGAATGGCTAGAAATGAAGTCCATTTTGATCTGATGATATAATTAAGATGGGCTTACATAAATTTTGTAAAATAAGCTCTCCACAACGAATCAAATTCATTTTCGAAACATGATATGATCAGTACTGATCAAAATGGTCTAATAAAATTTTTTTTTTTTTTCGAATTCTACTTTGTTCCATGTAAAAAAAAAAAAAATTACAAAAAAGAGTCATGGAAGAAGTCATAATCTGGTAATAAAATTACCCATTTACTGTATTAATCTTCTATCTTGTTTTGTTTTCGTTGAACAAGATATATACACATTCTCCACCCGAAGCTTGGTCATTCATATACATTATAGGAAAAAAAAAACCAAGCTCTACCGATTATATAAAAATTAAATTTTTTTTTTAAAAAAAAAAAAAAAAAGAGAGAGAGAGAGAGAGAGAGAGAGTCGAGAATATGTTATCAAATCATCACGTCGTGCAACAAAAAAATTACAGGAAAATAAGAGTGGTGGTGGTGGAGGCGGCGGCTGAAGTTGACGAGGACAGTGATGATTTGTTGGAGTGTTTGTGCGTGTATTAGTGTGTGTATATGTATTGGTTTGTTTGGAGAGTCGATTAAGTTGAAAACCGTCTAGAGGATCCAAACATCCTATCGAGGAGAATGACAAGTGCCATCGCGACGGCCGAATCGATTTGAGGCTGCACGATGAGACGGAACACATCGACGCCGAAATCCACCCCTGCCACCGGCTCTTTCCGCCTGATCTCCGCCACTCTCTGCCTCTCGCCGTCGTACACGGCGCAGGATCGTTGCGCGTACGATCCCTCTATCTCGTACATCGCTTTTTTGTTTCGCGGTGACGATGATGATCCACTTCCACCGCATCCTGAGATCACACGAGCTAACAAATTCGTACTCAGCAGATTTAAATTCTTCCTCACCGAAAACAAAGGATTCACAGCCGATTCTCCTTCGAACACCATCCAATTGTCCGCCAAGCCCAATCTCTAATTTTCCAAACAACATCGCACAAATTAAGATAAAAATAGCGATAATTATGATATATATATATAGAGAGAGAGAGAGAGAGAGAGAGAGATGTGTTTATATAAATACCTTGCGGCGGATGGTGAGGAGAGACCTGCCGGAGGCATCCATGAGAGAGATCTCAGCTTTACTGGCGGCGTAGTAGTTGTCGACGCGAAAGACGAGATTGCCGGTGGCGTCGAATACCGTGAAACCATCGCAGTTGAAGAGTAGTGATTTCTTCCACACGATTAGGACCACCGAGTTTTCGTCGGTGGGCTTCAGCCTCTCGATGGCGGGGGTGGGGGTAGCAGCGGCGGTGGTGGCGTTGGGGTATACCTTTGTCATTACCGGAATCGGAGGATTAAGCTCGGTCTTCGGAGAAGTATTGCCAGTAGTAGGTCAGAAAGAGAGAGAGAGAGGTTACTTGTTTTTATATCGTTTTGGGATTGGCTATCTCAACTGCTCAAAGGCCAACAATATATATAGTTTTGAAAAGTTCATGAGCCAAAATGGCCTCAAAGAATCTAAATCACACTGGAGGCGCACCATAGTAAATGTACTCCAAGCGGGCGTCATTTTGAGTTGACATTAGACTTGGTAAATTGGTTAGACACAAAATTATGATAAAGTGAGTGAAAACTTTTTAAACATTATTTTTTTTTACATCAAACATTTACAGAGGAGATTGTTTTTAAAAGAATTTTCTTATTATTTTTATTTTTTAGTTCTCTAATAAAAAAAATTATTTTAGAAAACTGAAACAAGTATACTTATTTTTAAATTATGACAGCAGTCTAATATTTTTCAAAAACTTTTCTGTAAAAATTATAGAAAAAAAATGTTTCCCCTCTAACATTTTAAATTCTTTAAATAAAAAAATGGTATTATTCATTATACCCAAACATACTTTTGGAAAAATTTACATTCTGTTCATCCATTTCAATTGTTGGTGAAAAATGAAGTCTAGAAGGAAAATAAAATAGAAGAGCATCACACACCCGCTCTAGGTAGAGGGAGATAGTGGCTTGGTGGGGACTGATTGTGATGTTAAAGAAGAATAATCAAAGTGGCAAATGATGACATATGAAATGGTATGTTTGTATATATATATATATATATATATATATAAATGATCCGTGTGTCTACGACATTATCATAACTTGTATATATATAAATGGTTCTTGTGCCTACGACATTATCATAACTTGTAATAGTTAGATAGAATTTATACTTTTGATAATAAAAGATATTTTAAATTTTAAAATTAATTTTTTATTATTTTTAATTATTAAATTAAATTTTTTATTCTTATTATACCGTCATGTAATATCATATATATATATATATATTATATATATATATGTCAAACAGACCATAGCCTCTATCTTTACTTGGAAGAGAAATAGAATAGTTAGAATGATGAAAACAAGGGAAAATATTTGTGGCTGAGAACAAATTTGCGGTGGAGAGAGAAGACCACCTGTCACTCATGATACAAGATATTTTATTTTGGAAGATAATAAATAAAATTAATGAATGTGAGAGGCATACATACATTACGATTATCTCATTGGTTTGGGCGGTTTGTGCGGCTCTGAGTTTCTAACCAGTACGGCTAAAGCCATTTGTCCATTCTGATTAACTCAAAAAATATATGTATATATAATTATATTTACGTATACTTTATAATATTATTACACGTTGACAAATACCCCCCACGTTTTTGGATCAGGATCAGGATCGTTTCCCTTGCAAATTTTTGGTCTTCTGTTGTCTTTGTCCGCAGATTGATTTTAAATCAATAATCTAACAATTTTAAATCATTAATATAATAATTTTAAATAAATAATAATAATAAAATATTAATATTTTTTATTTAATAGTGTTGCAAACGTGAAACGCGATATAATATATTGCATTACATTTTTGATGTAAACATGTTACATAATTATTACATAAGTGTTTCATCTATGATGTAAATGTATTGCGCTATTAATTTAATAATGCGCATGATAGGCACAAGACAGAAGAAGAGTAAGAGCGGAACTAGATCCCACATCTTTAGTGGCATTTTGTGTTTGGAATGAAGATCAACTCCCGTGTACATTTGGATTCGGTGCGTTTAAATTGACATTAAATCAAGAATGCAATAATGGTATAAAGTAATTGCATTCTCGATGATTTAATGATATTGTGATTTTGCAATTCAATGTAATATATAAGATGAGTGTTATAGATGATTATTACATAAATGTTGTATTTTTAATGTAATGTGTTACATTGTCAATTGACATTAAATCAATAATGCAGCAATGATATAAAGTAGTTGCATTCTTGATTTAATGATATTGTAATTTTTTAATTCAGTGTAATATATAACATGGGTGTTATACATTATTATTGCCTAAGTGTTGTATTAATGTGTTACATTGTGAATATTTCTGCAGTGTAACTCTCGTTACTTCAATGGATGACGTCAATCACAAGTAAATTATGTTACTAAAATGAGTGAGAATATATCCATTGTAATAACGTAAATCATTATTGATTGTTATAAACATTGTTATCGGACAAAACTAGGAGAATTGCCTCATGATTTTTACTCGTTTTGTTTCACCCAATCAATTCTCATTTTTGAGTTATACACGGTTACTAAAAATATCATCAACTTGGTTCATCAAACCTCCACTTTGTTTTTTAAATAAAAGCAATCAGATAACAACTTTATACCCACTAACCAGACCATTACTATGTTATCTATTGGTAATAATTAAGAAAATTTGAATTTTCTAACTTGCACAACATTGATCCTACTTCCTAGAATAAGTCAATTTTGTGCTCTCATAGCCGGCCATAGGATGCGAGTTTAGTGACAATGTCAATCATTATTATTTGTCGTTTTTGATTAGCATAATTTTTTTTTAAAATTTTAGTTTGTGAAGTTCACATTTGACATAGGAATAATTAAAGAGAAATAAAATTTCCATTCATCTCTTGCTTCCTTTTTTATTATTATTTAACGAGACAAAAAATCGAAATAATCAGTTCCACAAAAGAGTTGGAATACCCATGCCATTTCTTCTATAAAACAAAGAACGGTGATAATGTAAAAATTCCCACGATTTGATCCATGGCTTTATTTCTACAAAACAGAGACCGACGATGTCATGAAGCCCTGTTTTGTAGGAATGAAGCTCTGGACCTAATCGTGAAATTTTTGCATCATCAAATAAATATTATATGCATTCACTTGAGTTAATCCTTTGAATTGAATTGCGTCTCGAATCAAATTTGACCCACTTCATAACTAAAATCAAACTGAATTCTTTTAAAAAGAAGTTTCATATCTAAAAATGATTTATGGTTTATGAGATCGATGAAAAAATTAAAAAAATAGAATCCACATGACCGGCCCACTAATACATGATAAAGGCAACAAGAATGGTGGTGGTGGTGGTGGTGGTGGTGGTGGTGGTGGTGAGAATATTTGCTTCTTAATTTAGATAGCATTACAAGAGCGGACATGGTAGTTGGTAATCATCATTTAGATGAAAAATTTTGGTCGGCAAACCATTATTATTAAAAATAGAAAGAAGCAAAGTTATTTGGGCGGTAGCGTACATAGGTGGTGGAGCCAACCCACTTTAAGCCCGAGAGTCCTTTTACACATGATCAGCATATGCTTAAATATTAGATGGCTTGTAACAAGTCCACTCTGCTAACCATTTAAACACTATCTAAAATCACACACACGCGCATATATATATATATATATATATAGAGAGAGAGAGAGAGAGAGAGAGAGAGAGAGAGAGAGAGAGAAGGTCCTGGGAGATCGTGGCATATATTGAAAGTAGAACTTTTCTCAAAGGGGAAAGAATTACTCCAATGACACAATGTAGAAAGGAGTATATTGAAGTAGAGGTGGTGGACAGGACAGTGACACGCACGCAGTGAATGGATTCCAATGGGTTTTAAAATGCCGAAGTTCCAAAATTCGAGTTTTCTGCACACCTCAGAACATAAAAAGTTGATTCGATGCGTTTGCTAATATATATACTATATATACTATGCCATCAAGTATCAAACAAGTAACATATTTCTATAGTGGATCACCCTACGACTCTTGCATTAACACGTAATGTAATATCACAAGTTAAACTACACCATATATATATATATATATATATATATATATATATATATATCAAAAGTGAAACCGACTAAAAAATGTTACAAAAAAGTGACTATGGATAAAATTTGAACTTAATTTTTAACTCTTTTTTCATAAAACAAAGTTTTCAAATTTTGTATGTGGCCTAATTAATATTTCATAAGAAAATTATTGTATAGATCTTCTGACTTCCAACTATATATTGAAACCCAATATAATATTGCATATAATTCACTCTTAATTTTAGTTAATTGTTAGAAATATAAAAAGTTAATTATATTTGATTGAATTGATATGTCTTCATCAATACATAAAAGTTTATTTATAGTCATATAATTTTCGAGGTTAAGTAAACTTAGAAGACAAAAGATATATAATCTATAATAGAAAATATATAATCTAACAGTTCCGCAAATTCAAGGTCAATTTGGAGACAAAATCTTGAATGTGGCTCGCGAAAGCAATTTAGTGATGTAACCAACTGTGGCTGCGAACGCATACAAAGAAGCTGCAAAAGAACTGAAAAGACCAAAAGCGGCTCGTTGAAACGAAAATTGGTTTGAAAATCAGAAAATGAACTTGTTGAAATCAACTACTTTGACACACAAATGTTATGATTTGTAAAAGGAATCTGGTGATGTTACCAATAATGGCTGAGAAACATATATAAATAAGCTGCAAAAAAACGCTCGCTGGAGTGAAAACTGATTTGAAAATCAAAAAAAGAGCTCGTTGAAATCAGAGACTTTGACACACATATGCTAGTGAGAGTCGATTGATTGAACTTGAGCTGTGCTTTCATATTTTCTTCTGCATAAAAAGTATATATATATAAAACGAAAGTTATTTTCTACAATTGATCGTTGATTGTCCACCGGAGATGAAACCGATGGTGCCATCTCCGGCTCTGATACCATATTAGAAATATAGAAAGATAATTATATTTGATTGAATTGATATGTCTTGATTAATACATAAAGACCTATTTATGGGCACATAATCTTAGAGGTTAAGTAAATTTAGAAGATAAAAAATTATAATTTTAAATGATTTAAGAGAAGGTATAAAAAATTTATTAAAAAAAAAATATAATTTATAATAAAAATATATATAATCTAACATTAATTAAACTAGAAAGGATTGAGAACCATGCACTGCTACGTGTTAGAACAATTGTGAATATATTCGGTAAACACCAAGCAAGCCACTCAATGTGTATACTTCGCTTGTAATCACTCATAATCCTCAAGTAAAGACCGGACAACCTCTTTGTGTGTGTGTGTGTGTGAGAGAGAGAGAGAGAGAGAGAGAGAGAGTAATGGACAAGTAGGTACTTAGCTAGGATAGTTGATAGGCACAATCACTTTCTAATTAATAAGGCAACGCAACTTGACTACAAATAGAAGGGGAGGCAATACGTATTAATACATTAAACAACTTAAAACAGAGGACTTGAGCCCACTTTGTTGACTCTGCCTGTGTTTTGCAAACTATGAACTTGCATGACTTGTGTGGTCAAATAGGGCCGGCTCAATTACTAGCAATTAAAAGGCTTACCCAAAGTCTCCCACCTAGGAAGCATGGATACGGATACGGGACACGGGTACGATACGATACGAATACGGCGATACGACAAATCTCAAAAAAATAAAATACGGGTACGACAGGATACGACAATATAAAAATAAAAAATTATATTTTTATATATACAAAAAATAGAGTTATTAACATTTCTTTATAAAATATATTGATTAACAAACAAAATAAGAGTTAAGAATCATATTGCATAATTTGCATAGATAAATTTTATATTAAATTATGATATATATCTCAACACTTCTTTTTTTAAATAAATTTAAACTTTTCTTAACAATTATACTATGATATTATTGTACATTTTAATGTTCAAAACTTGTTAGAAATGTGTTGTGAAGTATTTGAGAAGTATCGGATACATGGTCAAAGTATCTAAGAAGTATCGGATACGTGCTAGAAATAAAAATATATATTTTAAAATTATGGATACGTTTAGGAAGTATCGGACACGTATCCGCGAGTATCCAAGGAGTATCGGTATCTGATAAGTATCCGATACGGGTACGTTACTCTTGTAGAAGTATCCGTGCTTTCTAGCCTCCCACAAATAGGGATGTAGATGTAAATTTAGTCTGTGCATCTCGTCTTTATTGGAACAATTTTGAGATCATTCTAATAGAGCGAGGAGACTTTAAAAAGATAATTTAAAACCGCTGAAGTTTCCAACCCACCTTAATTAATAATGAATATATAAATAAATATTTTTTTATTAAATATAGTTTTTCTTCCCCTTTCATTTTTATGATAATCTTAAATAATAACATTTTTTTTTGTTATTATGATTGTTAAGTATTTGTATGCTTACTTTTTTTTTAACATAATTTATTTTAAATTTGTTCAATTTCAAGTGTTTTTCTTAAAATATATATATATATATATATATCGAAGTGTTCCGAACTTGTCCCGACTCCTATATGGGAGTGAGTTTGTGAACTCTTTATTCGTCGGACGAATTTAAAAAATGGGTGCCATGTCTTAAATCAGGTCCCTTGACATCCCTATACACAAAGAACGTTAAAAAAAAAACAAAAAAAAAAAACATGTATGCATAAAGTTAAGGGATTATTACAAACACATGGACTTTTGGTACCATTTCATGAAGTAAAATCATGAAGTTTCAAAAAAATGATTTTGATTAAAATGCTGACGTTGCAATGTGCACATTGCACTTATACTGAAAGATGGTCCATTTATTGAAAACAGAACTAATGATAACTTCAATATCTAATAATTTATACATATGCATATATATAATATAAGGAATGCAACTTCGTGACAATCAAAATATAATGATGGTTAAAATTGATGAGTGTGATAAACCATATATAAAGTAACCTTCTTCACTGATGGTGTGTACAAAAAGTAGCTGCACGGTCAAGTTGAGACCTAATTTAAGGATGTTTTGTGAGCCCTTAAGGTTTGCCCTCATGCTGTGTGTGTAATGATGTTCACTTCGAAGGTAAAACTAAAAAGGACTTGAAAATAGACATAATAATATGTATACATATCTATATTTTATTGTTAAATTGTCAGTAAACATTATTAATGGATTCAAAGTCTAAAAAGTCACTTGAATCTCTATTTCACAACAAGAAAATCTATAGCACAAATATTAAAAACTTTTGGCACGCTCAAAAAGGGCCAAACACTGATCAAAATGTACACAAAACTGTTCAACAACAATGGCGAAATTAATATGAAAAAATTACATAGAAGTGGCATTTTTGGCCCTCAACTTACTAGCGAAACTATTAATTTCTTATGTATATATCTATCTCTTACTAGCATAGTAAAAGTTATCACAAAAAAAAGATCAAATTACCTTTAGGTAGTGTAACTAGGACTCAAACATTTATTACACTTTTACTATTCAATAGATAAAAAGTTTGTTTGGCTATTCATTCGGAGATAACTTTTACTATATAAATCATTTTCTCTGTCAATATGCCCCCACTCAAAATTGCCAAAAAAAAACCCTTTAGTTTTGAAGTCCAAAATGAAAATTTCATTAATTTATATTTTTCTCTTCCAACTTTGAGAGAGAGCGAAAAGAAAAAGAGAGAAAAAAAAAAAAAGGTACATTTTGACATCTTACTGCGTCTAGTTTTCTTCCCTTACTTTGCTTTTTCCTGCTCAAGTTATTGTTTTAAAGTTTGTCTCTCTGTTCTTTCTTTTCTTTATAAGCTACTTTATTTTCTATTTTATTTTTATTAAAAAAATCTATATGTTTGCCAATAAATCAATTGTATTTATTTTCACTCAAGTTTCAAGGTTGATGACTTGTGTTTATTGGTCAGATTTTTTTATATAAAATAAATAAGATTCAGATAATTTATTCTATTAAACCATTTTCCCAAAATCCTACCAAATTCCAATTACTATGAAAAAGTATATAGGCAACGTGGATGTTGAGCAACACTAACGTATTCGAGTGCCAGATTTCATGAATTGATTACTATGACATTGTGAATGCATTATGTTTGAGTTCTAACCCAATAAGCCACAATTTATTATTTTTTTTTTTATAGAAATTGAAAGAATGCTAAATTTCAAGGATTGAATGCTTACTGTGGTCTTATAAGTGTATAAACTCCAAATTGTAATGACCTAACCAACTATCATTATATTAAAAAAAAGGACAATACTTAGGTTCAACCCTATACTAACTAACGAACTATCATTAGATTAAAAAAATGACAATACTTAGGTTCAACCCTATGCTAACCAAGTTGGTTCTTCTGAGTGATGTGCCCTAATAAAAGTGACACGTGTTTAAAAGAAAAAAAATTAAAAATGGATATTACCTAATTTTTACGGGTTAAACCGAATGATAATGTTGGACTCCGAGTCTCTAATCACATCTTAATATTTGCCATTGTTAAACTTTCCATAAATTTGATACAACAAAACCCAAATTCCCATATAAAAAATGGCATAGATCTGATCAGATTTAGAACAAACATCATATATATATATATATATATATATATATATATATACACACACACATGGGTATCTTCACTTTAAATATAAATGTGAATAGATTGAAAAGAGACCAAGATGTTACACACACACACATATATATATATCATTATAGAAATATATATTAATCGTTACAGAAATATCATAGATATATATATCGTGTATATATATATTGATTGTTACTGAAATATATATACGAAATACATATGAGTATATGTATATTAATGATGATAGGGAGAGATAAGGATAAGAGAAAAATACAATTTGGATCAAGACGAGAGAGAAAGGGGGAGAGATACACACATAAGAGAGACTTTGCTACAAATAAGAAAGATCAAGAGAGAGAAATATAAGTGAGAGAGATTGTTGTAGATGAAAGAGATTCTGGTTTGGGTTACGGGTTAACCTGTTAAAAAAATAGATTTGTTTCACTTTTAACCTCCTTTAATATTTTTATAAATTTGGGACACGTGTCACACTTTTATTGAGCCACATCACTTAGGAGAACCAACTTGGTTCGCATGGGGTTAGACCCACGTATTGTCCTTAAAAAATAGTGCATTACGTCATTCAACCACTTACATTTGCTTGATTATATATATGAAAAACTCGTACTTAACGGTAATGATAACGAAGTCATCATAAAACATACAAAAAATTTCGAGGATAATTATAAATATTACGAGGATAAATTGCTCTCGCCCCTTTCTAGGTTTACATTTATTACTTACAAGTAGAACTTAATTCAAAAATTGCTACAACCTCTCCTGAAATTTGGTTGACCTTGCTCTGACGCTCCCTTCTGTTAGTTGACTGTTTACAAAGTCAGAAGTCAACGGAATTAAAAATTTTAAATGCCAAAACTACCCTTTAAGCATACTCTCTCTCCCCCTATTCTTTCTCTGCTTCTTTATGTGCTTTCTTTCTTCTATTCTTTCTCTCTCCTCCCTCACAGTGGTGGAATTTTAGGTGTATGGAGGAGATAATGGTGATGAAGTTTCTCTCTCCTTCCTATCACCATGACAAACCCACTACCGAATCCCCATGTCCGACCAAGTTCCACCATCGACAAAAATCACTCCATTGCTAGAAACCATCACTAATGAGTATAGACCCACTGTCAAAACTCCATTCCGGCCACCACAAAGGTCAATTCCACTACCTGGTCATCTTTTTCACTAAGCACCGCCGCAAGAACCCATCATAATCACCATCGCTAACCATTTTTGGGTCTCTGTATATATATATATACATACATACATATACAAACATATGCATATATATACACACACACACAAACAAACCCATATATATATATATATACAAACACAAAAAAAATCGTTTGTCGGCTCCGTCGTCAAAGGCCTTTGTGTTCTCTCCATGAATTGTTTGCCCCTTGTGTCATTAACACTCCAACAGTATCGCGAATGAAAGGTGTGGTGGCAACTTGGCAAACAACAGCGGGTTTAAAGTGTGATTGCTAAGGTTCAGATGTTTGACAGTGGGTTGTGTAAGGTAAGAGCTTGATAGTAGCGATGGTGGTTGGGTGGTAGTTCTTGTTCTTGTACTGTACGGTGGTTAGAGTTTCGACAGTAACATTAGAGGTGGCCATAGATTGGCTTCCGATTGGTGTTGCGGTTTGTGATTTAGTGAGCAGAATTTGTTTCCTTTGGCTAGAATTATTGATTGTTGGAGGGCGATGATGAATTGGTGTCCGAAGTGTGGTTTATAGTTTCATTTTTGGGGTTGGTTTGTAATAGAGGATGGAGAGATGTGGTTTTGGTTTGTGGCAGCGTCGGCAAACAGATAGAGGAGAGAGGAGTGAAATTTGTTAATGGTAGATTGGTAAAATTACATTTTTTTGTTAAAAAAGACACGGTCACTAACTCTGACAGGGGGCATCAGAGCAATATTGAATTAAGTTCAACTCGTGAGTAATAAATGTAAATCTGGGGGGTTGGGAGCAATTTACCCATATTCTAAATCATTACTGAAGTTTTTATATTAGTTATTGCTTTGGTTCAAAAGCCTTTTATTATTCTTAGAGGATAATAATATTCCACGTTTTTTTCAAAAAAAAATTACAATATAGAGGATAAATAATTTCTTTAGAAAAAAATAAAAAATGAACATTAACATTCAATAAATTACAAAAATATACAATTACAAATTATAAAAGATAAAGTTGAAAGTTTGGGAGATTAAAAATTAACATGAAAATATTTATCAAAATGAATGAATTAATGGTATTATTGAAATTTTATAACGTGGTCATTTAAAAAATAAAGTAATATTTATTGATCTTTTTTTTTTATTGTGAAGAGACTGACACACTTTTACCTCTTTTTTTTTGCATTTTCTACATGTGGAGGGACATTTTTGTCACAATTACCCTTCGTGAGGGGTTTCTATTAGTTCAAGGGATTTTTTGCCAAAAAAGACATAAGGAGAGTTTTTTTGCCAATGAGAGATAGTCAAGGGGATTTTTTTTTTGCCCTATATAAAAGCATAATGCTTATTGTTACAGGGTCAATTTAGCACTAGAATTTTTACCGCTGTAATGGCCACAATAAGCATTATGCTTATTGTCTTGCACGCTCCATCTAATGTTAAGCCACCATAACACAAGTTTAAATCACACAATTATGTTAAGCCACCATAATTTATGCACACAAAATGTCTTGCACGCTCCATCTAATGTGTACCTATGTACTACCACCATCAACTACGGCCTGCCTAAATAATTCAGAATTTGTCAACCGTGCCCAAGGGTCCGTGTGTGTGCTAGGCTTGCCAAGCCATGCACAGGGCTTGAGGCATGCCCATGGCATAACCCACCCTTGGCTTGGGGGGAAACTTTGAGTACCCATACCCCTTATATATGCAAAAGTAAAATTCATCAACCTATCAGAAGTAGACATCCCATATGTCTAAGGAAGAATAATGATATTTTCTGAAAATTCCCAATATTATAATTTACAAAAATACCCTTCCAACAACACTTGCATATATTCACGAAACTACCACTAAGGCTAAGTGTGCCAATCCTTAGCCATGCAAAGGCATGGCATGCACCCTTATGCCTATGCCTTGCATTGGGACAAGTGTCAAGGGGTTAACACTTATCTAATACGAAGACATTTAACATATATCTCTAAACTTTTCTAATACAATGACCCTTAAAGGAGAGCTTATAGCTACTTTCAAAGAGTGTATCCTTCGTAGCATTACTGATATTCAAATATGGTACATTGTCCACTAGAATAAATTGTCAATGATTTTTAATTATACTTAAATTTAGTTGAATCTATTTATCTTGGACCTTTGGTTAGTGGAAGATCATTAAAGTCCAATTGTTTTGAGCAGTACTAGAATAAATTGTCAATGATTTTTAATTATACTTAAATTTAGTTGAATCTATTTATCTTGGACCTTTGGTTAGTGGAAGATCATTAAAGTCCAATTGTTTTGAGCAGTACTAGTGTTTTAAAAAAATGTGACATGGTTAAAATAATTGATTGTTTAGATGATTGTACACACAAATTTCGAGTCTAGAAATAAGGTCAAAACATGTGGACAAATATATCAAATATATTAATTTCGAGAAAGATGGGTCACAAATCTCTGTAGATCTGTACAAAAGAAAGATAAATTTCTCTGATTCGATCTCCTTGATGATTCGAATTTAAGGGCTGCTAGAGCTTAATCTTTAATTGGATTAAAACTTTAGTGAAGAACGACATGTGGATGATGTGCTTGTTGTTGTTCTTCTTCAAGGTTTAGATGCTTTGGAGCTTTGAATTTAGAGTAAAGAATCTTGTAGACTAATATTGTTTGAAGGATCAAATTACAGTTACTGGAAGGCACGTATGACACCTTTCTTAAATTTATGGATGAAAATGTAAGATTAGCTATAGCAAAATTGTTGGGAACACCCTAATAGAGATGGAGTCCCAAAACTAAGTATAGATTGAACAAAAGAGGAACTTGTTGAAGCAAACTATAACTCTAGGCTTTAAATGCACTCTTCAACTGTTGTTAATCCTACTGAATTTGGTAGAATCACTAATTTTACTTTAGTAAAGGAAGCATATGACATTCCTAATATGATCTTACTGACTAAAATTAAAGTATTATGCCATCGACAAACAAAATACACCACAAATTTTTTTTGAATATCCACTCTCCATCTACGACAAACGTAAGAAATAAGGGCTTGATCCGGACCTTGATGCATGTTTGTTATGAATGCAAACTCACTTCTCTCCTATTTTTTATGCTTTCAGTTCAATCATACATGTCCTTGATTTTTTTTTTTAAAGGATGTAGGCATGCATGTCTTTGATCACTTTGATACATCAATAAAATGCTTCTTCATTGGCCGTCAAATATCTCTTAAGAGACTTTATTAGATGCTTTTCCAATTCAATAAACCCCATAAGGACGTTCTTCATCATCCAAGCCTTTCCATGTAATAAGAATAAATGTTTTGTGGTAATTCTTGGCAAAAAGCCAAACAAAGTTTTTACTAGAATTTCTTCCATCATAATCTAGAAATAATTCTTTAATGGTAAAGAAGCATTACCCACAAACTTCCAAGCTTCCATCCAAATACAATCGAAGCATAATGCCTTCACTAAGATTATACAACCCAAAGATAAACAGTTCCACTTGAGCAAAAACATTAGGAAAAACTCGGCCGTGGATTTATACGAGTCCATTGACTATTAAAAGTCTATTAACAGAAACACTAACAGAACAATGTACATCATTCTGGATGCAATGCTTGATCTGATACACATTTAGACAATGTACATATACATGTATAACTAAAAATTGCTTCATTAATTATTTAATAAGGAAATTAGCATTTGTATTACTAAAAATAAAAAAATAAAAAATCAATGTTTTCCAAAATTATCTGATAGGGCAGTTTTATACCTCAAAATAAAATTTTCGCCGAATGAAACAATAGATCCCAATGAAATTTGATGTTTACCTAGCTCAATTGAAGAAAACAAATGAAACCCCCAATTTGTATCGAGATCCTAACCCTAGATCTCTAATTAATCAGCCAAATTCCCAAATTTACACAATGCCCACCAATAAAAATAGCTAATTCTGATAAAATGACCAAAAATTTAACAGATCTAAGGAACAAATGAAAACTAATGAACTCAAAATTCACAAATCCTATATTCACAACAGATGACCATAAATTAATTTACTTCTTACCTCAACGGAGAAAGATGATGATGACTCCGTGGTTAGTTGTGCGTGAGCCGTAAAGTGCCTTTTTGAGTCGACACAGAGAGAGTCTTCTTGAGATCGACAGAGAGAGAGCCAAATCGTGAGATACAGAGAGAGAAGTGAGAAGCTGAAATCGTGAGATACAGAGAGTAACAAATCGTTAGATACAGATCAGAACCAGAGAAAGTTGAAAATAGGGGAGAGAGTTTGAAACGGAAGAGGTCTAGAACCCTAGCGACTAGCAACGCATTTTTGCGAAAGAAAATCGTTAGATACAGATCAGAGTGGACGATTGATATTTGATATTTGATATTCTGACTTTAATATAATTATAATACTATAAATATGATATAAGTATAATATTTAAAAAATAAAAAATATATATTTTATATTTATATATATGTAAACGGTTCGGTCCGGTCCTAAGGGACCTGAAACTGTAACCGAACCGTTATTACACGGTTCCATAAAATTGGAACCGTGACCGAACCGGACCGCAAAAAAATCAGACCGAATTGTCCGGTCAGGTCCGGTTCGGTTTGGATTCCCGGTTTGGACGAATTTTTGTGCACCCCTAACTGCTATCACCCAGCAATTCCCATTGACCAGCAAAAAGGTGACTCTATCTTTCTTTCTCTTTTTTTTGTTATACGTATCGACTGTGCCTTCTTTCTCTTCTTTTTTTTTTTCTACTTTCTCTCTTTTTTTTTTTTCTCTTTTCTTCTTTCTTTTTTTTTTTTTTTCGTACTGACTTTTTTTTTTCTTTTCTCTCCTTCATTTATTTCCACGTACTGATTTCTTCTTTCTCTCTTTTTTTCTTTTGTTTTTTTTCCTATCTTCTTTTACCTTCGTCTTCTTCTTCCCTTTTTTTTCTCTTTTTTTCCTTCCTACCTCTGACACTAACTGCCTTCTTTTCTTTCCTTTTTTTTTCTTCTTATTTCTTCTACTGCCATCTTTCTCTTCCTTTTTTTTTTGCCTTTTTGTTTCTCATTTCTTTGTCTCCCCCCCCCCCACATATATATATACACATATATACATCTGTTATTTATGTGGCAGGAAGTGACGTGGCAGACTAGGCACTGAATACTGATTGGACGATAATATGGCAGGTGATTGGATGTGTAAAATATATATATATATATATATATATATATATATATATAAGAATTTCCATGCTACTTGTTAGTTTTGAACTTGAGACCTCGTGAGTAGTCATTACAACACCACACCATCTCTCCTACACTACTTTATATATTATAAATCTTTGAAATATAGTATAACCTGCAGCTGAACTTCGAAAAGAATATTTTTTTGATAAGTTAGTGGCGTGTAATATTTATTTTTTTTTCAGTAGCAACATGTCTTCCATGATCACTAGTAATCAATTTTTTATTTTTCAAATCAGTTTCTACTTGTGGGCTTTGCTCAACCTTTGTGTTGCCTTTGAAAACGTACAGATCAATTGAACTCATCGAAGAAAATAACTTTACGCAAGTCACTCAAATCTTTTCTTGCAAGTTTTAATTTTTTTGTCAATTCTTGCAGGTCAAATCGCTTTTCTCATAATATAAAGTTCAGAACGTCATTCATTAGTCCCTTCGGGATCACTTAGTGCCCTTTGGAGTTACTTAGTTCCTTTAGAATACTTTATCATCCTTTCGAGGTCTCTTAGTGCCTTTCAGGGTCACTTTATCATTCCTTCGAGGTCCCTTAATGCCCTTTGGGGTCACTTAGTTCCTTCGGAATACTTTATCGTCTCTTCGGGGTCTATTAGTGCCCTTCAAGGTCACTTTATCATTCTTTCGGGGTCCCTTAGTGCTCTTTGGAGTCACTTTATTATCCCTTCGGGGTCACTTGTTTTGTTTAAAATATTTTATCATCCCTTCGAGGTCACTTAGTGCCATTTAGGGTCATTTTATTGTCACATCAAGGTCCTTTAGTGCCTTTCAGGGTCATTTGGTTCCTTTGGAACACTTTATTGTCACTACGGGGTCCCTTAGTGCCCTTCGGGGTCACGTTCTTCCTTTGAAACACTTTATCATCCCTTTGGGGTCTTTTAGTGCCCTTTGGAGTCACTTGGTTCCTTTGGAACACTTTATCGTCTCTTCAGGGTCCCTTAGTGCTTTTCGGGGTCACTTTATTGTCCCTTCGGAGTTCCTTAGTGCCTTTCGGGATCACTTGATTCCGTTGGAACACTTTATCGTCCCTTCAAGGTCTCTTAGTACCTTTTGGGGTCACTTTATTGTACTTTCGGGGTTCCTTAGTGCCCTTCGGGATCACTTAGTTCCTTTGAAACACTTTATGTAAGTCATTTTCTGTCAATCATGGTTTTATTCAAAAGCTTCAAGGCAAACACAATAACCATTTTAGAACAAAAGAACGATGTCATGGAGAAAAGAACTACACTGAATGTAAGAACCCAACTGGTTGGTCGTTTTACTCCACGGGCCACATTACACGGTGCAACGAGTGCTTTCAATATCTTAGTGGCAAGTCAAGTTACCAAAGTGCCACAAATACCTTTTAACATATTTTGGCGATGAGCCAAGTTATCCCCACGGTGCGATAGATATCGTTAACATCTTGGTGGTGGTCCAAGTCACCACAGTGCAGCAGATATCGTTAATATTTTGGCGGTAGACTAAGTCACCGCAGTGCAACAAATATCGTCAACATCTGAATTGGCGGCATGCCAAAAGTATTTTTTTTGTTGTTGTTGGGTTGATTGAACTTGGAACAATCTTCCAAGATACCTATGTACCCTGAAAAGGGATCAAGTCATTACGTAGTTCAAAATTATTTTTTTCTTCATGAAGATAGATTATACTCGTGCCAATGAGTGTTTTTTTTGGTAGAAAGTTTATACTCGTGTTAATGAGTGTTTTTTTTTGTAGACAGTTTATACTCATGTCATAGAGTATCATCGACAGTTTAGGCTTATATCGGGGAGCACTTTAGCTTTGATTATTCTTTAACTCTGCAAGATTTAGAAGACAATTCAAACCAACTCGACGTCAATTTGGAGATTTTTTTTTGTTTTATTTCTTCATTGTACTCTTCTTATACTTGAGAAGAAACATCTCATTCGAACTCATCTCCCGCCCAGAAAGAAGAGGTATTCCATTCGTTATGGTCCATGCAGGAGGATTGAACCTCACCCAATATGATTTTATTTCGCTGCGAGATTCGATCCAGATAGCATATTCGGGTTTTAGTCCTCACATTTTTCCTTCCTCTAGTCTTTTGATTTTTCGAGCCTCTCATTCCATCTGGGATTGTAAATGATTTTGTTTTTCGCTTTCTTGTTTGAGACATTTGTTTTGCTGCTTGTTAGAGACAATTCGAGAAAGTGGCTCTTGAGACATCGCTTGTGTGTTTTTGGGCAATGATTCTTGCGAGATCCTTGCAAGACTATTTCCATCCTGAACTCTCTTTTTTGGCATTTATGTGAGCACAATTTTTTGATCATTTAATTTAAATTTGTTTGAGAAGAACTTGAAGAATTACCCTTATAATGTTTTTTTGATGCAAATTCTTGCGATTTGTCACTTTGGTTATGCCTTGGTTTTTCTTGTTCTTTTCTTGAAACTTCTTTCTTACTTTGAGGTTTTAGAAAATGTGTAGGTCTTTTTAAAGAATAGACGTGAATCTTGCCCCCCTGCCAAAGGTATTTTATATGAGAGAGTTGGAAATGAACTTTGTATGAAGGGTTTGCCCCTATCTGTCCACTCTTCTACCAAAGTTTTCTTGACCTAATGTCTTATATAACTAAGATATTTCAGATGAAGTCACTGAAGCAACATGATGTGTTTCTTGATATAAGTCTTTAGAGACGATACTTATAACATAAGATGTATATGTCCAAGTTAAAAAATATTTTGTCTTCCTCTTCAGACTTAACGCCTTCATCTTCAAGACAGTTGTTAAACATATTGAGAAAGGCAAAAGCCTTTGCACCACGACTTGTTATGTTGAGCTCCATATCATGGGCACGAGTAACTAGTTCTTCAAATGTACGAGGTCTGATTCCTTGTATAATGTAGATAAGCTCCCAGTGCATGTCTTGCATGCACATTTTGACTGCTAAGACTTCAGAAAGACGATATTTATAATTAAAACTTAGAGCTCGCCAGCGGTTGATATAGTTGACCACAAGCTCATCCTTCATTTGTTTAGTGTTAGTGAGTTCTAGCATGTTTACTATTCTGCGAGTACTATAGAAGCGGTTGAGAAACTCTCGCTCTATTTGCTCCCAATAGTCAATACTCCCAGCTTTAAGGTTCGTGTACTACAAATGCATTCCCTTTGAGGGAACAAACAAATTGCTTGACTAAAAGATCCCCTTCGATGCCAACGTTATTACAAGTCTCCACAAAGTGTGCAACATGTTGTTTGGGATTGTATTTTCCATCAAATTGTTGAAACTTTGGCACTTAATACCCCACTGACATTTTTAAGCTGTCAATTCTTTCGGTGTAGGGTTTTGAGTACATGAGAGTGATTTGAGGGGCGCCACCATACTGTACTCGAATTGTGCTCGTTATCATATCTTGTAATTATTGGACAGATAACGAAGCGACAGACAAAACATGGTTAGTTTCGTCAACCATATTTCCTGATGCAGATGTGTGACGACAATCTTTTGATTGGGTACCTTGAAGAGATGATTTTGAAGTATTGGAGGCAGTTGTGTTGAGTTGTCAGGATTTTAGATTTCAAGCTTACTCATTAGTGTGACAATTTGCAAGTCCTTCTTTTTAACAGTTTTTGTGAGGTTTTCAATTGCGCGCGCTATCACTACTAGTTAGTTGTCCACCAAGGTTGTTCCAGTCATCGTAGCTACGATAACATTCAAATAGGAAAAACCTTAAGAGCCAACATTCTTTGAAGTGACTGATTGTTCTAAAATCTCAAGTAACGACTCTGAGAGTGAACCAACGCTAGAGTTGACGTCAAAGACAGAGTGGGGTGAATGTGGTGATGCCGACTTTTCTAAAACAACGTTAAAGTTCTTTGCCCCCTAAGGATCAATGGTGTTAACATGTTGAATTTTTATATCCATTGGTTTAGCAGGATTGGTTTTCACCAAATCTTACTGATTCTTGAGCGAATCAATTACTTTGGTCTTGCTACGCATCATAGGACCTGCTGAGGTGCTGCTAACACTTAAGGGGTTCCTAGTGTTCTTGCCACTGATTGTGACAGCTTTGATGTTGGACAATGTAGTAGCGATATCTTTTGAGTTTTTCTTATTTGTAGTCAGAACCTTGGGAGGAGTCATAGATTCTGATGAACAGAGTTTTAGATGTATGATGTAAGAGACAGAGATGGTCCCACCGGGCGTGCCAGAAATTTGTACACACAAATTTCAAGTCTGGAAATAAGATCAAATATATTAATTTTGAGAAAGATGGGTTATAAATCTCTGTAGATCTTTACAAAAGAAAGATAAATTCATCTGATTCGATCTCCTTGATGATTCAAGTTCAAGGGTTACTGGAGCTTGATCTTGAATTGGATTAAAACTTTAGTGAAGAACGACACGTGGATGATGTGCTTGTTATTTTTCTCTTTCAGGGTTTAGATGCTTTGGAGTTTTGAATTTAGAGTGGAGAATCTTGCAGAGTTTCAGCTTTCTCTGGGAGTCTTCTTGTTGGTGATCCGGATTCAAGGGCTACTGGAGCTTGATCTTAAATCGAGTTATTGAGAGTCCTCTTCAAGTGTTTGTTGTTGAAGAAAGCCGATAAGAATTTCTAATTGAGGGCTGAAGAAGCTTGATCTCGAACAATCTTGTTGACGATTCTTTGAATTTGTTGAATCGTGGAGGAAGAATGACAAGACTTTGAATGTACTTATTGTTTTTCCTCTTCAAAGCTTTGAGAGTTGGATGAACAAATATCTTTAGAGCTTAAAGTGTTAATTGAAGGCAAAGTCTCTGTCAGAATCTTCCCCCTTTCTCTCTCACCTCTGGACTTTTATTTATAGGCTCACTAGAAGGGTATATTTGTAACTTTCTTTTCTTTTGATAATTATCCTATTATTATCTTTTATGATAATTGTGATAATTATTCAATATATACATAATAATTATCTTTAATGATAATATATATATATATATATATATATATATATATATATATATATATATCCCTTGGATTCACTTTCAAGCGGGCTTAGGCTTCTTAGATAATTTGGATCAGCTCATAACTCATTTATTTGTGGTGGGTCTAGATTTTGAATTATCTGACTCATTGGACCATATTTTAAAGTGGCCTAAATTGAAGATAAGTCCAATTTATATTTTGGATTCATCATATAATTTTTTAAAGTCTACAATGATAATGAGGAAACAATTGGATGACAAAAGAGCCAAGTTAAAGGAAAAGAGATCAAAGTACAAGAAGACAAGGCAAGAAAAAGAAGAGGTAAAGGTGCTTTAATCTAACTTATGTTTTAAAGTTACTTTGAAAATGAATAGATGAGAGTGAGTGTTTTCTAATTAAATTTGGTTTCACACTACATTTATAAATTTTTTATTTTACTAAAATTTATAAATGAATGAAATTGGAAGTTAAATATTCCTAAACATGATTTAATAATGAAAAACTTTTATATATTAGTGACCAAAATAAAAGATCATTTATAATAGTAGTGAGATGAAATTTGCCATTGTAAAATATTCCACTATATAACTCTTCCTCAAGTCAAGAAAAACTTCTCCCCTAATACGCTCAAAAAATATCTGAACTTCTTACATTTAGAGAATTCTCTCCTAATACGCTCAAAAAATATCTGAACTTCTTCCTTTTATCCTTTCTCTAAATCAGACCCCACAATCGCCTCACTTTATCTCCTTGATCTTCTGTTTCTCTCTTGTCAATTCTTTTAATTAAATCTCTCTCGTTAAGGCTAAGTTGGCTAAACAACCACCACATATATATATTTTTAAAACAAATCTATTTTCTTTTAACCTCATGTGAGGTTTTATCTAATTATCTTAAAATTAAAGTTTTTAAATTATGGTTGTCAACTCTCTTGTAAATTGGTTGATTTTATTTCATGTAGCTCTTGTCATTAATTGACAGTTAGTTTCATTAAAATTAATTAATATAAAAAATCAAAAATACTAAAACTATTCTCTATGACCATAGTACTTGTGTTGCATTGATGGAAAAAATATGTATATAAAACATATTAATTTCACTCAAAAGATTAATTATAATTTGAAAGTAATTTTGTAATTGTATATTAGATGTAATTTTGTTTAATGAATTTTTAGTCTGACCCTCAGTGAGAGTAAATTTACAAAACTTTTAATATAAAAATAATTAAACCAAATTTCAAGAAATGCGAGAGTAATTTACCATTTCCTTTATGTATATGTAATTTCTACTAATTTGTCATGTCTAGATGAACAAATTTAACTCTTTACACGATTGTCATGAGGGTATACTAATGCGATGAATTTTATATCGTACAAAGAAAGCGATGGAACAAGAGTACGCATGGTTCGAGAGCGACAACCAGAATTATGTGACTGAAATTGATCTATTGTTCTTGGCATGCCACCTAGTGTAAATAAACTAAGTAAATTTGAGTCATGTATGTGCAACGCATACGATAAGTCCTATCGTGCATGTACAACAATTTAAATCAAATACACGGTATATTGTAAATCTTCCCCAGCATCAAAGATGCGGTGACCATACACTATCAGAGCTCTCGTGCACTGAATTATTTATTTATTTATTTTTATTTGAAGTTATTTATAAAGCGTACGGTCTCACTGTTCGAACTTGAATGTTATATTATATCCATTATGGGAGTACTCGCATCGGCAATGGATCAAAAGCGCCCAGTGATAAGTTTTTCTTGTATACCAGTATTTTTTACCATGAATGTGGTATCAGAAATCGTAGACTAGAGAGAAAGAGAGGAACTCACGCATAGTTTGGGGAAAAGGGGGAGGACGGAGGAGGTCGAAGAATGAAAGTGTGTGCTATCAGGAGAGCAAATCTAAGAGAAGTAGTAAAGTTATCAACAGCAAGACTTGAAAAGGACAAGTGGGTTTCTTCTTCTTCTTCAACAGAAGAAAATGGGCAACTGTGGTACTAGAGAGGAATCTGCTGTTGTTTCTCATGCTCATCAAGGTACCTCTTACTACTTTACTCTCTCTCTCTCTACTATTCTCTCACTTACTTAAACTTTCCGCCAGATCTACAACGGTAACGGCTCTTACCCTTCTAATCTTCCTTTCTTCTTTTACTTCAATGTACTTGGTATTTCAAAGTCTCTGAACAAGTGATTCAAATTTGTTCAATTTTCCATTTCTATATCTCTTTCTAATGCTCTCTCTCCCTCCCTAACATCACCATTGTTCTTAATTTGACTTTTTGTGTTTTGGGTGTTTGGTGTTTGGTGTTCCACAGTTTACTGTCATATATATTGCAGATTAAATTTCAATTATTTCGTTTGTTACATTGATTCTTGGATGATGAGATTGAATTAGGGTTTATTCTCCCTTTTTCTGTTTGTTGAATTTTTTACTCTTGATGAGATTGAATTAGGGTTTCTATTTTTGTTCTCCCTTTCTTTTTTAGTTTGGTGAATTTTTCATTCTTATATTTTGAAGCAGTTCAGCAGCTCCACATGATATCGATGCCAGGTAGAAATGCAACTGGTCCTCCAGAGAAGAAGCAGAGTCGTTCCACCTCAGATCTGAGCGATCCTTCTTCGCTGAACATTGAAGACTCCAGGAAGAATGCTGTGCTCTATACCCATGTCATTGCATTTACCCTATTCGAGCTCGAAACCATTACCAAGAGCTTCCGACCCGACTACATTTTGGGGGAAGGTGGTTTTGGAACTGTGTACAAGGGTTATATCGATGAGAATGTGAGGGTTGGCCTCAAATCTCTTCCTGTTGCTGTCAAGGTCCTCAACAAGGAGGGCCTTCAGGGCCACAGAGAATGGCTTGTGAGTACCTTCCTTTCACATATTGTCACTCCACTCTATTATTAGGATACAGAACTAGGAGCTTCTAGGATTTTTTTTTAACATTTTGTTCCTCTTTATGTTCCCTGTTCCAGACGGAGGTTAACTTTCTCGGGCAGCTCAGGCATCCTAATTTGGTGAAGTTGATTGGATATTGCTGTGAGGATGATCACAGATTACTTGTTTACGAGTTCATGTTCCGAGGAAGTCTTGAGAACCACTTGTTCCGAAGTACACACTGCTCTTCTATTAGTCATTTTAGATTGTTAAATGCTTTTGTTTTTGTTTTTATCCTTTCTTTTGTGTCCATTTTATTATATCTCCACAAAAATTGTTAATTTAGTTTAATTGTTCTCTGTCATGATCAAATTATACAGTGTGTATGAATGATATTTCCAAAGGTCCTGATACTTGAATGTGTAAATGAAGAAAATAGCATTGACACATGTCTACTCTAAATAAAGTAAGAATAAAAAAAACTAAGAACTAAGAAAGCGCCAAAATCATGAAGGCTGAGTGGTTATATGGTGCTGAAATGATGCCCATAGAGCCTTGGGGGTACGAGTTAAGTGCTAAAATAAGAAAAATAAAAGAGACTTGAATTCACTAGTGGAAGTGTTTTATTTTTTCTTTTTAAGAGGTGAGGAGGTATCACTCACGGATTGACGAACACTGGGCACATAAAAAAAGCATCGGGTTTCTCTTCTCATACACAAGTATAACAAATGAAAGCTAGAAGGAGAAGCCAAATTTGAAAACAGAAACTCTAAAAAAATGCTTAATGGTAGGCTCCTAGGGAGGAAGATCCTGAAGAATGCGGGACTCTCTGTGTGGGTTTGTACGAAGTATGAATTAATTTAACAGTCTCAACTTCACAAATAAGCTATCAGGGACTAACTTTTCCATGAAAGGCTTCTCTAAGCTCTCTCTCCGTTTAACCACTCCTCAATAATGTGCTCCTTTACACTCTTTAAGAACAATTATATATGTAATAGAAATCAAGGAATAGCAGGGAGAAAAATCATATGGGAATCCTGTTGTCACACCCTCAACTAAGTTCTTTGATAATTGAAGTCTATCAGAGTTCTAAATGGAATTTTAGAAACCTGCAAAGGAGTAGAGGATCAATCCAAAAAAATGCTGGGCACTCAACCTCATATATTCGGACATGCCAATTAAAGCACCTTCTTTAAATTGAAAACATATCAATGATGTGAATCATGAATATATGCAGCATCTGTTAAATGACTTGAGACAATTATCTCTTATTTTGAGCATCTTCAATCCTACAAACACGAACAATTTGGGCATGAATTTCTCTGTCCATCCCATAAGTGAGATCACTATGTGCTATTCATGCCTCTCAAAGAACCAGAACCATGAAAGAGAACAATGATGATGCCACTAAAGAAGATAGCAACAACTGAGGCAACTAATGACATGGGATCAATTTGGTTTTGTTAAAAGTAATTTTCCTTCATTTTTTTTGTGATGCCTAACATTTTCTTCAATGGCAATATATATAATGATTTGATTCCATAAAAAACCTGCTTAACATGTGATATGGTGGTTTGATTCTTTACCCATTGAACTCCCAAATGCATTTTCGTAATAAGTTCCCTAGATCTGCTTTGCAAACTTGGTTGATGACATGGTGCAATGTAGTTTATTATAAATTATCTAATCGGATCGTGTGTAACTAGAATTGCTGGTTTACATTAACAACTACATATACCTTGGAGATTTACTAGTTCAACCGTTCAAGTTATCTTCTTGAATTTGTCTCATCTGTTAGTCTTGTTTCCTAATCTGTTCTTAATGCCTTTAGATGTTCAATTTGAGTCTTCTATGTTAGTTTGGATAATTTTTAGAACATTTTGTGACTAGTAAGATTTCATTCTTGAACAAAAATCCTTTTTCTCATTCATTTAATCTATTCCATGACTGGAACCAAGCAGGATACATGTTATACCATGATTTTGAAGAGAGATTTTAATCATGCAAATCTTCTCATACATTTGTTAGATTTCCACGCTCTTTCTCTTGTTTTGTTTACTGTCCTTTATATGATGTACAGATTTTAAGAGCTCTTTTTCGTTAAAATCCAATATCACTCATGACCCTTTTTGGACAATTACTGATGACTATTTACTATGTACATGACGATATCTAGCAATATGTATAAAACAAAATTTTCAATCTCAATTTCGGGCGTATGGAATTCGTTCATCTCTAGTACTAAGGATACTGTCCTTAATCTAGCAACTACTGAAAGAATTGTTTCCTTTTTGCATCGAATAATAAGAAAACTTAGACCACACATTTAAACCTGTTTGAAATTATATAAATTAGAAAATTTCCACTTCTCCCCAATTTTTGCATTTGAGCAACTATTTGATGCCAATGCCTGAATTCAGTGCTAGCTCATGAAATTTTGTAGGCATAATGATAGAAGCTTAATTGAGGTTTCTGAAGTTCAAATGTTATCCAAAATCTAGATTTCCACCCATTGCAACCCTCTGCATGCTGAGTTGTCAGAATTTGAAGGATTTATGAAATTTTGGGATTGAAATTTGTGGCTTCCTGTTTTAAATTGTAGTTCTCGCTGCAATCAAAAAGTAAAACCTGCAATAGGAACCAAGAAAGTGAATATGATGGGTAAAGTTTGCAGGTTACAGTTCAGTGAAAAACACATACAAATGAATTCAAGAGCATGATAATCGTCACCACTAATCTTATCCTTCTTCATACAAACAAAGAACTTTTCTGATTCCCCTTTTCTTCACCACACACAACATATATATATATGTGTGTGTTTGTGTTTTAGAAAAAAAGAACAGGGTTTTTCTAAAACACACTTGAACTAAAAAAAAAGCAAAGCCTTTTTCCAGCTATTGGGAGTCGGTTACATGAATCTTATTTTTTTATTCTACTCTATCCAAGGCCATAGTCCCAGTCAACGACATGTACCATATATTTTCTTACAAACTTTACCCATGTTAATTTTGGTCTTCTCCTTCCCCTAGCATTTTTGTCAATGTGGCTGTGTCACTCTTTCTAGCTGGTGCACTTAGTAATCTTCTTTGCACATGCCCAAACCTAAAGAACACTTGAACTAGGAGTAATGTTCAAAATGGACTTAAAACAGCAATCAATTTATTGTCTTTAATCATTAGTAATTTGTTCCAATTTTTCTTTCCTGCAAATAGTTCCACATGCCTGGTCAATATTGCAGGTTTTGGTCAGGCTCTCTTTACTCCTATTTATGTTGATACATGAATTACATAGTGATGGATGAGTTAATATTACTGATTTACTTCTTGCTTTCTTGATAATAGGTAACATTGTTGAGAATCTAATCTTAGTAATTGATTCTAGTGATACTACATGGAGCTATAATTTTCTGTTCAGTACCTGGTACTGATTTAGTTAACATCGACTTTCTTGAGGTATTCAGAGGCAACTGCTCCATTATCTTGGTCTACAAGAATGATGATTGCTCTTGGGGCAGCGAAAGGGCTTGCTTTCCTTCACAATGCTGAAAGGCCTGTTATCTATCGGGATTTCAAGACCTCTAATATATTATTGGACTCTGTAAGTCTTGTTTTAAAGGATATTATTATCCATTTTTTCTCCTTGTAGCTGTATTTCTCGATAGGGGTTGATTTGTGTTTGTCAACCTTGCCATCCTCTATTAACTTGCAGGATTATACAGCCAAGCTTTCTGATTTTGGGCTTGCAAAAGCTGGGCCACAAGGTGATGAGACCCATGTATCGACGCGGGTGATGGGTACCTATGGTTATGCTGCCCCGGAATATGTAATGACTGGTATAGCTTCCTATTATCTTATAGTGGCTTGAGTTTTGAGCATCACTTTATCCCTATTTGACTTGGGAAGATAGAAGTACTCCTCAATTTGGAACTTAACTAATGGGGAGTAGAATTGGAACCTGCGTTTTCTTTATGAAGGAATGCAATTTTATCTTATGCCATGAATTTCTAGGAGTTGGTTGATAGTGAGGTAATTTTGAATGAGGCAAGATGGTGGTATCATCTGGTGTTTGCACCATCTGATAATAGCACTAAGGTATGGTATGTAAGGCACTGTTAAGTTCAATTTTAGGACCATAATGTCATTTCCCACATGTTTAACCAATGTGTGCTGCTTTTCCGGGAGATTTGAAGTTTTTCTGTTGTTTATTTTGTTTTTTCACTTGGCAAATCTAATGGCCTCGCTTTTACATTCTTTGCTTGGCAATATTTAAATGCAAGAGCCTCCCTGTCCCCCTCTTCCTGCTCCTTTACCATGTGAGCCAAGGCCCAATAAGCAACTATTTGTTATGGCATCGAACTTGGATCACAATCTTATATGAAGTTCATGGCTTTTACATTTGATCTGAACTTTTACTGTAGACCCTGCAACTTTCAATCAATTTTCATCTTTTAGTAAATAATATAAATTGTATTCATAACCAAAAATATGCTTTAGCGAGTGCGATAGGAACTTACAATTGCAATTTTTATATTATTATTATTGTTTTATTCTTTCTTCGTTTGGCCACAGTCATGCTTCAATGACAACAAGATAATGACAGTGACACGTGAATTGTATAACAGAATATTTATTTTTTAATCCTTAGTTTTCTTTTTTATTCATTTTATTTTTTTTATTCAGTGAACACTATTTATACAAAAGAAATGGGACACCCTCTTGGTGTTTACTCTTTTCTGAAGCACTGCCTTCCATCTTTTCCTAAAGAGATGCTTTTACTATGAAAATATTTTAATTTCTTCGTACCATTTGAGGGTATAATTGAGGAGAAATCAACATATATGTATTCTTATTTAAATTTAATTGCCCTAGTTAGCGTTGAAGTTAGAGAGAGATAACTGGCTGGGTAAGAGGGAGTGGAGAGAAATGGTTAACTAGGAGAGAAGTTTTGGAAAAGAGATGATTAAATAAGGGGTGCTGTGGAGGGAGAGAGAGAGAGAGAGGGTAGTGGATTATTCACAACAAATCCTATTAAAAAAATTAGCGATAGTGAATTAAAATATAGTAATAGAGCAATGTAAGGATCACATGTTACCTTACCGAAAAAAATGTAAGGATCACATGCTTGCACTTGGCAGATTTCAAGTATGTATTTATCTCTTTATGCCCTGTTCGTTTGTTTCATGTTTCCCATACTTCAGGAAATGAGGTTTTGCATTTGTGTGCTTGTCCCTTTATGGGTGCACTTTCCTTGATGAGGTTTGTATGTATTGAACAGGACATCTGACTGCCAGGAGCGATGTGTACAGTTTTGGAGTTGTTCTTCTAGAGCTATTGACAGGAAGAAAATCTGTTGACAAGACAAGACCAAGCAGGGAGCAGAGCTTGGTGGATTGGGCGCGGCCAAAGCTGAATGACAAGAGAAAATTGCTGCAAATAATAGACCCTAGATTAGAGAATCAGTACTCAGTAAGGGCAGCACAGAAAGCCTGCAGCTTGGCATACTATTGCCTAAGCCAGAATCCCAAAGCAAGGCCCTTAATGAGCGATGTAGTTGAGACTTTAGAGCCTCTACAAAGCAGCAGTGGTGGCACAAACGAAGTTTCTTTATCATTGTCATCAACCCCTGCCTTGATGGGTGGTGGTGGTCCATTTGCCATGGGGGGCATCCCTGATCACCGGATGCGCAAATTGGCTGGCAGTGTTGGTTCTGATGCTTTTTGCCGGTCTCCGAACCCCAATTATTCATCAGGCAGCCCTGCAGCATGCCGGGTTAGATGAGAAATGCCACATATTTGTACATCGTTTTTGTGTGCCTTTCTTCTTTTGCCCCCTTGCGAAATGCAAAATTTGCTTGTTGAAACATGGGCGCATTTGCTGCTTTGTACTTGATGATGTACATGGTAATGGTGACTCGGGCCTGTGTTGATTATTGCGGTCCTAACATGTGCTTATTTCAATGTGTTGTGGTGGTCTTTTGCCAGTTAAATTACAATGTGAAAAGCTATGTTGTAATTGCAGTTGTAGGGAAATATCAAATTCTATAATTAAATTTTTGTTTTCCTTTTCTGAATGAGGGCAGCTTTTTTTTGGGTGTTTATAGTTGAATTACCATTATTGTTATTAATACTCTCTGCAATGTACTATATCTAAACCCCTCATTGCAGGATTTTCAGTGCATTCACTATTGTTCATTTGTCTGTGACCTTAATTCATCATTTGTTCGAATGATTTTTTTCTTTCCCTGGTTATTTTCACTCATTGGGTTGTTTTTCTTTTTCTGGTGTCACTCTTTTGTCTCTCTCTATTACTGCTCTTATGAAATTTGGTTGACAACCATCATCTTTTGATTATCTGTTTTGCCATGACCAACCCTAAATTTCTTCTTGTTTAGGTTTTCAAAGGAGAAAATTTGTGGAACAATGGTTGATTCCAAAATGGTTAGATTATAACCTTCTTTCATGATATGAAGGATATTGTGTATGCCCACTTTTGCCAAGCTTACTTGAATTACTCAATATAAACTTTTTTGCATGACATCACTGCTAATTGTAAATGCTATTTTTTGCAAGAAAGTTATGTTGTTGGCTGTATTAGTCAACACAAATGAAGATGCAAATTGGTGCCCTAATGTAACAAAAACAGCCGAGCTAAACAGTCATTAAGATAATGGGTTAGAGAAGGAAATAAATTCATGCATTTTTTTTTTTGGCAAGCATTATTGCTGAGAAGCTTACCTAAAGATAAGACTTCAACTTAAACTAATACATCCTATTTCTGTATCTGACACTGGCATATGCTGGTATAATATATCAGGACAAGCAAAAATCCCAATCAATTGACCCACTTCACCCAATAAACCACTCTTCGTAGCTTTGCACCACACAAATCATATTGGAAAGATCTCTCTCTCTCTCTCTCCCACTCTCTCTTTTTGTGAGCCATGAATCACATCACAATTAACCATGCCAGAACACTAACACTGCTAGTTCTCTTCATCACCCAGTTCAATGTTACTCCAGGTAAGAAACTCGTTTTTTTGAGCAGAATAACAATCTTCTTTTGGCTCATAATAGTTGTTACTGTATCCATATATATGCATGAAATTTGGATATATATATATATATATATATATATAAGCACTCACGCTCTTCTACATGCAGGAGAATCACAAACAGAAGTTGGGATCGAGGAATTACAGCCGGTGGATTCAATCGAATACAGGGTGGTGGATGAAGTAGTTGTGGAGGGCAATTCACGGCGAAGGCTGGCACCCTTCCAGCTGTGCTTGGTTTGCAAGTGCTGCACAGCGGCTGCAGTCCCCACCAGCTGTTCCTCCATGCCTTGTTGCTTTGGCATCGACTGCCAACTCCCTAACAAGCCTTTTGGGGTTTGTGCTTTTGTGCCCAAGACCTGCAACTGTACCTCTTGTGCATCTGTTTAGCAGCTCATATAGAATTTGCTATATATATATATATATATTGTTAGATCCATTTCTTAATAGTTTTAGCATTTGACACAATTAGGACTCAAATGCTATTTTGTGTGTCGGTTCTGAATGGTCTTGGATTTTAGTCTCCAACTTTACACACATATATATATATATTCAGATAATGCCTTAAATTTTAATGGTGGAATGTATAGAAACAAACACCATGTTAGGGGGGGGTTTAAGCTTTTTATTTATTTTATTTTAATTCTGTGTTCATTTCATATATAAGACGGTCATATAAATTGTACACATGGAAATGGAATAGCTGCTTGTAATACTGCTAAATTATATGTAATGGTTCTATAAATAATTATATATCATTCCATGGATAGATGAATTGAGAAGCTATCTTGTTCTTGCTTTGTTTATTTCTTCTTCTTAACAAATTCTTCAGCACCATGATTGATTGGTTGAATGAATCTTATTAGTCAAAGTAATGACTGTTGAAATCTCACTTCATTAAAATTAATACAGTTTACATTTTTAAAGAAAATTTATATTTAATACAACATATTAAGGTGTAAAAATATTAGTCATTGTCTGGTGTAATGCTAAAAGCTTAGACTGAGTTTATATTAGTAATTACTAATACATGTGAAACTGTGTATCGGCTGGGATTTTTTTTTTTTAATTCAACATGGTTAGTTAGCTCCACAAATTCATAAATTAATTAAAGTGGCATTAATAAATTAAAGTTTCAAGTAGAAAATTTAATTTTAAATAAACGTTGACAAGGAGATGAGAGAATTATAACATGTATATTTTCTTAGAAATTCTTAAAATTAAAAAACTTTGATTCTTTATTTTTAAAAGTAGTTTTTTCCTTCTATTATAGAAGTTATATATATGCTTTTTTTTTTCAGGAAAAAAAAAAGTGCATTTGTAGTACTGAAGCTACTGTGAATCATGGGTTTTTATAATTGAAATGGAGAAGGTGGGTATCTTTTGCGGATCACACATTGAGCATCCAACACTGCAAGCATGGACAGTGGAACAATTTCACCCACCCACTCAACTTTTTCTACCATACTTGTGTGCATATCAAACTTTTCTGTGTTCAAAACTATAAATCAATTCAAATCACTTTGTTTTCCACATAGTGGTAGAAGGGAAGAGTATTCAATACTTCGTGAAAACTCTCCATTTTTTTTATAATAGAAAATAAGAAATTCATTATTCACCGAATACCAATACTTTTTGGTACAAATATATCACTAATTACGGCCCTGAATGATAAACGCATTTTTAAGTTGAGTAAAACATAATTTTGCATTAAATTTAATTCCTAGATAAGTCCAATTTGTAAAATCGAACTTACGATAAGTATTCTCAAACAGTTTGAATTGATTTAGTTCACGAAGGTCATCCATCGAGTGAAGAAATGGATTGTTGTTTGTACGAAAAAATATTTGATAAATGTCTGAGAAATATATGCTTATATATGAAAATTTAAAATTATCATCAAAATGCTCTTACTAAACTCGAGATCTCATATTCATTAAATGGAAGAAAAAAAATGAAAATATTAATCTCTTTATCCAATTATTGTGAGGTCACGAGTCGTAGATGTTCTATGTTTTTTGTTTTTTAAATGAATGTCGCATGATAAAGTTGCTCATATGTACGCACACATGTCGTGTGCATGTGTTATGACCAAGTGTAATTGGTTGGTCCTCCATCGCGCGCGTGCGCCAATTGTCCATCGCTGCGTCCATTTCAAAGTTGGGTTGCTTTCCATTGGAAACTAGAAATTGAGTGGGGGTCAATTCTATTGGACTTTGGGGTGACTTCTTTGTCACCATATAGCTATAACCATGTGCCTGCCCGATGGGCAAAGTGGCTTCGAAAACAAAAATAAAATTTTATGTATTGTGTAAAATTAAATGAAAATTATAAAGATTCTATATGTGTGCAGTATTAGGTACAAAAAAGTTGTGTAATTTTATCTTGATTCTTTAGATTTGTATTTTGAAATTTGTAAATATAAGGGAATAGTATGGTTTGAACTTAAATTGAAAATATATAATTAAAAATATATTAAATAAGACATTGTAGCACCTACATATACATTGTATTATACTTTTTTCATATTTAGAAAATTTATTAAATTTAACAATAGTCCAATGAATAACTTCTTAGAGCATCTCCACCCCAATCTTAGGGGTGGCAAAATGGGTGTTGACCCGCCAATTCGCCCGGATCCGTCCACTAATAAATGGATTTGAGTGAGTTGTTTTTCTATACGGATCATAAATAGGTTGGATAATAATTCACCCATGGGTAATGCTACTCAGGCAGAATGCTCAGGCAGAATCCGTAGGCAGAAATATTTATATCCATTGGATGCATGTGGTAGGTCCCACCACATACACTCACCACATGCATCCAATGTATGTAAATGTTTCTGCCTACGAATTCTGCCTAAAAATTCTGTCTGAGTAGCATTACCCTTCACCCATTAATTCAAGAGGAGTGCTAGCGGCAGTCCTTCAAGCGAGTGTCATTGCACAGTCGCTCCACTGATTGGTGGAAATCAATCCCCAAAATTAAATACTTTCCTGTAATAAATGTCTTACTTTTTCATCAATCAATATACCCTTCCAGTTCTAAAGTATTTACAGTAGTGTCATCAACAAATAAATAAAATTATAAACATAACGTATTAAAATGTTAATAAAAATAAAATTATAAACATAAAGTATATAGATTATTAAAAATATTAATAAAAATAAAATTATAAACATAAAGTATATAGATTAATTGAATAAGTATATAGATTATTAAAAATATTAATAAAAATAAAATTATAAACATAAAGTATATAGATGAATGGAATAAATATATAGATTATTTTATAATTTTATTTTTATTAACATTTTAATACGTTATGTTTATAATTTTATTTATTTGTTGATGGCACCACTGTAAATACTTTAGAACTAGAAGAGTATATTGATTGATGAAAAAGTAGAACATTTATTGTAGGAAAGTATTTAATTTTGAAAATTGATTCCACCAATCAGTGAAGCGACTCTACAAGGACACTCGCTTAAGCGACTGCCGCTAGCACTCCTCTTAATTCAAATATTATGTGGGTTGAATATGAGTACCCATATTCAACCCATGTTCCATCCATTATTATATAAAAGACTAAGATGTATAAATGTTGTCTCATTTCATATAATCTCATACTGTTTCACCATTTCTCTCTCTAAATTATCTCTCTTTTTCTCTCCTCTATGCGTATCGCCCCACCCTCTCTCTCTAAATTATCACTCTCTCTGCTCTCTCTCATAAAAATTAACCTCATATATGCTGATATTTTGTAGAAAGGCAATTTCAGTTGATATCTACATATACACAATGGAGAGGTAAAAGAAAGGCAAATCCACCAGCATTGGTCCAAGGTTTACAGTATTAAATTGGAAGTATAATTAATCACCCTACTATATATATACACACACACACACACATTAGGTGAATGCGGTTGGCCATTTAAGTCACCATCCATGCGGTTTGAGTTGGTGAGCTTACTCAACTTAAAAACCAGAACATCTGACTCTTCAAAAAAAAAAAAAAAATCCTGGAAACTAGAAATTAATGTGATAAAGGGACATTTGAAAAATAATGTTTGTCTTAAGTCATATAAACAGTTGATGTGGACCAATCAAAACTAAATACATATTTAAAATTTTTTAAAAAAATTAAATATAGGTTATTTGGGTTTTTTATGGGCTAAGACACAAATTGCAATTCTGATAAACCAAACACATCATCACCGCAATGAACATCCAAGGCTCACTAAAAACCTATAATAAAGATCTTTATTATTACGCCTAGTAAAAGGAAAAAAAAAAAAACTGGACGAAAGTCGTAAAAGAAAAACTATTTATTCTTATTTATATGTGTGTGAAAATGGGTATGGGTCGGGTCTTTTATACGAGTCAGGTCCTATACATGGGTCGGACCCATATTTGGGTCCAGATAAGTTTTGATATCTTAAAGTCCGCACAAAAATAAAAATAAAAAAGTCATTTTTAAAAGAGCAAACAAAAATTTATTGACCCGATCATTTATGAAAATGTGTCGGGCTTTGTAAACAGGTCGAGTATTATAAACGGGTCGGATTTGACCCAATTTAACTAATTTGTGTCACAAGTTTATTTATTATATTATTTATTAAATTTTTTAAAACTTTATTAATGAATGTCAAAAGAGCAGGGGTGTCCAAGTTTAACAAAATAGTCACAAATTTTTAATCGGATCGGTTTGACCCATTTGTTCATATCGGGTCGACCCGTTTGTTCGGATCAGATTGACCAGTTTTATCTGGGCCTGAGGTGGTTTGACTAATCTGGGTCAAGTTAGCCCATTTATTTGGGTTGGCCGACCAATCCGGTTGGGTTAGATCAAATATGAGTTGGCGGGTTGATCCGACCCGTATTTGAACCGCCCATATTTAACTCGGTCCAAACTCGCCCATTTTACCTGTCTAACTACTGTTGTGTCTAGTTGGGTCAAATATAGGTTGACGGATTGGCCCGACCCATATTCAACCCTCCCATATTGACCTGCTACAAACGGGTTGAATATGGGTCACAACCCATATTCAACCCGCCCATATTCGATCCAACCCAAACCCGTCCAACCCACCCAGTTTGCCACCCCTACCCAATCTTCAAGTTCCATATACCAAATTCATTTCATTTGAGGTAAGATGTGACAAATTAGGATTTGAAAATTTGGCATATCTATAAAGAACTCCATCAGATATGTTAAATTTATTAATATTTTATCTTTTAATTAAACAACAAACAAATTTATTAATATTTTGTCTTTTTTTTCGATGCAAGTTTTAATGATATTTGGAACCCATATATTAAAATAATAGGAACAATTCATTTGACATATCAAAAAATTGTATGTCAAATTTTATTCTATATCAAATGACAACTAGACATTTAACTATTCTGTTTGAGGAAATATGTATGTCAAAACTATTGTTTAATGCGCCAATTCGGGTGGAGATGCTCTTAGTGTCTAAATAGTGTTTATAAATGATACTTGACAATTTGAATGTGTTGGGTTTCGATTTAATTGAAATCATCCAAAAATTCCCACTGTATAATAATATGAATGATATATCTATTTTCTCTATGTTAAATGAAAAAGAAAAAAAAGTATATATCTAATAAAATATTATAACAACTATATATACAATTATCAAGAAAAAAAAACTTATGTCCTTGCATGTATACGTCCTCTGTTCCGGTCTAATTGTCCTTTTGGGGAATTAAAGTCTCCAAAAAGGACAATTAATTTGGGACGGAGGAAGTATATCTTTTTAGACTTACAGTGTAACCTTTTACTTTTTATGTGATTAATGGTTTACCAAGTCCAAAATAATTAATGGTACAGTTAATATGATAACATTAAAAAATAATTGAAAGTTTGAATAGGCATGTTCTTTTTCTCTATTATTTTGAAATGTCTCTTCTATTTGATATTCTAATTAAATTGTGTTATCATTTTTTACATTTTATAAAAATAATTTAAAATGGGCGAGAGTTCAGTGAATAAAATCATATAGCTAGTGATTGTACGCGTAGACACGAGTTACTCACATCACCCACGTGAAAATCCAGAATAAGTGCCAGATTAGCAAAAAATGATCAAACCTAGTTTAACCATGAGAGCTTCAAAACAAACATTGATAAAAATGTTTAAAGCCTGGAAAAGCACCGAAAAGACTTAAAAGATATCCGAAACCCCGAGTCAACCTCAAATCAAACAAAACCTCAAAAGTGGCACCAAGTGCTCATCAAGTCTCCAAACCCTGAGTCAAACAAAACCTCGAAAGTAGCACCAAGTGCTCGTTGAGCCTCCAAACCCTGAGTCAAACTCAGGTCAAATAAAACCTCAAAAGCGGCACCGAGTACTCATCGAGTCTTTAAACCTTGAGTCAAACTCAAGTCAAACAAAACCTTAAAAATAGCACCAAATGCTTATCGATCTCTAAACCTTGAGTCAAATTTAGGTCAAACAAAACCTCGAAAGTAGCACCAAGTGCTCATCGAGTCTCCAAACTCTGAGTCAAGCTTAGGTCAAACAAAACCTTGAAAATAGCACCAAGTGCTCATTAAGTCTCCAAACTTTGAGTCAAACTGAGGTTAAATAAAACCTCACGGTATCAAGCACTCCTCAAGTCTCTAAACCCGGATTCAAACTCAAATTGAGCGAAAACCTCAAGAATAGCACCAAGATCCTCTCAAAGGTAAAACCTCAATGATAAGCACACCAAGCTTCCCTCGAGTCTCAAAAGCCCCAATGTCATGCCCCAAAATTTGAGTCACCAGAATCTCCATTCGGAACTCAAATTCTGAGAGTGAATCCATTCATTTAACTATATAAACTATTCCAAAAACTCTATAACCCTGGAAGCAATATTGTACACACATATTTATATGCTCGTACACACATCGTTATTCATTCCAGTGGGGTCTACTATGATCTATGCATTTATCCTCGTTGTTCAAAATCCGAAATCAATTAAATTCTAGGTCAGTCTAGTTTTGATCAACTGATGAACTCCCCTTTAGCCGACTGAAAATTGGGTACATCATCGGTCGGCTAACAAATTTCTTCACCCGGTTGATGGACCCTTTTCAATCGACTGAAGAACACTTTCAACCTGCCGAAACTTGTTCCAGCAGAGTCTGCAGATTTCATCTCTCGGGACTTTTGATATACCAATCGGCCGAAAGACCAACCAGCCGACCCAAAGTCCCAAAATGCTGATAGTATGCCATTTTAAACTATTAAAAGCTCATATGTACAAACCAACCCATAAATGTGGACCAAAACCATAATTTCTCATACTAAAGTCATTCATTTGTATATAAAAGAGTATAAAAGGATTCTTTTACATTCATCCTCCATAGAATATAAGTATTCAAACTTAAATTTGCATAATCAACTACAAAATATAAATCCTTATCCCAAATTCAAGTTACAAGAGTTCAATAATTTTTCAAACGTAACATATGGATCATAACATAGATAATCTCAAAGTGAAATATCGAGGAACTCACACTCAAGCACCTCAAGCTCCATCGACCACCGATACTTTATCTGTAAAAATATTTAGAGGAGGGGGTGATCACCAACATGCCCAATAGAGATACCTAAATCAACTTATGCATCGACTCGACGTGACCTACATGAAATGCAATCGTGACATTCTTATGCACTACATGTCATGCTTTCAATGCTCGTGACATGCGATCATGGCATTCTTACATACTACATAGCATGTTTCAATGCTCAATATCATGGAACCTCAATGTAATATATAGATAAATCATGCCTTCAACAATGCTTAATTAATGGAAGTCCATACAAGCATCAATATGAATATCACAATTCAATAACAAGATTTAAACACCAAGTCACATAAGTTTCGAAATCAAACAATAGTGGGAGATATCTTGAGTCACCAGATAAATACCCCTAGGTCAAATATCCTGATTCTAATATATTACGGGCTACTATCCCGATGGTCTAAAGTAACCCCTTGGCCAAGTCTCGGGTCTTGCACCCCAGGGCTCTGTGCCTTTCTTACTTTCTTCGTCATCCTCCCAAAATCAATAATCAAACACATAGGCTACAAAGCACGAATACGGCCATAAAGGCCCCGTAGCCATATTGGACACGTATCCGTTACGGATACGGTAGGATACGTGTCTGATACGACTAAGAAGTATCCAATTTTTTAAAATTAATTTTTGAATATCGGATACAGCTAGGATAAGGGAGAGATACGGTTGGGATACGCAGGGATACGCTAGGATACATCTGAGATACTTTTAGGATACTTTTCGAGACAAATTAGTAAATTTTTGTTATATAAAATGGAGTTGAGATTGTAATATTAAAAACTTTATAGGTTAGAAAATAAGGGTCATTTTATAATAAAACAAAAAAAATTTAAAACCCTCAACTAAGTGAGTCATTGTAAATAATATTAGAAAAGATAGAGGATTTCTTGATTTTAACTTCTTATATTTTGTATGATTGCTTTAAGTATATTTATTGTATGGTTGAAGAATAAAACTTAATATTTTATGTATAATATTATATTTTTATTTATTTATTTATTTGACGTATCATTGTCGTGTCTGTATCCTTTTTTTTTAGATTTTTCGTATCGCCATATCCGTATCGTGTCGTACCCGTATCCCGTATTCGTGTTCGTGCTTCCTTGCACATAGGTTTTCAAGTATGATAACACATACAATTTCAAATGTATTAAACATTTTCAAGTGCATCATAAGTCACTTGATTTCTATGCTAAAATATGTTATTTTCATGCATATAACAATTAAATAATCATTCATTTTCAAGTGCATCACAAGTCATTTGAGTTCATGCTAAAACATGTCATTTTCATGCATATCACAATGCAATATCAATTCTTCTATAAGGTATTCATTAAATACAATTTTTGTAGAAAAAAACATTCTCATGCATTTTATCAAACATGTGGCATGCATCATGTACAACATAGTCTCCACAACTATAAATCATTTTAATAATCAACATGTATCCTCAATTTCTAGCATATAAGGCATGCATACACAATTCACATCCATAGTTCACCTTGATACAATTTCAAATGTATTAAACATTTCCAGGTGCATCATAAGTCACTTGATTTTTATGCTAAAACATTTCATTTTCATGCATATAACAATTAAATAATCATTCATTTTCAAGTGCATCACAAGCCACTTGAGTTCATGCTAAAACATGTCATTTTTATGCATATCACAATGCAATATCAATTCTTTTATAAGGTATTTATAAAATACAATTTTTGTAGAAAAAAATATTCTCATGCATTTTATCAAACATGTGGCATGCATCATGTACAACATAGTCTCCATAACTAATCAACATATATCCTTAATTTCTAGCATATAAGGTATGTATAAACAATTCACATCCATAGTTTACCTTGATACAAAATCTAGACCACCGGAACTCCCCCAGTTCAAGCCTGAACTCCGAGTAGTGAAATGTAATGATCGCCAAATCGTCACTCCATGACCTGAACAACCGTGACAAATTCCATCAATCACCCTCTGATATCATCATCAATACCAAGATGTCACGCCCCAAATCCCGGGCCATGACTTATCGCGAAAGCCTTTACATTGTCAATACATCCATTCCTCATCGAAATGTCACATATAGTCAATAATCTAAGTCATTGTTTCATAAATCAGCGAAAGCATTATCATTACCATTACTACAATGTGTACACGTATACGTACGTAATTCGAGTCCACTAAGCGAGTCCTTTATTGAAAAAACATGCATACATAAGCCTCTTTGAAAAGCACTATTTGTGTTCCTTTCAATTGATCGAAGTGTACACTTTGATTAATTGAAGTCCTTTCTTCGTTTAATAGAAGTTGAGGTTTCGAATGATCGAAGCTTACGCTTGATCAAACTTGTATCGAAGTACTATCAAGATTCCACTGAAATTTATCACTCTTCCATCGAATGATTTTCGATACTTAGCTAATTAATCGAAGCTTTTTGATTAATCGAAATAGGGGTTTCGATTGATCCAAAGCCCTCAAACACAGTTCCTCCACAATATTTTCTAAGTGTCCATTCTCATGCTTTTGTTCTCATACTTACCACACACGCTCCTCATTTTACCAATTCATCAACACAACTATTCTCACAAGTTTATACATGTAAAAATGAACATCAATGCAAAATCATCATTCACATTATCTAACATTTACCATGCTCAAACCATATTTAAACGTACGCAATCATAAAGCATAATATAACATGTTCTCGAAATATAAAGATTTTATACATGTTCACCACATGTATATAGTCCACAATCAGGACATGCATTCAAATAAAGCATTAAAGGTTTTTAAATGAAACCGATTCTATTCCACGTCAACTCACTATTGGAGAGACTCTATCATTTCCTTTCTATTTCCTAAAAGAGTTACTACTCGTGGGATAAGCTACAACACGCTCAGTAAGAATGTCTAAAACACAATTCCGCAAATTTCGTGAATACCACATAAACATACATTTGTATTTAAATCATGTTACATAAATATCTGTATATCTCAACCATATCATAAACAACATATGATGTAACATGATATGCATAGCTCCCTTATACTCTTTACATATTCATTGGACTTCAATTTTACGGATCATCCAATCCCACCTAACTGAGGGTCCAAACCAGATTACCTCATCGTAGAACTTTATTTTAGGGAGTATCATCTTCCATCTAGTCCGGAGCTCCATATAGGAACACTTCACAAGGTTCTTCCCTGGATTGTTATACAAGGCTCTAAACTAGATTACCTTGCCACTCGTTAAGAGGACACTCCGCCCAATTGAGCTCACCACCCTCACCATGCCAATGAATGAAGATGAATTTCCACATGCTCACGTTAATCGTGCACATACAATTCAAAATAATGTAGTACTAATTGTCATGCTTGCACATATTTCAAATAAACCTCGCATGTATTCACATTAATCATGTTTCACATTTTTCACATTTCATGTAACTTATTTTGACAATTAAACATGCTTCACATCCAAACATACTTTCAAGGCAATTTATCAAACACATAAGTGTCACATTCACAAATACATGTTTGGGGAATTATTTAAATCATTTATATGCCTTTTTAAATGAAATAAAAAAAATAAAATAAAAAAGGGCCAAAAATTGTCACGGTCCTTATAATACATGTTCTAACATATTTTCATTCAACAATTTCATCAAGACATATACATACAATTACAATGCATATTAGTATCATAGTTATCATATGAAGACAATTAAAAGTATAAGCATAAGAAAAGATGCAAGACTCAATTCCTAACACTTCTAAACATGATAATTAATTCAAAACCAACATCAATTCCTAAGGAATCGATGATAAGGTGGAGAGAACACCCCTACCTCAATTCCAAGCTTAAATTTCGAAAAGTCCTAAATCTGATTTCCTTCGAATTCGATTCTCGAACTGTAGATGCGTAGATTGTAGCAAGAAGAACAATTTTCTCTTCTTGAGCTATCCCCAATTCCAAACCCTAGTTTTGCCCAATTCTTCAATCTTCACCAAATTGAACTTTGAACTGATCAAATTGAAGAGAATGATGAGGAGAACAATCTTTCCTCTTGAAATAATCTTCAAATCTCACTCTAAGCCTTCTTAATTCTAGAGAGAAGTAGAGATGAAGTTGTAATGAGAGAGAGATGAGAACAAATCTATTTTTTTTTTGTGAATTAAATGATATAAGTCTATTAATATTTTTCATCTTTGCAACTAAATCCCTCTCTCTTTTTTAATTTGCTCCTTGTTACTACTAACTCTCTACTAATCGCAAACTAACATTTTATCTTCCCAACTTATATTTTAAGCCCCTTAGTTATTCACATACACTCTTCTAAAAGTTTCCAAGACTCATAAGAGTTTTTTGGGTCATCCGACTCCTCCTGGGTCTCACACCCGAACTCAAATTTTTTTGAAAAAGTCCAATCGCACACAAAACACATATTAAACCAATTTCTCATACATTTATCATAATTAAAATATAATTAATTGCAATTAAAAATTAAAAGAAATTCCAATGATTTACACCCAAAGACGAGCTCAGAGAAAATGAAATCTTGAAGAATGGCACTTGGCATCTCTTAAAGTCCTAAGCTGAATTTAAGAAGCACCAAAGAAAACTTCAAGACATCACCTATGATGCTTCTCGAAATTTTACAACAACTAATGTCTAAAGGGAACACAAGTGGATTGCTTTTTACATCAGTTGAGGAGTAAGTGAGAAATTTAAAAGGGACTTTGGATTGGTGAATGAGAAGCTAGAACGAGCTTGTTGTTATGGGTCCGACTAAAGGGAACGATGAAACACGTGCCAAGATTGAAACCCTTACCATCACATGTAATGTGATATAACTAGGTCTTTAAATGTTCAACTTCCGCCGTTCTATAAGGTTAAGTCTAGCATTAACCATTTAATGCTCTGTTGTCACAGTTGAGTGTAACAGGCAAAGGGACTTGACTGCCTAGGCAACTATAGCACTGAGAATCTTATCATAACCTATGATTTAGACTTTGGATAATGACCCTTTGGTTCTTTGAACTTTTATGTATTACCCAGCCAGTTAAACTCTATAAATAAAAGAGTTTGTTGAGCATTAAAGATCAAAACTCAAGCAATTGAGAATCACTATAACTTTAGAGAATTTACTCTATGTTTTGGACACAAGAATATTCCTCCCTTCATCGTAAATTCCTTTAGTTGGTCTACTTCTCCTCCCTCAAACGAGATCTCTCTCTGGGTCTCTCATATAGTATTATGATACTACCTATATTATTATCTTTGTTATTGTGTTCAGAACCCACTACATACGGTCACTAATCAAAATTTATAAAATTATACTTGTGATTTGAATATGTCAGCTTTAGATTTGAATTAAAATACCAAAAATTATTGCTAAAATAATTTACACATGAATGTTGTTTCTATTTTTTTTTGTAAAAAATAGTTCAGGAAAATTTGTTAGGAATTTTTGTAATTTGAACCTTTTTTTTTTTTAAATGAAGTATTATAATGGATGATGATGGAGTGTCATCTTTGCAATGATAGAATTTTGTTGAATCACGACATTTTGAAATTAATGTTACTTTATTATTTAACAATTTTAACTATACTATTTCAAAAGTTCAATCTAGAAAGAACAAGAAAGTCGAAAAGAACTCTTTCTTTTTCTAAAATCCAGAAGGAAAGAGAAAGATTCTGATTTAATATTTATAATTGCAACATACCAACAACTGAGGACATAATTTCGTCCAAAACGTTTTGTAACCATTGCTTTGTCTTAATTTATTTAACTTCTACGTTCTAGTATTATATATTAAATATATATAACATAATTTCCAATGAAGCAACTTGTTGCGATTATATATATATATTAAAGCAAGTTGTTGCTAAACATTAAATAATTTGCAATTATGTTTTACTGTTGTAAAAAGTTCAGAGATGTGTCAATTTAATGGTTACAGAAAATGATTTTATATCTTCTTTGATCATATAAAATACAACCTGTCGTGTACTTTGTTCCAACATTAAAAATTTTTCATTGCTTGAAATAGTTATTCAGCTTTTTTCACGAGTCATGCTATGGTGAGGGAGGAAAATTTCCTCGCCTTACTATTTGCTACAAGTTTTTGTATAAACTTGTATATACTTTTACAAAAACAAAAATTACATCAATTTATGTACTGCTACTTCATAAATAATTTCCTTTACAATATATACACACACATATATTTATATACATGTTATGTTTTTTGTTCGATCCAGGGCCTGGCCCAGGAAGCCCATTACTATTGATAGCCTGGCATCCCATACCTGGGCCGGGTTTAACCAAACTTACTAGCCCATTTTTTTATCCTTTCCTAACATCATTTTGTCTCCCCCATTTCTTCTCCCCTTTGGGTGTGGGATAAGAGAGAGAATGTAATAGTTTAGAAATTAGACTCCAATTTTTCATTTTTTTTTCTTTTTTCTTGTCTTCGGATTTTTTCTTTCAATTAATTTTTTGAAAAAAATATTGTATAAAGTTTAATGTTACATTTGGTAGCACAGATTTGGTTCCTTGAATAAAAAAATTTCAATTTCAAATTAAAGACTCACAAGAGAGAGAGAGAGAGAGAGAGAGAGTATGAATGGGTGGAGAGAGAGAGAGAGAAGAAATCACGGAAATGGAATATGATTGCCGGTGCTTTGCTGTGCAAGGGTCATGATTCCATGTCTCCTTCTCTTTAAAATATTGTAGGAAACTCCATTTGCCTTTACCCAATTTCAGCACACTTTACATTACATATAGGGACCTCATATTCCTAGTGCACTCCACATTGTCTATTTAGTGTGTACATCATCTATACGACTATATATATAAATCTATCTACGTTTCACTTTAGACTTTACCTTCCATCCTGGAACTACAAACACAAATGCAAATCCTACGTCATCTTTTTTTATTTGGGTTTAAAGCCGACCTTCCAAATTTTTGAATATTTATTTTTTTATTTTAATTTGGTGGGGAAGCACGGCGGCTGGGAAGATAAATGTTTTTTATTTATTTCTATTTCTCCCTAGCAATTTCAAAACTTGCATTAAGAAGAAAATATAATATATATATATATATATATATTACATTAATCATGCATTGTTCAAATTAATTAAGCATATCCCACTATCTGTCACCAGATATTGCAGCTCCAAATGCATTGTTGGAACCAATTAATTCAGCAGCCAGCTGGTGAGACGCATACTCAAATTATATACATACATCCACAGTTGAAACCAATGTACTGTCTTGTTCCTTTTGTCTGTCCTCGTACAAAAGGGTTCAATAAATTCAATTAATCCCATATAGGAAATTAAATTGTATCATATGCATTTGCAAAAAAATAAAAATAAAAAATTGTAGCATATGTGTTTAGTTATGAAATTTGTTTGACTAAAACAATGGGCAAAATGGTGATGGAATATATATATATATATATATTGGAATGACAGATAGGCAAGTGAGACTGATTTATGTTCACCTCATTATCAATTTGGATACTAAGATCATAAGAATAAATTAAATATGAGTTTAAGAGCTAATTAATTTACAACTTGGATGATAGTGCCCCTAGTTATGAGTCACCAAACCACTTACTAACCACTCAATTAATGGGCGACTACGTTTTCATGAAAACAATATTACCCTCGGAGGTCATTTTGTTTTTTTGTTTTATTTTATATTTTGAGATAAACTTTGTTGAGATATATATATATATATATATAAAAGTAGATGGGTTGTCAATTGAAACTGTCATACCCATTGATGAATTTGTCAAAATAATAATAAAAAATAAAAAGAAAAACAAAAGAGTTGGTGATAAAGTTCCATTCATGTAACCCTTCATTTCACATACTGCTGCAGTAGCAACACATGCATAACCAGGAATTTCCTTTTTGTTTACATTTTATTTTGTTTTACTACCCCCACAAAAAGAACATTTTCATATTAACTGTGATGAAGATGTGTGTGTGTGTGTTTATATATATGCCTATTGCATTACTCAGTCTCTAGCTATCCCAAATAACAGTAAGAAAGAGACTAGAAATAGATGTTTGACATAGAAGTAGTTTACATTTTCTTTTGTTTTTACTACCCCACAAAAAGAACATTTTCATATTAGCTGTGATGAAGGTGTGTGTGTGTGTGTATATATATATATATGCCTAATGTATTAATCATTGTCTATACCAAATAACAGTAAAAAAGAGACTAGAAACAGATGTTTGACATTATTTTACACAAATTAGTCTCTCTCCTAAACTCATAACCTCATAGTAGTGAATTCAATTTTTTATCCTAAAATATGTGTGTGTGACTGTGTCTATATATATATATATATATATATATATATAGAGAGAGAGAGAGAGAGAGAGAGAGAGAGACAGACAGACAGACATATATGCTTTACGAGGAGCAAGCAACAATGCATTTACCGGAAAAAACAATGCATTTGAAGCTGCTAAGACAAAGAGTGGAGTGCATACCTAACTTTGGCATTTTGATTATCCTCGGACTCATATCCTTCACAGGCACCTCTCATTTGTTATAATAATGATGAAGTGGAGAGCACATGTGACAGATTGGTCCAGACACCAGGATTCAATAGGTCCGCGTGACTTTACCATGATACAATTTTCATAATAAGAAATGTGGCATTGATGATTCCTCTCAACTCCACAGCCATTCATATTATATGCCTTAAAACACAAAATTATTATTCTTCTGTGTAGGTAGGGAATACTTTGCAAGGATAAAGATACACAGATGGTAACGCACGTAAGGAGGTGTCCATTTTTGAATTTCTTATGATATATGTAAAAAGGAAGAAAAACTTAAATACTTCGAATGTAGTGATGACATAATATCATACATTAGTTAAACATTTACACGCAAGTAAAAATATATTTGTTTTAGTGGATTCTATTACTATGTGTAAGTATTTGTGATATCATGTTATCACTAGCCACTGCACCAAGAGCATTTAAGTTTCTCTCGTAAAGGGAATCATTATATATTCGTGTTTCACAAAAATACTCATAGGAGTATAAACACTGATTAAGTCAAGAAAGGCTCACTGATGAGAGCTGGTTCAGCAGTGAGAAAATAATATGACTATTTAAGACTAGACAAGAATTATATCAATATACAAAATCAGAATTTAAAATAAACAATAAATAAAGAACATGTAGATTGAGACTAGAATTTAATTCTATGTCTTTAAGACAAATTATGCACCCGCCAAAAGTCTCTATGACGTTTGTTTGTTTCTCAGGATACAACAATCTTTCATTCCTCTAGTAGTAGCACTTCAAACCAAAGAAAATATCTAACCAACTGTTGTGTTATACACTTTTTAACCCGACTTGGACTCAAACCGAACCTTAGACTTGGATTCAAAAACGACCAATGGTTGCACCTATTCAGTGAACCACCAACCCGAATCATCGTGTCTTATCAAAATTGGAAAATTTACTACCCATGCACCGGTTCGAGTTTTGGAAGATTTGGAGCAAGCCTAAGTCCAAGAAGCCCAAGCCTAATATCCAAACCTGGGATATATAACACAACATTTTTTTCTCAATCTTCCAACATGGGGACAACCCACTTCCACCCATGAACAAAAGCTCTATTTTGGATCCAATTTTTTATTTTTTCTAAAAACTGTTTTGAACAAGTAAATATGTTGCGCTCATCTACTCTTGAAGAGGAATGCATTCTAATGTGGACCCGCCTCAAAATCTCAGTGGGACCCATTCCAATTTTGACCCAAAGTTTGATTGATCAAACAAAGTTTCCAACAATCCCCCACATGAATGAAAATTGACTCCAAAATGAAATGATCGACAATATTGCAGACACTAGAGAGAGTACCTAGTGTATAGTTATCGAATTTATTGACTAATCAGTGAACATGATATCTTGAATTGTTCCACCGTTGATATAAACCAAGTCAATAGTATGCACACAGTTTCTTTCTGCACAAGGTTGGTTCTTAAGATTATGTTCATTTTGACCCTGAACAACTTGATATTCATGAATGCTTTAGAGAACTTAACATTTATACTTCTCATAAAAGCGGCCCACTTCACACTCATGTAGGTGATTTTCGAGTGTCCTAGCATACACCACTTGAAATTTCAAAATATAAAAATCATTAAAAGCATAATAGCATAAGAATGAGGAGAAGAAGATATATATGTCTTCGCTATTGATGAATCATGCAAAACTATTTTAATCCGAAAAAAAGGAAAATATTTTTAGAAAACTAATAAAAAACTATTTTCAGAAAAGTGAATCAAATAGAAAAGCTTTTAGAGTGTGATACTCTTTTGAGAGTACTATTGTATTAAAAATAAAGCCTTTTGGAAGAGAGAGAGAGATGGGCCGGTTTGTATGTGAGAGAAGCAGCAAAGTAAAACAAGTTGATTAATGTTGGCATAAAGAGGTCCTGATCGTGTAAACCACTAAACAAAACAAAACAAAACATCGTATAAACAGAAAGAGCAAAGTCTATCTAATTCATTCCCACGTACGTCCTTCTAGACCAAATTTCCAACATAAAAGCCAAAGCCAATAGATAGCTCCTATATTAATTTCAAACCTTCTCTCTAGACAAACAGACAGACAGACAGACAGAGAGTTTAAAGTTCCATCGAGAAACAAACAGACAGAGAATAGAGTCACAATTCCTCATTCCATATTCAAGCCCATCTTTGATCCATCCGATCCTATACTTAGAAATTAATATATCTATATATCTTTCCTCCATGTATAGGATTCATCCGGCGGAGAATAATGGACAGCAAGACTACTTGTCCATAAAGATTAATGATGGTGAAAAAGATGATGTTATTAATCGGCCAAGTCCATCGGTGCTCACGGTATGGAAGAGATCGAGCATGACTTTCCAAGGCACCGATGGATTCACTGTTTTTGACAGTCATGGAAGATTGGCTTTTCGGGTAGACAACTACACCAGGAAGAGCCCCTGTAGTGGTGCCGGAGGACTTGTCCTCATGGACGGAGCTGGCAAAGCTTTGCTATCTCTCAAACCCCAGGTACATACATATATGGTAATATCATTACCAGCATTGAATCTAAATCTTTCTATTTATCTTGAATAATATATACATATTCCTTGATGAGTATATATATAAAAATAAAAAATAAAAAACAAAAAGAAAATTCTCTCTCTCTCTCTCTCTCTATATATATATATGTATGTATGTATATAAAAACTTTCCTACAAATTAATGGAGCTATATATATGTTATCCAATATGTGTCCAGAAGAAATTAATCCAAATATTAACCAATGGGCATTATTAGATTATCCAAGACATGCATATTTTATTGATCTATATATATAGTTTTAAGATCTATATATATATATATATATATATATATGAAATTAACTTAAGATGAACTTAATATTATACAGATATTGAGCATGCAACTTCAGTGGAATGGGTATAGAGGAGGAGAAGATGGTAAGAGTGGTAGTCGATTATTCGCTATGAGAAGACCATTGTCTTTGATTCACAATAGCCAATATGAAGCAGAAATATTCATGGGAGGAGCAAAAGAAAGCCATCCCACACCAGATTTCAGGATAGAGGGTTCCTTTGCTAGAAGAAATTGCAAGATCATCAAGACTACTCCCAGTGCCAGCTGTGGTGAATTAGTGGTGGCAAGGATATCGAGGAAGAAAGTAAACAAGACAGTTATGTTGGACGACGACGTTTTCACTCTGCTAGTACAACCAGGCTTTGATCTTCACCTTATTATGGCCTTTGTACTCATCTTGGATCGAATCTGTCGCAAGCCATTTGCTCCTGTTTTGTGCTCTTGAAACACGTACTAGTACTATTACTACTCTCAATTAATTCTTCTTGTACTACTACTCTATTCCAACTTTTCCAATAACACTGTCAATTTCTTTGTATCTAAATAAATAATATTTACGCTTTTCTTCTACGAGTATGTATAAATTATTCCTGTCTTACATTTTTTTCAATACAAATTGAAAGGGTACATTAGCCGTACTCGTTTTCAGTATTTTTGAAATATTGTATATCATTTTAACCAAGTGGAACCCACGTGTGGGGGGGGTGCTTCTCTATTTTATCCCACAGCCACAGCCCAGCTGGGATGAGTTAGGTTAGGCTGATTCTTCATTTAAGCCGAAATGAATGTAGCAGTATTATTGGTTTTGGGTCGTTAGGTGTTCTCGTCAACTTGCTGTGAATCATGAATATTGCGTGTGATATTTAAATTAGATTGGTGAACATAAATTTCCACGAATAAGGCAGAAGAGGAGAGGGGACAAGGTCAACATTCTTGAAAAGGAAATCCCTGGCATACGTACAGACCCATTATTCATTCGGTTGACATTTGATGAGACAAACTACTTTCACAATTTTTATTCGACCACAGAATTACATTTGACAATTTCACCATTTAATGAAATTAATTTTACATTTGACATTTGACATTTGACATTTGAGAGCTTCATTCACAATTTTGATCCCATCAAAGACTTAGGCATAGTTTGAATAGAATAGAATGATTTCGATGGATAAAGAGAGAAAAGAAGGGAGAGAATAATATGTTTTGTGTTTCGGAAAAACTTGGTCTGGAGTGATGTTTGAACTCACATCATGTGAAGTGACTACCACCTTCTAACATAACCGTGCATAGGAGGAGGAGGGGATCCAAGTCCCTCTACGAGAAAAATAGTATAGTAGTATTGGAATCCCAATTAAAAGAATGTATAGGCAGGGGATTAAGGAGTTGGGAAAGGATCATCTCTTGTATAGTTTGCACAGTTGGACTCAAAAACAAAAAACAAAAACTTCTTTTATAAACACACATACAAAAAATGACAACTGTGTGATCAGGGATGGAAACAAAGTAATCTGTTTATTAACAAATCAAATTCGACTCCCGTAAACAAACCCATCTCAAACAACATTTTCGACCTTCTAAGTAAACCTACCTGAGTCCCAACAACACATGACTAGCCTCGCCAACATGTTCAGACTTGCTTATTAATACTTGTTTTTATTTATATAAATCTATATTTTTCTCATCAATCTTGATTTTAAAATTGAATTTAAACTCGAGTACAGGAATAAGCTCAAGTCTGAGGTCCAAATAGGCTGACAATAATAAAAATCTAAGGCTTTTGCAACTTAGTCAATGGACTTAAATAGGCATAATTTGAAAGCTTCACAACAAAGCTTTTAGCTTTCATTTTTCAATTCAAATTTTCATTTTTAATTTTTTTATAAAATACAATAAATAAAAATTTTGGTTGCTTAAAATTATAATATTATATAATATAATAAATTAAAATTTTATAAAAAGCAAGAATAAAAAAAATTATAAATATAAATAATATAATATAAATACAATACAATAAATACAAGTTTATAAGTCAATAAGAATAAAATTGTTTATAAAATACAATAAATAAAAATATATATATAAATATAAAGATATAATAATAATAATAATATAATAATAATAATAATAAATATATATATATATAATATAAGAAGAAAATACAATAAAATAAGAGTTATATATAAATACAATTATTTATAATATAAAAATATAAAAGGAAATAAAACAAGTTTCTATAATAATATATGATAATTACCAAAAACATATAAATAATTAGAATTTATGACAACTACCAAAAACATGCAAATACATAAAAATAAACTTTTAATTAAAATAAACTAAAATAAAGTCCTAACAAATATAATTTCGAAGGAAAGAATATACATAAAATATGTAATATCACATTTATGTTAATTAAAATAAATTAGAACCATATTACTCATACACAATTTTTAGTCATAGATACTACTATTTTTTTTTTTTGAAAATTAATTTTGAATTACTAAACATATTTTCAAATTTTTGCTTTCAAAATTTCAACAGCATATGACATTACTAAACGTATTCTGCTTTTCACAGAAATGGTAGCACAACAAATTTTCAAATTTCATTTTTCAGAAATTAAAAAAAAAATCTGACAGTATTACCAAACAGCCCATTTGTTGCTGATGAATCACCCCTTTAACAATCGTACTAAGAAAACCTAGAAAGCACATATACTTTTGAAAACCGACAAGTATTCAATCCTTCTTTCAAAAAACATAACTACAAAACAAGTTAATAAGAAGTTCTGTAAACATAATGGATATGTAAACCCGCAATAGAATGTAGATATACGCTCTTACAGAGACTAAAAATAAAAAAAAAGGCCATCTATCATGTAAAATCTGCAATGACCGTGTTTTTTTCTCAAAAGTTGTTTACTGGTACCCAATTCTAAAAATGAGATCAAAGAATACAAATACAAATAATTGTGTCACCAAAATGATCTCGACACGTGCTATTACCTGCCCTACTGCAGTTACCTGTGATGGACTAAAATCATTCATCTCCTTCAAAATCAAATAATTAAGAACATACATACAGAACAGATTGCTCATGAATGTACCCAAGATCATTTGAAACCAATTAATCATCAGACACAAAAGTCTTATCCTCGTAGTATCTTCTCTCACTTTCTGACTTCCTCTCATTGCGTTTCTGAATTAAAAAAGAAAATATGCTTGAGTTAGCTTCAATCCAGATATACCAGAAGGTAAAAACTAGTAACCAGAAACAGACAATTAAAACATATTTCTAAATTAAAAGTAACCTGATATGCCTCGTGATTTGATACAATCCTCCGTATAATTGTGCTAGTTGTGATATCCAGAGGACTTTCCAACTGTTTAAAGATACCCATACTGATTGGAACATCATATGGGTTTTGATTGTCCTATAAGAAAAACGATATATCAGTAACCAGCAAAAAATCAAGGTGCTCAGTATAAAAAAATTATCATATCATCACCACAAAAAGCAACTAATCTCACAATACCTTCTGAAAATTATCTTCTGCTACTGTTCCATGTACAACTAAAGAGATATTGAAGGTTGTAATCTACAGTGACAAAATATCCAATATGTTAAAAATTAGAATAAAATAACGCATATAATGTAACATGCCCTGTCAAGTCAAATGAACTCCAAAATGGTCAATTCAAAACACTAAAACCTAATGTAAATTTTAGACATGAATTGATCCAGATATAGTACAAGTCAGAAAACAGACAACATATTCCTTTGTCAGAATTATGACATTATCACTGCATCTGAATTGAGTGAGTAGGACGGAAAGAAGAGGATAAAGGAGATGTTAGTTCATTGAATAGTGTTTTGGCTTTCATACCAAAGTAGGAGGGTTTGGAAGGAAAGAATAAGAAGGTGATTACCCCTGTTGCCCTATTTTTTAAACCAAGTAAATTCCTAATTTACTCCTGCCACTCCCAAAATAAAACAATCCTCCTTTTTTCTCCACTATCTTTTTCCATACACGATGAAGGGTCACCACTACCATTTTCTTTCTTTTCCCTCAATTATTCAAACACAAGAATAGAGGGTTAACACTATCCTCTCCTCCCCTTTCTTCTCTCTCATGAATAATATTATCCTCTTCTTTCCTTTCCCTGCTAAAAAATGCACTATATCCAGAAGCACAAGTCATTTTGCAACTGCTGTAGACATAAATTGAGATCAACTACTTTCTTAGAGGGCAGCCATGGAGTCTCTAGCAAGAACCATCAAATATAAAGAGCCCTACACGGGCTTTTTCCCTCTTCTTTTGTTCAATAAAATTTTGTATATTAATCAAAAAGAGTATTACAAGCAAGCTAAAAGTGTCTGCACATTCTCTACAAGGGCTTCTAAAGCAGTATAGCACTGATGTACAGTGGCTGTAAAACGCATCCTAAGGATCGCCTAAGGGCGGAGAGCAGATCCTTCAAATCTTGAAAATTAAGAATCAATTAGGCATACAATGACACATTAAGCCTTAGCTGACTGAATGCCATTGACTCTTCATGCGATCAATTTAATGTATCATGGTCTATATTATGGGAAAGAAACCAAAAAGTTCAATTAAGAAATAGAAGTGCAAACAGAGAGGACAAAAGGGCACTTATAAACAGAGAACCAGGAAACACAAGGACAGTTTATCTAAAAGAGAGAAAGAAAAAAAAAAAAGAACAGATGGAGAATAGAAGTACCCTTTCTCTAGACTAGTTAACAGTGGTTTCAACTATTTTAAACCCCCTGCTGCTACTAATGTGTCACGCGAAATAGGATAATATGTCATCAAGGCCTTCCACGTGCACACATTTTTATCAAGATTAATGTCCTCAACCAACCTGAGAATTAAGGCCACAACACCTCCTCACTATAACTATAAATGATGACATACATCACATCAGGAAAGAGTTCTGTAAAGTCTGTCAAATTGTAGCATAATAACAGAGGTGAATAGAGATATTCTAGTACAAGAGAGCAAGCAACAAGAAATGGCATAAGACCCAGGTTCAACTACTGCGAAATAGTCCACTCAGTACAAGACAACAGAAAAACATCCATTTCGCATTGAGTAGTTGGGATTTAAGTAACTATATTGGATTAAATTATCTCTTGAAAGACCAGTGGTTTGATTAGAAATTCTATTGAGATTGTTAACTTATTATGTTTATCACATTCCAGTACCGTGGATTCAGGGTGTGAAACACCTACCGGTCCTACCCAATCCCAAAGATCAATTTATGCATCCAGTATAAGTCAGCAGTAAATATTAAAACCACCAACTACAATTGAACTTTAGCAACTTTCAGCATCCCAGTTTAGTCAATCCCATATAAACTATGAGCAACTGCATAATGCAGATGACTTGAACCTCAGCTAACAATAAGTCAAATGCGAACCTAACTTTGCCAGTCATCATAAATGCCAATTGCTTGTGTCATTTGAACACAATCTCACAAGGTTCAGAATATTATTAACAAAGTTTCTTTTTATAATGATTGAAATACTTTTCTGGAAAAAAAAAAGTAAAAAAATCCAGGGTTCGTATTTGTGCATCTGTCAAAAATTAAAAGAGCCTCCACAAACCATAAAATCAAGTGAACTCTCCAAAAAAGGGAAGGAACAAAGTAATAATCAAAAACCTAAACCACGATCAGAAGGGGAAAAAATCAACAAAAGAATAAACTAGTCAACATAGAACGTTCAGAACTTTCTCATGACATATTAAGGGTTTAGGGTCCATTGCTTGGTGTTTTATAGGTTGGGCTGTTTTACGGGTTCAAGAGGCAACCCCTGCGCAAGTAATGTCAAGGTTTTAGTATGTATCCAGTCTGTCACTCACATTATGCTAAATTAAAGGGGACCATATTGAGCAGGCACTTCTTTAACATATAATCGGTATAAAAGCTCAAGAAACAAGCAAACTCTAAGAAAATTGATGATCAATGGCAGGATCTAGAAAGATATATCTAGAATTCAAGGGGAAAGGGTTATTATACAATATTCCAAAATCAATAAATGATGACCCATAATTTAAGACAAAATTACCAAACTACCCCAATTAAACTAGCATGCCAAACTGTACCATGATGAAGATGATAAGTTCCATCCAGGAGTGGCATACTGGCATCTATGCCACATCCCATACAAAGGAACATCATGCCCATATGACTGCATGGACCTGCATCACAGACTAATACCGAGCTCACAGTTTTCTTTTGCATTGGCATTTGACTACCCCAGTGCTAATCAGATATGGGTGAGTTTAGGTAAGAACTGCAATGGGATTTGTCAACTGGTTATTTTGGATTAGATTAGGAAATCAACACTGACCAAAAAGTTAAAACTAACAGAAATGCAATAAAATAAGCCTACAGTTATTCATAATAAAATCAGGTTGTATTGTTGTACAGACAAGAAAATAACCAAGTAGGAAAACAAGCCACACCAAGTCTGCATAATCAGGAATCGCCTATTAATTTGGGCTTCTAACTATTAGAAATGAAAAGGTTAAATAACAGAAAAATGAAGAACTTCATCCTGCTAAGAGATTGTTGAGTCAGAGGCTTGATTTGATCTTAACCTTGGCAGTTCAAACTTTTTTTCATTCCTTTGTCTCTTTTAAACTACAACTTTTGTAATTCCATCCTTTATTTTTTATTTGGATGTCTATATTTATTGCAATATTCTCTTCTGTTTATTATATTAAAAAAAAACGATTGTGGTTATTCATTATTGTTTTCTAATTTGTATTTTTCAAATGACTACTGCTTATTCATTTTTGTTTTTCTTATTGAGATCATTCACAAAAGTGTAATTCGGCCTTTTTAACAATGTTTCTTATTGATCTAGCTACATTACAACTACAACAGAGAATTACAATAAATACCCTTTCAAAGATAATGGGATGTCGTTTGAGTTATTCTCATCAATGACAACGATAGTTTCTTAAATTTTACACATAGAGATTATCATGTTGATAATTTGTTCTTAAGTTGCTGTTTCTTCTCTTCTTTAACAAGGATAACGGTTGTTAACTTTTTCCATTCCGAAGGGCCATTGCTAGGGGAAAAGGAAAAGAAGGTTTCAGGAATGCTCAGAGGCTGTGAACAGAATCCGTGATAAGTATTTTTACCTTTGTGGTTTCTTTGGATTGCTAGGGTGGAATTTTGATGAAGGGAATGAATTGAATGATTACGCATATCAAATTCGGATTTTTAGGATTGATAAGAGTGATTAATAAGATCCAGATATAAGTATAGTGTGTTGAAGAAGCAGCAGCAGTTAAGCATCACACCAAAATATCTGCAAGGATCACAGTTAGGTATTGCATCACACAATCCAAAATGAGCTTCAAAGAACCAAAAGTTCTGTAGAATAATTCTCCACTATATTGGAAGCATGATATAGCTATAATATGGACTTCGTCAGGATTTTAAATTCTAATAGGACTTGGACTTCAAATTCAAAAATAAGAGACTTTAACTAATAAGACCTATTAAACCTACTAAAGTTCATGACTAGAGACCCAAAATCATAAGTTGATCAAAAGACTATCAACAGACCCTTACCACAGCTCATCATCATCATCATCATCCTTGCCTTTATCCCATAGAGATGGGGACAGCCATATGAATTCTCTTTTTCCATTCTTTCCTATTATATACCACGCCCTCTATTAATTTTAGACTTTTTAAGTCGTTTTTAATTATTTCATCCCACGTAGGTTTTGGTCGGGCTCTTTGTCACTTACGCTCTAAACAAATAACTTTCCCACTTTTTATAGGTGCATCATCGGGTCTGCATTGAAGATGACCATACCACCTAAGTCTACTTTCCCTAATTTTCTCATTTATAGGCTCTATACCTAATGTTTCCCTCACTGGTTTGTTATTTATCTTATCTCTTCTAGTGATTCCTATCATCCAACATAGCTTCCTCATTTCCGCTACATGAATGCATTGTACTTGTGTCTTTCTCAATGCCCAACACTCCGCTCCATACAATATTGCCGGCCTAATAACCGTTCTATAGAATTTTCCTTTTAGTTTATTTGGTATTCGTTTGTCACAAAGAATACCACTAGTTTGCCTCCATTTTGTCCACCCGGCTCCAATCCTACTTACTACATCACCATATACCTCCCCATCTTTTTGTAATATCGATCCTAGGTAACGGAAAGAGTTCTTTTGAGTAATTATTTGATCTTGGAGTATTTCCAGCAAATCTAAAAACAACCAAAAACCACTTTACTCCTAAAACATTAGAAGATATAAATAGAAACTAACCAACAACATTCTAACCTAAAATAACATAAATAAGATTTATTTTGGGAAGGTAACAAAAATAGGATTTGACTAAGGATAAAACATAACAATACAAGGGCCTACATGGGGCTGTTCTTAAAATCAATGCAAATTTAAGATTTTTTCTCTCAAATTTGTTTTTCCTTATGCCTCTTATGGACTGCATCACCGAGCCACAGATTTGACAATTTAAACAAATCAAATCTCGCCTTAAAATATATTTGTTTTTAATTCAGATTTTAAGAATTCCTACTTTGCAAAAAGATTAATGACACGACAGTTTTTTAAGTTCAAAATAGAAAAACTAGAAATTTTAAAAGATGATGCACTTGGAATAATTTTATAAAACTAGGACCCCATGCTCTTATCAAAGTTGCAAGGACTAACCAATCCTTAGAGTAAATTGGGACTTTACTGTACTTACCCCTGTTAAATAACCTCATTATAAATGAAATAACTTGATTAGCATAACTACAATAACATATATCTGGAATCTATTGATCTTTCAAAATATCCAATGTTATAACCACATCTCTTATGGTGGTTTTGAACTGGTCATTGCATTGTCTTCAGATAGCAGAGATGATAACCAAAGGCAGTGTTTGCATTATCTTATGTTTGTCAACATGTAAACTGTGCCATCTAACAATGATATGCTTGTTACAACTTGCATCTCTTTCTCCAATATTCTAAAACCCATTATTTACCACCGAATGTAAATCATGCAGCTTCTCTAATCTCTATAAATATTCTAGTTCTTGAATCAATATCAAAACCGACATCATAAAATATCAGAAGAACGAAAGCTCTAAAACAGGGAATAAAAGAAATTGTAAATATAATTTATAAATATTAGTAAAATATAGACTAACCATGTCTTTTGACACTTCCCAGGGAGCACCAATTATCACCTCATCTACATAACGGCAAGCCAAGACACTTAAGCTTCTTTCATGAAGATTCATGATCGGGCGGTGTGCACCTCTATTAGCACTGTACGAGACATCAGACAATGAAACACAATGCATAAGGATTCTTCTTCTAACAAAAGAAAAAATCAAACTGGCATCAAAGTAAACTGATAATGATCGACTTTAATCATTTGCTCATGACTTGATCGTCAAAAGAAAAGAAATTCACATCTCTCTACTAGAGCACAAGCAGAAATCACAATTCTAGACGCCAAAAAAAAAAAAATTAAATCATCTGCACTGAAAATTGCACTTGCTAGCAAAAAGTTAACTCGTAAGGCAATACCATTGAGTCAACAGTAGATCAAAGTGCAACTGCATCTGGACATGCATATACAAATATATTAAACACAAAGTGCAACTGCATCTGGACATACATATACAAATATATTAAACACAAAGTGCTTACATCACTCACTTCAATAAACAAATTCAGATAATATTAATAATGACTACGAAGATGATTTGAATGGACAAAGTAGTAACTATAGCAATGAGGCAAATATATCATTCAAGGTGAGCATGTTGAAAGCAAGTAAGCAACTTTTGGCGAAGCACAGACACAGATACGAGATACGGCCATGACAAGCTACATGTACGTGATATGACAAATTCTTGGAAAATAGGATACAGATATGGTCAGGACAGGGCAAATATACATGTTGTATTTATGTAGATTGATAAAAAATAAAATATGTATGCATCCATTAATAATTTAAAATAATAATTGATTGCCATGTCAATATATTATAACTAACATTTCCTTATAAAAAATTATAAAAAAAGCTAAAAGTTATGTTGTATGGACATAAACTTTGGACTAAATTAGAAATGATATATTCTCATTTTACCTAAACTATTATTTTGTGAAGTAAATCTAAATATTAGGACTTCCTTAACAGTTATATTATGATATTATACTTTGAAAAGTTCAATCTTAATGTTCAAGACTTGTCAGACATGTTTCTTGAGTATCTGTAAATTATGAGATGCGTTGTTGGAGTAATCGGATAAGTATTCGGGAAGAAAAAAAAAATCTTTCAAATTATTGATACTTTAAGAAAGTATCACACATATCAGTCAGTATCCAAGAAAGTATCGGTTTCCAACAAGGATACATATGAATACGAACCCCTTACACAAGTATTCGTACTCAGTTTTTGGCACATAAAAGAGTCTCTGATTAATAGAAGCAAGTACATCTTGCAGACGGTGAAACTTTACACGACTCTCCTCTTTCTTAGTTACATAACTTCAGCCTTTTACGTATTTTAAATGCCTATAAAAACAAGAAATAAATTTAATGACCATCCTTATTTATGTGGTGTTTTTTACAACTCAAAACTCAAGCAGGTAAACAGGGTGGAGAAAAAAAAGATGCACGAAATTTGAGAGAGAGAGGAAGTTTGCAACCTGACAGTTTGATCTGGGTGAATCCCAACAAGTAAAAAATCTCCAAGGGCCCTGGCAAGCCTCAATATCTGTACATCCCAAATGGTCAGTCATCACAAGTTATAACTCCTTGCATTCATAAAACATGTTAAAAATGACTGTGCAGGATCTAGCATATGGTAGTTCTAATCAAAATTCATGGGATCAAAAATTTAGAAAATAAAGTTTAGTGTCTGTAATAAAATAGACGCCACTGATACACCACATACAAGGACCTAAACATGCTATTACTCACACACCCCGCTCCAAACAAAAAAATAAAAAATAAAAGAAAGAAAAATTTGCATTACCACTATAAATAAGGAGTGAAAACAAATCACGCAGTTTTAAATGACAATTGTGAACATAGGTTTTGCAAGAATGAGAGTCAGATTGTGCAGCAGCAATTACCATCATGGCCTTTAACATAGCAATTTTATTCAACATAGAGATTTAAAATAACCAAAGGGAATTGTGCAAGTTGATGTGCCCCAGTCTAGACCGTTAATTCATCCATAAGCATGTAAAATTGCATAAGAATACTACATACCTCAACATGTCCAGCATGCAAAAGATCAAATGCACCATCTATATAAACTATGCGAGAATCTGGTCCAGGCCCCTAGATTAAAAGCAAAAGAATCATCAAGGATCACAAGGTAATCATCGACGACAAATTTTAAAGCAATCCAACTCAACAAAGCTTATCCCAGCTAATTGGGGTCAGCTACATGAATTTTGTTTCACCAATACACTCTATATAGCCATTAATCATAAAATAAATAATAATAATAATAAGACAATTGAAAAAAGAAAAAAAAAAAAAGAAAAGAAAAAACCATAGAGGAGGAGATCTCACTGAAGGACGAGAGAGAAAAATACAAGACAACTATAAAGAAATAAAAACAGTAAGAGATTTAATAACACCAACTTTGACAGACATAAACATAACAGACACTCAAAAGGCACCAGTTTGAAAAGGGGAAGAAAATCAATAAGAACAGTCTAGAGCTTTTGCATATATATGTTTTTGGTTTGCAGAGGAGAGAGAGCAAGAGAGAGGGAGAGAGTAAAATGCTTCCTCTTTTGAGTGTTGCGTGGTCATAGAGTTCGGGCCAAACTAAAAGGAGTGTTTCATGAAACAGTTCTAAGGCCAGCTTTGTTGTATGATAAGAAATGTTGCGTAGTTAAGAAACATGTATAGAAAATATACGCAATTGAAATGAGAACGTTGAGATTGATAAGTGGAAATACAAAGAAAAGATAGAATAAGACTGAATCCATTTGTGAAAAGTTAGAAATACCAATTGAAGGGAAAAGATGAGTGAAAATCATTTCAGAGGTTTGGCTGTGAACAACACAGACCACCTAATGAAAAGGTATGAAGGAGTGATATCATCTAAGTTGAAGGTGTTAAAAGGACGAGGAAGATGAAAAGGAACTTGGGTTGAAGCTGTGGTAAAGGACATGATTGCTTAGTTATATTCAGGATGTGGCTTTACAAAAACACAACATAAGTAGAAGCCCTCACATGTTCCCCTTCAAGAAAAACTTCCAAATTTAGTCCAATTCATGAAAGTATAGTATTTTATAAGTTAGGTTTAAATTAAATGACCAATAAACCGAGTTCTATAAATAATTAAATAGATATTTCACTGCTAAAAGTTCCAAACCATTATGTGATTGTGATATAGTGTGTATATAAATGAGCTTCCGAGCTGCAGTACCCCAAGAACATCCATAAAACTCATTACTCCCCGAAAAGGCCCTACAAAGCTTGTATAAAATTCCCCAGTGCACGAAACATAAATAAACATAAGTCTTAAAACAAAAGTACCCATAAAGCAACCTATGTTTATTTATATGATACATCATAAATTTTGATAATGCATAGTGACAAACTGCATAAAGTGAAGAATATTGCAGCAATGTGGTATAAACACTATTGATACATTAATGCTCAAGGTGATGCTGCAATAACATAAAAATCACCACTTAACATAATCATGCTCTGATGTGAGCCAAATTTAAACTAGCAATTGGTGATAACAATGATTGTTATATTACAACTAGAGAATGTTACTCTTTCCAGCTTCTGAGAATTTATGTAATCTCCCAGAAAGTAATCAAGGATGTCTTCATTCATTACCTAACCCATCATTCAGATCTCTAATATGCATGCAAAATCATTACTTCTATGTCTGGTCTACCTTCAGGCAGAAAAGAAATTAAATCAATAGGCTTACAGGATTCAACCTTATGAAGAATCTCAAAAATGATCCACCCATAGTTTTTAGTGAGAAAACTACTTTCCATAAGTTAAGCCTTTGGATAATATATTTTATTGAGTTTCGTGATCGGCAACATGCATCTTAATATGTCTTCTCAAATTTGATCCACCACTCAGATGTGACAAAAAATTGGGGAAAGAGCCAGAATGTTGAGCCCAAGTAGAATTGCACTCAGAAACATAATAATGTGTTAGATGTCCAAAATGGAAAAACTTCCACAGCTACAAAAGAAGCACCATGCACTTTTCAACTCAATGATTTCCTGTCTTGTTCACAATATAGGAATAATGCTCCAGACTGAAAGCATTACCTTAGAGGTAAGCGCCCCGGTAGCCATGTGATATAGACTAAGCAAATAGAAGCCATATTAGTCATCTTTTAATTTTAAGAGTAGATAACTAACCTCTCCTCTCATTGAGAAGAGAGATATTTAAATTATAATCCTTGTCAAATTCTTCATTAGATATGTCACCAAATATAAGATCACATTCACAATATTTTGCCACTAATCTTCCTTCTAATATTCATTCTCACATGAAAATCTTTCTTTGGACATTGGTAAGCATCATAATCAAAGATTCAAAGAAAAAACACATTGTCGAGTGGGAATGAATTGAACAATTCATTAGAGAATTGCACATATAGTATTTCAAGGACTATGTAAGTAATAGGTACCTTCCCATTAGAGAATTGCACAATTCTGCGAGATGTAGGCAGAAAATGTGAAATGCGAGTTCCAATACCAGATCCACCATCTTCAGATTTTTGGCTGTGACCATGGCTGAATTGTCTTTGCAGAGAAGAATGATTATGGCTGTCACTAGTTGACCTCTCTCTCACACAAAGAAGCATACGGCCTGTTCAAAACATTGCCAAAATTCACATACATACCATTAGTTTTGAAATCTTTGTTAGTATACATGAGTTCACTTTATAAAAGTTGACCAAAATTAAGAATAAGTATTCCAGTGTGCAAAATAGTTTCTGATGGGATGACTATATCAGAGAAACATAGTGAAATTTGCTTATAATGCAATATTATCACTATCATTGCAAAAAGCCACAACAAGATTTGTTTAAATCATCGCCCAAACCCCCTACCACCAAAAAAAATAACAATAATAATAATAATGCACAATTCACTGCCAAGCCAACAAAACATATGGACAAGAGCAGAATATATACCAACAATGTCAGTGCTTGACACTCCTTCTGTGCGTTTGATCTGCTTATATCGTCCAGCCTTCTTAGCAAGGGCATAAGCGTCGGTTCCATCAGGGAGAATGCACGGATCATCCCCGTGAATAATATAATCTATGTTGTACTCATCGAATAGCTTCTTCATGAAATCTTCAGTTATAGCATAAGGCGCATCAGGAATGACCTGGTCCACCCACTTCACAGCACTGACCATAATCATCCTATAACAGAATTACCAACACCAAAACACATATGTTATATGATTGATTGTCCAATAGAACGCTTCCATTTTTGGCAAGGGTAACTGCATAATCAAGCAAATGGAATAGAGACAAACAATATGAATAGCATCACATGGAAAGATCAGCTTTTGATAGATCTCTAGTATTTCAATGACAAACAAAGACAACATCATCGTCATCATCCTTGCCTTAATCCCATATGAGTGGAGTTGGCTACATGAATTCTCTTTTTCCATTCTCTTCTATTACAAGCCAAAAGAAAGACAACATTTATATTTAATATCTAAAAAAGTAATATATATATTTAATATCTAAAAAAGTAAACATATGGTAGCAAATCCCTCTATATGTGAGGTTGAAGGTTCAAGTTCCCATAGGGGCAATAGTGGATGTGTAAGTGTGTTGGGTAGACCTGTCAATGGATCGGATTTTGATCCGAATCTGATCCGATTATTCGGATATGGATTGAGTTTCAAATCCAATAACCCGATAATGATCCGAATCCGATAATCCGAATTTTGAACAAATCGGATATGGATCAGTGTTAATCCGATCCGATTAAAATTATATATTATTATATTTATATTTAATATATTACAATATATCAACCATTAGATTAGTTTAAATTTAAAAGAAAAGACTCAACACAATATCATATGTTCAGAAGTACGGTGTTCTCACCTACATTATAATATCTCTCCTAATATACCTCACATACACTGGTAGCCTAGTATGCTACCATAAGAATCAAAATGAAAGTTCCAAAATCGGTACTTTCAAGCTTGAGAAAAATGGCGAAGAGGAAGTGATCTACTGGATCAACCTCTAAAATTCTTGTCAAAACCCTTGCCTAGTGAGTATTCTCTCTCCTTTTCCTTCTCTTCTTCCTTTTCTTCTTCTCCATTATAAGCCCTAATCTTCTATCTTTCACAAGCTATTTCAGATTTTTTTTCCCCTCTTCTTATTCTTATTCTTCTTCTTCTTCTCTCTTTATTTTTTCTCTCTCTCTCTCTCTCTTTATGGTGAATTTATCTCACTCCCTTTGTTCTACCTAGGGATGGCAATTTGCCCCGCCCCGTCGAGTACCCGCCCCGCCCCATTTAAAATCCATTTATGGAACCGTTTAAGGAAACGGGGTGGGGATAGGGTTAGGGAAAATAACCCGCGCTTAAACGGGGCGGGGACGGGGTAAGACCTACCCCGACGGCTACCCCTCCCGCCCCACCCTGTTTAAGTATATATATATATATATATATTTATACTTATATATATAATATATAAAGGAAATATTAATATTATATATATCATACAACTATACAAGTTTATTATATCAGTAATGGATGACTCAATATTAGCCATTGTATTGCATGTACTTAAATGTGTGTTTTTGGTGTATATGTATGTAAATATTAGATTTATTATTATAAAAAAGTTTGCATTAAAAAATAAATAAAAAGTATAAACGGGGCGGGGCGAGGAAAGTTAAACGGTTGTGGGGACGGGGAAGTCAAAACCCACCCCATCCCGCCTCATTTAACACGGTTGCGGAGTGGGGACGGGGCGAGGAAAGTTAAACGGTTGCGGGGACGGGGAAGTCAAAACCTGCCCCACCCCGCCCCGTCGCCATCCCTAGTTCTACCTACCGAGAACATATTTTCAGCAAACATTATATATATATATATATATGCATGTATATACTATATTATGAGTTTGGGTACTGGTGGTTAAGGATTTTCCATGGTGCCCCATGATACGATTTGAGGTTCAGAGGTCGAATTGAGGATTGAAAGGGCTGAAATTGTGAAACTAGGGTTGTTGGTTTGTGTAGCGTGAAATCAGAATAGGAAATTTGTGTATAGTTGAAACGGATCGGATTTGTCAGATCTGATCCGAGAAGATGCATATCGGATATGGATTGATTAAGTGAAGATCGGTCGGATTATCGGATCGGATCAGATCAACTATTATGCTTATTGGATTCGGATCGGATTGACCCTGATCCGGTCCGTATCCGATCCATTTACAGGTCTAGTGTTGGGTGCATGTATTTCTTGAAAAGAGTCCATGATAGTCAAAACAGTTCTCACAGAAAAAATACAGTTTGGTTCAATTGTCCTTCAACATTGACAACCAGAAAAAACTATACAGGTGAACTGTGTGTCTTAACAAGGTGTAAACCCACGCTGGTTTCCAAATCTCATCATGTTCTCTCCTCTCCTTTTCATTCATACATTCCGAGATGTCTCTTAAAAATCCAGAGAGGAGCACAGTATTTATAAAAGGTATCACTTATCAAATTAAAATATATATATATATACATATATACATTTAGAAAGTAAACAAGTTCAAATTGGCTTTCTAAATTAACTGTGGATGCAAGAGCCCCTAGCATCTTTAACGGTATTGCTGCCTTTGTATGGTACTTGTATTAGAACGATCACCTATACCCAATCTGCACTCCCAGACTGTTCTTTTTTCCACTTCTTACTGTTCTAGTGAATATGAGCATTCATTTTATGAGATAAAAGCCTACAACTACTATTGGAGACAATCATGGCATTAGATAAATAAATCAGCAACTGTTCAGCCAAATCTGTGAAAATCGAAACTACTTCCTTATTTGTAGCATGTAGATTAATTTAGTTAGCTGCAATCTTGGGATTTGTTAGTTGCTAATATTTGTCCAGATTCATTGTATCAAACATCTTTATATACAGATGAGATCAATGGTTTTCTCAATTATAAAGTGAGAAACCTTGTTTCACAATTTCTTGATATCCTACCATATTCATTATTTCACATGGTATCAGAGCGGTGAAAGATCCATCTCTCATGGCAGAAATAACAACTTCTAATGCCAACGACAAGGGATTGAATAATGATCCTAATGATCATTTCTTTATTCATCCTTCTGACAATCCTATTACAGTCCTTGTATCTTCACTTCTCACAGGAGACAACTTCAGCACATGGCTTCGCGCCATAACGATGGCGCTCCGCGCAAAGAATAAGTTTGGGTTTGTTGATGGTACCATTCAACCGCCAACCGATGTCATAGAGCTGCAACAATGGCAGAGGTGCAATGATTTGGTGAGTTCATGGATCCTCAATTCAACAGACAGCGACATTCGGGCAAGCATATTATACGCCGAGACTGCCAGAGAAATGTGGCTTGATCTTAGTGATCGCTTCAGTCAAACAAATGCTCCAAAAATCTATCAACTCAAGCAGTCGATTGTATCTCTAAAACAAGAAGATAACTCTGTTTCTGCTTACTTCACAAAGATGAAAGCATTATGGGATGAGTTAAACTCACTCACCATGGTGAAATCTTGCACTTGTGGACATGGAAAGGAGAATGCAACACAACAGCAACAAGATCGTGCAATGGAATTTCTCCAAGGGCTTCATGATAGATATTCATCTCTTCGCAGTCAAATCTTGCTGATGGATCCATTTCCAAATGCCACAAAAATCTATGCTTTAGTTCGACAAGAAGAAAAACAGTAAGAAATCCAATCTTTGTCTCCTTCCGTCAATGCACCAGAAGCTGCAGCACTTTCAGTCAACCGAGCACCTATTAATAATGTTGAAGGTTCTCCCACAAATCATGCAAATGCCAGTGCACACTCATCCAAATGGTCGAATAGCAGCCAACGAAATCATGGAAAAGACAATCGTAGCAATACAAAATCAAACTTACACTGTGATTATTGTGGTTACAACAATCACACAAGAGATGTATGCTATAAACTTCATGGTTTTCCCAATGATAGATCACGGAACCCTCCGCGAAACCAGAATTTTTCAAGGACATCTTTCTCGAGGCCTCACCAATCCAATGAACGGGCACTGGTCTCTCCACCACCCATCACACAGGAGCAATACAACAAGATTCTTGCTATGCTTTCTTCAGGTAGCATCAGTCCCCAAGCAAACTTAGCAGGTATAGCCCTTGCCTCATCAGAATCTTCTTGGATTATTGACACTGGAGCCTCCAATCACATGTGCTCCTCTTTGGCATATTTCTCATCATATTCGCCTTGCTCCACTCATGTTCAATTACCTGATGGTTCACATGCCCAAGTCACTCATATTGGAACTGTAAAATTTTCTCCAGCTTTCCAACTTGATCATGTCTTCCATATACCTTCATTTCGATTTAATCTCTTATCTATCAGCCAGCTCACAAACACTCACTCATATTCAGTAACATTTTTTCATGATCGATGTGTGTTTCAGGACCTGTCCGGGAAGAAGATGATTGGACTGGGTAGTGCACATAGCGGCCTCTACTATCTTCAAACTGCTTCTACCCATCTCGTCACTGGCCAGCCAATCATCGACATTTGGCATTGGCGGCTAGGACACCCCTCTCATCATCGTTTGTCTGAATTAGCTAAGAAGGTCTCCTCAATCTCATTTTCCAATAAATATGTTTGTGATATTTGCCCACAAGCAAAACAAACGAGATTAAGCTTTCCTACTAGTTCCATTTCATCTAATAAGCCATTTCAATTAATTCATGTTGACATTTGGGGAAGTTTTTCCCAGCAATGTTTCAGTGGTGCACGTTTCTTCTTGACTATTGTAGATGATTTCTCACGATGTACTTGGGTATATCTCATGCGTTTTAAATCTGACACAAAGCATTATTTAAAATCTTTTTTTGCCATGGTGAAAACTCAATTCTATTGTCAAATAAAACATGTTTTTTTTGGTGAAGGGGACTTGTTTCTCCCTCAAATTCAACAAGTTCGTTCTGACAATGGCATAGAATTTTTATCCAATGAAATGCAAAAAATTTTCTCTGAAAATGGCATCATTCATCAACATAGTTGTGTGTCCACACCCCAACAAAATGGTGTTGTAGAGCGAAAACACCGTCACCTCTTAGATGTTGCTCGGGCATTAAGATTTCAAGCAAGTTTGCCTCTTTCTTTTTGGGGAGAATGTGTACTCACTGCTGCCTACTTAATTAATAAAACCCCCACACCCTTGTTACAAAACAAATTGCCTCATGAGATATTGTTTCGTGAACCACCTCTTTATTCTCACCTTCGTGTTTTTGGTTGCCTAGTTTACGCTCACAATGCTCGCATCAAACACAAATTTGATCAACGCGCAAAACCCGGAGTCTTTGTTGGATATCCTTATGCACAGAAAGGGTACCGAATATATGACATCAAAAACAAAAGCATTTATGTGTCTAGAGATGTTGTCTTTCATGAAACTATCTTTCCTTTCCACGATGTTACTTCAAGTTCCAAGCTCTCACCAGTCATCCCAGTACCTATTGAGGATCATCCACCATATGTTTATGTGCCTCCATCCTCATGTGCACCCACTACAAACATTCCAACTTCAACTTCCCATCCACTGGACTTACCTCCGGATCAAATAGAGCGTCCTTCTATTATTCAAACATACCATAGACGACAATCTATTCCACCTCTTGTTGACACCCAATCCAATCAGCCATTGTCTTCATCTCCAGAAGCCACTCCTCAACTTACCGTCCCTCCACTTGACACTCGTCCAAATCGAGAACGACGTCAGCCATCCTATCTTCAAGATTATCATTGTTCGACGGTCACTAATGATGCCCTACCTACTCCAGCAACTTCAAACCAGATAGGTATCCTTTACCCCATTGATCAATATATTACCTATACTAACTTTTCAGGTGCTCATCGAGCTTTCACTTCTGCCATATCCTCCAATGAAGAGCCAAAGTTATTCTCCCAAGTGGTCAAAATACCACATTGGCGTGACGCTATGAACACAAAACTTACTGCTCTTGCCAACAACCACACATGGAGCCTTACTCATTTGCCACCCAATAAGAAACCAATTGGGTGTAAATGGGTTTATAAAATAAAGTATCGCTCTGATGGCAGCATTGAAAGATACAAAGCCCGCTTAGTTGCCAAAGGCTTCACACAGGTTGAAGGGCTTGATTACCATGACACCTTTGCTCCCGTTGCCAAGCTTGTTACTGTACGAGCTCTTTTATCAATTGCTTCTGTTAAAAGGTGGTCTCTTCATCAACTTGATGTCAACAATGCATTTCTTCATGGTGATTTGGATGAAGAAGTGTACATGACCCTTCCACCCGGTCTTGCTCAACAGGGGGAGACTCGAGTTTGCAAATTACATAAATCTCTCTATGGTTTGAAGCAAGCTTCTCGTCAATGGTTTGCAAAGTTTTCCCACACTCTTCACAATGCTGGATTCTCTCAATCCCGAGCAGATTACTCATTGTTTACCCGGATCATAGGGCAATCTTCCACCTTTGTCTTGGTGTATGTCGATGACATCATCGTCACTGGTAATGATCCCAATGCAATTCAACAACTGAAACACTTTCTTGCACAGAATTTTTTCATCAAAGATCTTGGGCGACTGAAATATTTTCTTGGTATTGAGGTTGCGCGTTCCCAGCGAGGAATTTTTTTGTCCCAACGCAAATATACGTTGGACATCCTTAAAGATGCAGGACTACTTGGTGCTAAGCCTTCTGCCACTCCCATGGAACAACACCTTCATTTGACTCCTACTGATGGTGCACCTTTATCAGATCCTTCTTCCTATCGTCGACTCATAGGACGTCTCATCTACCTCACAGTTACAAGACCTGATCTTGCATATTCAGTTCACATTTTGAGTCAATTCATGCAAGATCCTCACACTCCTCACATGGATGCAGCCACTAGAGTACTTCGCTATCTCAAAGGCACACCAGGAAAAGGTATAATGCTCTCTTCATCAACCTCACTCACTTTGAAACGTTTTTGTGACTCTGATTGGGCAGGATGCCCCACAACTCGTCGATCTACCACTGGTTTTTGTGTTCTTCTTGGTTCTAATCCCATCTCATGGAAAACAAAGAAGCAAAGTACTGTATCTCGCTCATCCGCTGAAGCAGAATATCGTGCCATGGCAACACTTACATCTGAACTTCAATGGTTGCAATACCTTTTAAATGACCTTGGTATCACTCACACAACACCCATCACTCTCTACTGTGATAACCAAGCGGCCATTCATATTGCCGAGAATCCGGTGTTTCATGAGCGCACAAAACACATTGAGCTTGATTGTCATTTTGTTCGCGAAAAAATTCAGTCTCAATTACTTTCCCCTTGTTACATTCAATCCACTGAACAAATCGCCGACATATTTACAAAACCTTTGGGTAAGGATCAGTTTAATTGTCTCATCAGCAAGCTGGGCGTTACTCACATACACGCTCCACCTTGAGGGGGAGTATTGGAGACAATCATGGCATTAGATAAATAAATCAGCAACTGTTCAGCCAAATCTGTGAAAATCGAAACTACTTCCTTATTTGTAGCATGTAGATTAATTTAGTTAGCTGCAATCTTGGGATTTGTTAGTTGCTAATATTTGTCCAGATTCATTGTATCAAACATCTTTATATACAGATGAGATCAATGGTTTTCTCAATTATAAAGTGAGAAACCTTGTTTCACAATTTCTTGATATCCTACCATATTCATTATTTCACAACTACGGATGTGTAATGAGCAACAAAACCCGGAAAAATGTGCACTTTTAGTTAGTTAAAAGCATACAATTGATCCAGAAGCCAAAACAGAAGGCATGGAGGAAGTTTCTAGTGGATCAAGAAATAACAACAAAAAATGAATACATATTGCAAATATGTCTAAACCCACAACAACCAACCACATCAAACAAATAAACAACAAGGCATTTATTAATTGACTCTTTGTTGTTCTAGGAGAATAAAATAAGCAAAAATGAAATAAGAAAACTCCCGTCATGAGCAGATCAGCGTGTGCCCCATATAATGTGTGTGTGTGTAGGGAGAGAGAGAGCAGGATAGCAATTTCAAAAAACTTAATTAGAAATGAAATGCTATCAATCAGAATTGAGGCAGAGACAGAGACCTCTCGTGAAGAGGAGTAACGGGAGGGCCTTTGTTAACGGTGATTTCGGCGTCGCTAACGACGCCGACAACCAATTGGTCGCCGAGGGCTCGAGCCTGACGGAGGGCGTTGCAGTGGCCGTAGTGCATCATGTCGAAGCAACCATCCATGTACACCCTTACAGGCCTCTTCTTCTTCTTCTTCCTCCATATCCCCACCTGAGAATGTGGCGATGCAAAGTATATTCCCAGAATCGACGCCCCTACAATCACTCCTCCGATCAACCACGTTGCCACATGCCTCGAACTACTCTGCAAATTTTCCGAGTGCCCTAACTCTGAACCCATCGTTCCTGCAAATTTTTCAAGTACCACACTACAATGTGATATATGTATATATAGATATATAGAGAGAGAGAGAGAGAGGTTATAGGCTATTGATGGAAAACATGGAGGTTTCGAGATGACGATATTCGGCTACCCAATTGCAGCTACTGTGGATCTCTTTTCTGTTTTTCTTTATACTTTTCTCTTTCTTGCTCCCTTTTGTTTTTTTTCCTTTTTTCCGATTTTGTCCTCCCGCTTTCGCCTGGCACCCCAAGGCCCCAGGGTTCTGGTTGGGAATTTTAATTTTTATTACATCATCCGCGACAAAAGGAGAAGCTTAAACTTTAGCATAGGTGAAGGGAAAAAAAAAAACTTGAGCATGGATGCAGGTTAATTTTGTTAAAAATGTTAGGGTATGTTGGTTTTTACTCAAAAAAACACAAAAAAATATATATATATTTTTTCAAAGAATTACAGAAGACAACTTTATGAAAATAGATTTTTTTTTTTAAATTTGTATTTTATAAATTTATGTCCAATCTTATTTTAAATTTGAAATTAAAATTTTTATTTGATTAATACTTGCCAGTAGTCACTCTAGGCAAGCATTGTCTCTCTATGAAAATTTGTCAAAATTTTATTTTGAATTTGAAATTAGTTTTTTTTATTTTGAAAATTAAACAATTCAGAACTCTTAAAATAAATGCTATAATTCAGTTCTATCTCTCTCTCGGTACATTTGTAGATCAATATATTTCAGGTCCAGGTTTGTGACCAAAAAAAAAACATATTTCAGGTCCAGGTCCAAGAGTTAATGTGTTGATACATTAACATATAAAATTTTATCCGAAGACTCGGATCCTCTTCAATGATTTCTCCTTCCAAACATTTTGAAGACATCACATGATTGTGAAGATAAAAAATGAAATTTTGTATGAGAGAGCGATTTTTTTTATCGGAAAGTTCAAAAATGCTCCTTGGTTTGTCTACCGAGACTCTGTATCTTTCATCTTTTTCTCTTCTCTCTGTCCTCTTCACAGGACCATATTCCTAATTCCATTTTGCACTAAGTTCATATCAGAATAAGTTCTTCAACCACCAGAGACGGGTGTAATATATGCTTCATGTATGGGGGGAGGGGTACAAATTAATATGCCTTTCTACCTTAGCAAGTTTTGCCCACCCAACGACAGCTTTTGTCCATGGATATATATATATATATATATATATATATATATATATATATATATATATGTATATCACACAGTGAACCCAGCCATGACTTTGTTATACTCCACTGCCTCCTCCATCTCCATGGCAACCAAAACCACCACTATTGTCCATACGATCCTGTTTTTGTAATATACCATCTTGCAGGTTTTTTATTTTGATATTAAAATAGTTTGTAATTCCAATTTTACACTTATAATGAGCTCGTAGCAATTGCGAGATGGACCCATATATTTAGACTTTTATGTGTATGTGTAACTTGTTGATGAGTTTGTTCATGGAGATGGGGGTGCATGGTAGATTTGTTCACGTATTATGCCATGCATATATATTAGTAATGGATACGCCTATAAATACCTGTACATATACATGGAGGTTTGTTCACGTGGATTGTGTGTGCATACGAATACATGTGTTTGTACTTCCCAACCTTCTTGTCAACTATACTCTCCGCAACATCCATGGGAGAGGAAAATTCCTTCGCACCCTGCCTCCTCAGCTCCATTTGTGCCACGATAGTGTTAAGAGTTGTGTTTCAAATTAATTAATTATTGAATTAATGAAGTTGAAGTCTAATTTTTTAAATTAAGTTTTATGGAGATTAGAATAAATCTTGTACCTGAAGTGTTAATTTAGCTGAATTAATATGTTTTTTATGTACGAAATTCATTAAACTCAATAAATATGAAGTTTTCCATATACTAAGGAAGGCTTCGAAAGCTTACAAGATACATTCCATTAAAACCTCAGTAAGTATTTAGTGAGAAATACAGTTTTGTGAGTGTAAGAAATATAGAAAATTTGTATATTACATTGATTTATTTATGAACAATATATAAAAGTCTATTTATAAGCACATACTTTTGGAGATTAAGTAAACTTTAGAGATAAGAAATTTTAATTCTACATAGTTTAAGAAAGGGTATAATGGTATATACTAACTACAATATACACTAACACCTCCCTAAGGTGGATACCTACTTGAGTTTAGTTTTTAAATCTTGAAGTCATTCCGGTGGATACATACGTGGTATGACTACTGGAGGTGCATGGAAGCGCGTGACTACTACTGTAGCGTATGAAAGCGCGATGGCTGCGCATGATGACTTATGGAGACACATGAAAGTGCCTTAATGATACATGGTGGCTAATCAAGGAGACGTGGGACTACCACTAGTAGGTGCACAGAAGCGTCGTGGTTAATCAACTCACACATGTGACAACCTCCGGTAGGTGCGCGGAAGCGTCGTGGTCAATCAACGAAGGCGTGTGACTACCACCGATACATGCACAGAAGCACCATGATCAATCAACGGAGGCATGTGATTACCACCAATAGGTGCACAGAAACATCGTGGTCAATCAACGAAGGCGTATGATTACCACTGCTAGGAGCACGGAAGTGTCGTGGTCAATCACGGAAGAGTGTGACTAGATGCAACTTGAAATGAGGCATATGATTACCACAAGAGGGTGTTGACGACGCATAGAGACGATGGCGGCACCTAGAAGCACTTTTTCGTGAATTTTTTTTTATATAGGGGACTTTGATGATTGATATTTGCACAATGATTTTGACTTGCCCGCCAAGTAGGACTGGCAAAATGGGCGAGTTGGGCAGGTTTAGATCGGGTCAAAAATGGGCAGGTCGGATATGGGTCGCAACCCATATTCAACTCGTTTATAACAAATTAAATATGGGCGGATCAAATATGGGTCAAGTCAACTCAGCGACCCATATCCGACCCGCCCAGACTAGATTGTCTAATTCAACCCAGATAAATAAACTAACCCGACCCGGGTAAACAAGTTCATGATCTGAATTTTTTTTATCTTGGACACCCCTGTTCTTTTGACATTCATCAATTATGTTTTGAAAAATACAATAAATAATGAATAAAAGTATAAGAAAAACATTATTTCATTAAAAAAGGGCCTACCCGGCCCAAATAAACGGGTCGACCCGACCCAGGTAAACAAGTTCGTGACCTTTTTTTTTTTTTTTTTTTATCTTGGACACCCTTGCTCTTTTGACATTCATCAATTATGTTTTGAAAAATGCAATAAATAATGAATAAAAGTATAAGAAAAACATTACTTCGTAAAAAAATTGGTTGACCCGATCCAGATAAACGGGTCGACTCGACCCGAATAAACAAATTCATGACCCGAATTTGTTTATCTTGGACACTCCTGCTCTTTTGACATTCATTAATTATGATTTGAAAAATGCAATAAATAACAAATAAAAGTGTAAGAAAAACATTTACAAAAAAATTCATTACCAAACTATAAGCAGAACAAAGAGATAGTCCAACAAACTAATAGAACGTAAGTTGGAGATTCTGTATATAATCAAACCAAACATGCATTTCAAGTATATAATCAAACCACAAAACAAATGGAACTTCATAAAAGACAATTGAAGTTGTAACAATAAGAGCCTTGTTATGTCCCTGTGTATAGCCTCCGCCTCAACACAAAAGCATCAATGTAAAATGTACCTGAAGAACCACAAAAAAAAAAAAAAAACCAAACACAAATTTCTATCATCAAACACTTTGTTAGTGCTAGAAGTAAGTACTATAGTCTTAGAGTAATAATTATTATATGTTCTCAATAAGAAACACTAATAGGTATAAAGAGAGACTCTCATTTTCAAATCTCAAGCTTGGTGCAAAATCACATGGAGCAGAAATATTGCAGGGGAAATATTTCTAAACTGTTATGGCTATATTGACTACCTGAAAGCTTGAAGATGCATGCTTACATTGGCTCTTATTTTTGGAAGGAATGCTTTGAAATCAAGAAGTTTGTATATAATATTGTAATGGATAATTTAGAATGCAAGAGCAACAACGAGCTTAATCAATGTGAATTCACCTGCTGATACAAAAATTGTATGAAATTAACCAAATTATATACATGGTTTTATTAGCCATGAATGAAAATGGCTTTTTCTTCAATATCTTATTCAATTGAGCAGAGTATATATTGCAATGAGTACACAGGACAAAACATAACAAATGGCTTAGATTGATTTACACATCAACACATATCAATACAAAGTTACTAAATACTGATATAGGTTCTCTAGTGTCATTATATGGCTTTGACCATACTATTAAAATTATAAAAGAAATAGAGTACATTTGAACAAGACGAACACCATGAAATTTCTGGAAAAAACAATCAAATAAAAGCATCACTTCCTTTGTAACTAGCTCCTAACTATTAAGACTTGGTTGTTATACTAATGGAAGTTGAACATCTATCTCACATGCATTATTACAAGAGAAGCCTCTGTCTGTCTCTATGTGTGTCTTTCTCTCCTACTTTATTAACTCAGTAATCTGCCAAAGAACATTCACATGTCTTTATTTTGTTTTTCAGTCTCTCTCTCACATATTTATAATTAATTAAGCTCATCATTTTCATGTTTCCATTATATATATATATATATATATATATATATATATATATTGTAATTGATGAGCAGGGGCAGATGTTAGAATAGATTGCACGTTCAAAGTAATTTCTCCAAGAACCACAGAACAAATAACAATCTCAGTCAACAGAACTACAAATAGATATGGAATTTATAAGTTAGAAATACCATTAGTGGATGGAGTTGAATGTGCAAGAAAGAAATCAATGGAGTCTTCTTGATGTGGAGCTCATCTTCCTCCTACAATGTTCCTGGTCATACAACCACAACCGATGAAATATCTATCAAATCAGAACAAGCCAATCTCTACATTTACAGCCTAAATGCATTAACTTACAGACCATCCAAGAGAGAGATTGCCTTGTGTGGAAATTAGAATCAGAATTGTCTTAATTTCATGTGTAACTGTCATTAGAATTAGAATTGTCATATATTGTCCATTTCTTTTTGCTTGACTAAATAGAGGATAAACAAGCAAGAGTATGTTTAATCATTCTTTAGATACCTAGTAAAAAGCATTTGAATCGCTTTCAAGTTGGGCAATGATAGGTTTAAAATCTTCAACTAGTTATTCCTCCTCCGATTCTTCTAAAAGTACATCAAATGATTACAAAAAATATAATTAAATGCAACATACACAAATTATATATTAAATAATATTACGTTCGGCATCATTTATCCAATATTGGGTACACGACAATGCTTCTACATTGTTAGGTATGATTGAACTTCGATATTTACTGATAATTTGGCCTCCAATGCTAAACGCCAACTCTGATGCAACAGTTGTGATAGGAATACTCAAAATATCACCTGCCATCAAAGAGAGTTTAGGATATCAAGTTTGGTTTCCTTTCCAGTACCTAAGAACATCTAGATTAGCATTTTGCTTTCGATTAACAATCTATTCTTCCAAATAAACATTCAATTGTGACTTTTCTCTATTTAAACTATTACGCTAACTTACAAAAGTGTCAAATTCCTACATAAATTTTGTATTTAGTATAATAAAAATTATATAATATTCAAAATAAAAATAAATATAATCCACAATTGATAATTTGACATGAGTTTACTCACATCCATTTCATCTACATCACCAACATTGCTTCCACCAGTATTGTCAGCCTCTAATGAAGAGGGAGTTGCAGAAGAGGAGATACTCACATACTCATTGAAAGCATATACAACTTCTCACGTACTATTCTAACCCTTTCTTGATAAGTCGCTAGATCAAGTTTTGAAAAAGAGAACTCCACAAATTTCAACTTATATAGGGGATCTAATATAATTGCGAAAGACAACACCATGCTATAACACTCCTAATATTTATCAAACTTCTCTTTCATTTGTCTTGCCATAGAACTTATAGCAGAGTCTCGATTATTCATCTCCTCTCTTATAAGCTTTTCTATTTTTTAGACCCCATGAAAATACAAATTGGCTGTAGGGTACTGATTTCCTGAGAAAAGAGTAGTGATATCATCAAAAGGTTTCAAAAACCTAGCTATTCTTTCAACCCTATGCCACTCCTCATCCGATGGACAAGTTTTGGAACTTGTGTCGATCATCTGTAATAGATGAAATACTTGACGAAACATTAACGCACTCTTAAGCATAAGATAAGTGTAATTCCACCGAGTTGCCACATCTTGACACCCTTTCTTGCTACATTTCAATTTTAGCTGAATAATGCATTATGTGAATTTGATTTTTCTTCCTTCGAAGCCTCTTACATATTCACACTTTCACGAATCTTAAAGATGGACTCATCTATTACTTTTAATCCAGCATACAATTAGATTCAGTATGTGAGCACCACAATGCACATGAAAAAAATCTCCCTTACATAACAAGCTATTAATAACAGAAAATTGTTTCTTCAAGAAGTTCACCAAACCATCATTGTACAATGCATTGTCCAAAGTAATTGAAATTACTTTATTCTCAACTCCCCATTCTTTTAAAAAATAAAGAAATTTTTCTGCCAAGTTCGAACCATGATGCGGAGGGGGCATATGATGAAAATTTAAATCCTCTTCTTCAATACCCAATTTTGATCTACATAATGAGTTGTGACAGTCAGATATCCATCATTTGTTAATGATGACCACATATCTAAGGTCAAACAGATCCTCCCAGGGATTAACTCTAACTCAAGTTTGAGCTTCTCTTTCTCTCTCTTATGTATTTTCAGTATATTGAATTTTGCAGTATTCCTTGAAATGGGTATTACTTTGGGGTTTAAATAGCTATGGAGATCTCTAATACCTTCATGTTCCACAAATTTAAAAGGTAAATTATGTTTAATAATTGCAAAAGACATTTTCTCTCGATATATGTTTTGATCAAACTTATAAATAGTTCAAAACTCCCTTTTATTACGGTTAGGACAAATGATGGCATGACGTATCATATTACTAGTGCCACTTGTTACATCTACAGCATAATTCTTACCGCACTACTTACATTTTGCCCAAAGTTTTTCATTAATAGTAGGAGGCAATTTTGTGAAATCCTCCCACACAGCAAAAGTAGACCTCCTACTATGATTTGAACTACTAGAAGTTTCTTCCATAACATTTTCATCACTATGTTCCTCCATTGTGTGCACCTATCACAAGATTATATAGTGAGGTATTATTAAAAATTGAGTGGGTACTGCTATTGTTGACTTTAGCAACATAAAGAAATTACATATTTATTTTGGATGGGTAGGATTATAACTTGAGAAAGTTAAACACAAACCTTTCAAAAATGATCTAGAAAATTGCCTCATAACTTTTAATGACTATTTCATTTTTCTCTCCTTTTAATGCATAAATGATATATAAGGACTTAAACCTCTGCCTTTTGTTTTTAAAGGAGAGAAGATAAGTACATGTAAATGGTTGAGTGAAGTGGATAAAAAATTTGGCACTAGTGCCTATCAACGATAGGTTTAAGGATCAAAGTGAGTTCCAAACAATTCTTTGGATTTCAGAGGACTAGGAAAAAAAATATATAGACACTCATTTTAACTAGATTTCACAATTATGAACTCTTTTTACAAACTTAATTACAAGTTCTATTTACAAACACGAGGTAACTCAATAATGAATAAACCAAATGCTACAAGTTTTTTTTTACAAACCCAGTTACCTCAACAAATACATCTAATATGCACAAGTACCCCTCCACCACCGCTCTTTGATAAAGTCTATCTTATAGTCAGAAAAATTATAGTCAATGACAAGATAGTTAGAAATTTCGTCAAAATAAAAAATGACTAAAAATTTGGTCAGAAGATTATATGAAAATGACATAAAACTCGATAAAAACTTTGCGGAAAAAATTGGTACAAAAATCATTACACACTATCGAAAATCTAAGTGAGGTAAAGTAGATATCAAAGATAGTGAGATAGTGATGAGCTTTATTGTCAATTGTCAAATTCTGGACAAAACTCACAGATATAAGCTCATGTAAATAGAGACACAAACAAATATTATATACATCACCAGCCCTATTCAACATAAACTCTTATCATCAAGAATTCAGCTCATGACACGGATACAAATTATAAACATCAGGATCAATAATTTAGAATAAAAGTTTGTTTAATCAACTAAAAATAAAACCCAATTTAACATCTTATATATGAACATCAAAGTGTATAAATAAGTTTAATCAAGTGAATAAGAGAATCAATTGCATAAACTAAATAAAACCCAGTTTAACATATTATACATCAACTTCGGCCAATGAGTAAATAAATTCAAAGTTTTAGGGAACAAGAAGATAATATTTATATTGAAATTTAAACAAAACCCATATAATCAAAAGCAAGTGAAATCGAAACTTTATTTACCAAAAACAAAAGAAGTGAAATTGAAACTCAACTGTAAGTCAATCAATCAGTTGAGTTACTCAAACTCGTTCTCCTTCGATCTCCGCAATGAACTCGACTTTGAACGACAGATTGGCCCGTGACAAACCCTAAATTGAAAAAAGAGAGGCAAGATAGAACTTGACCTAGAATGGTAGATCAGCTGTAGTAACCCTCGTGGACGGGTGTGAGTGGGCGGGTACAAAGACAGACACTGGGCTGAGCTACCACACTGACAGGGTACAGGGTGCTTAATCCCACATCGCCTGGGTGTGGAAAAGGGGATGTGCTTATATGTAGTATGTTCTCTTCAAATGGTATGAGGCCTTTTGGGGTAAACCCAAGAGCAAAACCGTGCGGGCTCAGGCCCAAAGCGGACAATATCATACCATGTGTTGGAGCGGGGTATTACATCAGCTAGGGGAAGACCCTAAGTGGAAGAGACAGAGAGAAGGGATGCACAAAGACGGAGGACAAGGGGAAACCCTAAATTGAGGAGAGAGAGAGGGTCGGCTAAGTGAGTAGCAACGCGATATGTTGCTTACAATGCTAGCGAGTAAAATATGGGTTGGATATGACATATCCAACCCGTTTTGACCCACAAAATATTAGGTTTTATTTTATTCAACCCGTTTTTGACCCGTAATAAAAAATTAACCACCCAAATCCATTTATAACCGGTCGGGTCTAAGTGGGTTGGCAGATTAGAACCCATTTTACCAAGCCTATTGCCAAGGATAAAGCAAATGGTGTCATCTCCGGTGGTGACGACAATAGACTAAGAAAGTTCTACCAACGATCGGTTGACTCTGATACCATGTAAGAAGTATAAAAAAATTGTATATTGCATTGATTTATTTATTAACAATATATAGAGGCCTATTTATAAGCACATAATCTTGGAGACTAAGTAAACTCATGAAACAAGAAAATCTAGTCTTAGATGGTTTTAAAAAGGGTATAATGGTATACGTATATGCTAACTATAATATACACTATAGTAAAAAAATTTTGAAAAGTGTTTTCAAACTATTGAGTTTGAGTGTGAGTTTTATACTCTGAGTCGATCGGACGGAGATGAATACACGGATTCATTAAGTGAAATGCAACATTCATGAACATACGAATTTCATATCTAGGCTTAGTTAAATCCTGAATATTGTGCTACCATTTGTTTTCCGTTTGCATGTGGGAGAGGTTTCAACTATCTTCAAATTGTTAGAACCCGAGATCGATCATTAAATATAGTTGCTTCTCATAATTTGTTGTGTGATAGTGCAAATGATGCTCTGTATTCTTAACCACATGTTGAGACTTTTGTTAAAAAAACTTCATTGCAAGTTCAGTTGATCATATCCCATATATATGAATAAAGCCAATGATTAACAATAAATATCACAAATTGGACAGAAGATAAATATTTTTGTTTAAATAATATTCTTAGTGATATGGTGGTCGTAGTCAATGAAACTTTTATTATTGATTATAATATGGATTGGTGGATCAAATTGGGCATCTTACCTTATTGAAAGTGAGTGTAATTCTTTCAATACTTATGCTTTAGTGGGCGTATCTTATAACCCAATATTCTAAGTTAACACATACAAGGACAATTGAATGAAAAAACACATCCGATAAGCTAAGTATTCTGAAGGATGAACATTAAATTCCTAATATTCATATGAATATGGTCTATAGCTCACTTCTTTCAAAGTGTGGCTTCAAAATTATTTTTGAAGTGATCGTAAGATTCTTTTAAAATGGTATGTTCCTTGAAAGAGCTATTCCATTAAACGTATGTCTAAATTTGTGAGATAATTTATATTTGTATTGCCAAATCCCTAAATTAATGGCATGACTTGGTCCTATATGGATCAATGCATTATATGTAACATATAAAAGTTTACTGGTATTTCACATCTGTTGAAAGAAAATTAATTTATTAGAGGTGATTCGTATTGATACTTTTAAAATAGACTAAAAGTATTCTGATGGGAAATGTTACCTCATCACTTTATTGATGATCATTTCAAAATGCTTATGTTTATTTATTGAGAGCTTAAGGCTTATATTAGACATACATTGCAATTAAAAGTTACAGTGATGCTAGCTACAAGGAACTCTGTTAAAGAAGACTTCTTCTATGTGACTGCCTGGCAGCGATTTTATGAAGATCGAAGAGACAAACATGTATAACTCATTATTCTATGGAAAGGAAGTTGAGTGGTTGAAAAACTTATTAGAGGATATTTTAATATGGAGCAAGCCAATACCGCCCTTAACGGTATATTGTGACAATAAGACTGCAATGTTTTAGTTAAAATATAGACAGGTGCGATTGAAGCATAATCATGTGAGAATGATCTTGTTTGATGGAATTATTTTTACTCACTATGTGAAGTCCAAATCAACTTTGGCAGACCCATTGTCGAAAAGCTTGGGTAGGGACCCAGTGTCAGAGACATCGAAAGAGATGGAACTAAAACATGTAATAAGTTGTAATGTTATGGAAACCAACCCAGTGATATTTCTTATGCATTCGATGGGAAGAACAAGTAACATAACAACTTGTGTGACCTTATCAATGTTATTTTCTCTATGATGTGTGAATGTTATTTTCTCTATGATGTGTGCTCGATCCTGGATGTGAAGAAGTTGAGACTTGGGCCTCTTAATGAATTTATAAATCATTTTTCGATTGGAGTGTACAGGACCACTCTTGACTGATTCACTGAATAATCTTGTAATGTAGAGGTTGAGACTTGGTCTCTTAATAAGTCATAACCGATATTCGATTGGAGTGTGCAAAATCATTATTGATGGAATTCAATGACTAATCTTGCAATAAGGATGATGATATTAAGTTCTCTTAACGAGTCCATAATGGGTCTTTGGCTGGAGTGTGCAAGATCACTCTTGATGGACACACCGATTTGAGTGTGGGAATGAGACTGCTTCTATTGGATCTAGACATGCTTGATTTTTAATGACACGGAAAGATAGATTCCGGACACATGGCCGAAATGTTTTAGGCTTTAGTATTTCATCTCCGAACAGAAGTGTGTGTGTAGTATTTCTCATTCATCAACACAGTTCTTGGTTCAAGACTTAGTTCACCAAGTTCCTATATGAAATTAAGGGTACTTACACTAAGTAATAGTTCAAGTCTAAAAGATACCATTATTGATGCAGATGATTGTATCGATCAATAAATTTTTTTTAAACAAGTGGGAGATTGTTGGAGTTATGTTTCAAATTAATTAACTACTGAATTAATGAAGTTAAACCCCATTTTTATAAATGAAATTTTATGGAGGATAAATGAAGTTTTAATGAATCTTGTACATAATGTATTAATTTAGTTGAATTAATATGTTATTTATGTACAAAATTCATTAAGCTCATCAAATATGAAGTATTCTATATACTAATATAAATAGAAGGCCTCTGAAACTTACAATATACACTCTGGTAAAAACTCAATAAGTATTTTGTGAGAAAGAAAATTTTGTGAGAACTTTCTGAAAAGTATTTTCAAACTATTGAGTTTGAGTGTGAGTTTTATATATACTTTGAGTTGATCGGATGGAGATGAATACATGAAGAGAAGTGCAACATTCATGAATATAGGAATTTCATATATGAGATTAGTCGAATCCCGGAGATAATGCTGCCACTTGTCTTCCGTTTACACGTGGAAGATGTTTCAACTATCTTTTAAGAAGCGATGATGCACCTTTAAGCCTCAATAAACACTATTACAATAGTTTTGTTTTAACAATTTAAAGATATTTTATTTTTAATGATCTCGGATTCTAACAAATAGAAGACCTGACATGAAATTGAAGAGCTTGTCCTTTTCAGACATATTAAGGAAAATGTATCCATCAAACAATTTATGGGTTTAAAGAGGATCTTACTAGTAAGGGCACTTTAAATCAAGAAGCGAGAAAAGTTTTATTGCAACGTTTGGTTGCATAGAATTAATGTTTTAAAATTAGAATCAGAGAAAATTTACAAATAAAGTAACATAGAGTTGTAGGTATTGGGCTTATTTAATTGCACGATGAAGACAACATTTTCCTTCCTCATGCAATTACTTGATGAAACTAGACAAGAGAATCATGGGTGCCTCGCTTGAGCATGGGCTTATTGCCAGGTTTATTGATTAAAATGGTGATTGTGGTGGCGTCTATGAGTTTGCTAATAGTTCCTGATACCCATGCCATTTAATTTGTTTTGATCATTTAACTTCAATCAGAGTGATGCTTTCATTTAGCAGTCCCTTGTAATTAAGTACGATTTTTTGACCTGCCCAGTGCAATAGTTTGATAATCATTTTCGGTAAGGATAATGCTACTCAGGCAGAATTGTTAAGCAGAATTCATAGGTGGAAACTTTTACATCCATTAGATGTATGTGGTGAGTGTATGTGGTGGGACCTACCACATGTATCAAATGGATGTAAAACTTTTTGCTTATGAATTCTGCCTAACAATTCTACCTGAGTAACATTATCCTTTTGTTAAATATCAAAGATTAGATTCGTTCATGTGAATCCCACCCTAATTCTGCGGTGAAAAAAAAAAGTCAAAAAATTTAGTTGCTATCGAGTTACACTAATAATATTCAGTGAAAAAAAAAAGTTTTTTCCGAAGTTAAAAGTCAAAATTTTGAGTTGCTATCCAGCAACTTTATAGCTTTTCATTTGCATTAAAGAATCCAAAACAACAAAATTTTGGCATATAGATAAAATTAAGAGCAGAATAAAACAAGGAATGGCGAAATTTCCTACTCAATTTTTAAAGTAGAATGAGAATACCTTTATCTTTTAGCGATAAATAAGAGATAAAAGTATTAAGGACATTTTTGTTATTTATATTATTAAAAAAAAAAGAAAAAATGCAGAATTCTCCCAACAACAACATGTTGACAAGGAAGGTAGGGGTGGCGTTGACTCGCTTTCCTCTTCATCGATCCATTTTCTCAGCTGTTTATATTTTACTTTTTATAATAAAAAAAAGAAAAATTTAGGAATCAGTTGTTTATAGCAAAAATCTGAAGAATGAAGGAGGAATAGATACTGGCCGATCATCGATCTAACAAACAAACTTAAACAGTTTGATCAAGATTTCGTATCGTCAATGGCTTCCACGGAGGGTTTGGTGCCCATAACGAGGGCATTTCTTTGTTCTTATTACGACAAATACCCATTTGTTCCTCTCTCCGATGACTTCTCTCGTCTTTCGTCTGAGATTCGCTCCATGGCCGCCGATTTGCACAAGGATTTTCCCCTCACTGAAGGTGAATTTTTCTTTTCTCGATCCACACACATATGTATTTTTTGTATATAATAAGTATATGAAGAGATGGCTATAGGTTTTAACTACTTGTTGCTGCAAAGAAAATACAAATCTTGGTTGAGGAAGCTTAAATCTTCAGATCAATTTTATTGAGTAGAAAGGAATAGAGTAGTTGCTTTTAGCAAAGAAATTAAAGTTTGCACACACACATATTGGGGAAGAAACTGCTATTAACCAAACTCCGAAAATTAATATATACATGTTGGAGAAGGAGAATCGCCGAGGTTTGTGAAGAAGTTGAAATAACATCTCTTCAATTTTAATATAATTCCTGAAAAGTAATGTAAATTCTAAGAAGGGTATACAGCAGGACTTATAGATAGAAGCTGAATTACAAGTTCAATGGTGGTAACCCTATGAGTACTAGAACCTTTGTAATGATGGGGAGAAGGGTTTGTAGAAGTGCTTTTGACCAGGGGCGGAGACAGGATTTCATTTTAGGGGGGACACAATGTACTTGATAAAAAAAAACATCTCATTTTAGAGGGGGACACAATGTACTTGATAAAAAAAAACATCTAACACGACAAGTATAGATTGTTCAAATCAAAAGGCAAACAAGAAAAAAAAAATCATTGCAAACTAATATGCTAATCAAGGGCGAGTTATTAAGGCATTTTAGGGGGGGCATTATGTAAAATTTCTCATATATATATGTAAATAAAAAAAAGTATATGTATATGTATATATATAGTGGATGGGGCAGGGGAGGGCATGTGCCACAACACCCCCTGAAAATAGTCGGTATGGTTTGTTGGAGGTCCTTTTCTTGCAATTCACCTCTATTTAAGTCAGGAAACGTAGTCAAATGGCTTGTCAAAGGTGATTTTTGTAGCTAATATAGCCAGGGTTTCATCTCTTTGCTTGAACAGTGAAACCAATTAGTTGAAGAGAGGATTTTAAAACCTAATCCCTTGTAATTTTTTGCTTTTAAATAATTAGAGTTGTAATTTTACCCTTACTTTCTTATTACTTCAAATTTTGCTCGCTAATTATATTTCTCCTTTCAATTTCCCACTTTTTTTACATATTGTTATTTATTTATTTTTTCTTGCCATTTTTTTTATATTTATATATGTTCCCACGGTCCCACACTAAATTTATCTTTTGTCGTACCCCAAATCTTGGGGATTATAAGAATCCGATACTTTGATGCACAACCATTCGGGCCATTCCCGACAATCGTACATTAGTCCATGTAATAGTTTTTATGATTTTTGAGAAAGTTCTAGTTGGTTGAGAATTGAGATAGTGAGGTAGGTTACAACATTTCACACTTACCAAACTTTCGGCAACACAAGCATCACCTTGATTGGATTTTGTAAAGAAACGTTTTATGATGCACACTGAAATGCACCACCAATATTTTATTTGGGTATCATTCCTATTTTTATGTGATAATTGCTTGGACTGATGAGCGTGAGGTCACTGCTTCGAGTATGAGAATAGCCACTTTGGTAATGATATTGCAAAGGTTAAGTCTGTCTTTAGTCTTCTCCTTCCAGCTATTAGGCCGGACATACACTGGGGGATGCTCATATTTTTATGCACTTCTACATTGTTATCATTGGAAAGGCCATAACCCAATAATGGTCTCGTCAATCTTAGAAGTGTATTGAGTATGACCTTTTCTCTAGTGTTATTTGCATATGCTGGCCGCCCTCAAATGAAAGCTTACGTGAACTTAAGAAAAGATGTGGTGCATGATAGAAAAGAATGGAAAAGGTGAATTCATGTGGCCATATGGGACAAAGGCAAGGATGATGATGATGGCCACCTTCAAATTCAAATTGATGTTCTCACGCATTATAGCATGGGTTTTTACTGTTGCACCAAGTAATGGCCCCCTATATTGTCATTATTAACTGCACCAAAATAGCTAGTATCATAATTTTACTGGAAAGCATCATAACAACACTTTTAGCTACCATTAATTATTGCAATGAATTGTTATACTTGACAACTTTTTATTTGGAATCAATTTTATTCTAGGAGAAAGACTACTCTTACAGGAAGTGGAATGCCAGCCTCCTCATAAAATTGATGAGAACATGTGGAAGAACAGAGAACAAATTGAAGAAATTCTGTTCTTACTGGAAAGCTCTCATTGGCCAAAAGTGGTGAGATATATAGATGCCTATGTTTTTCATTTTTACCCCCAAAAAACTTTTAATATTTTGTTACAAAGATAATAAATTATTTTTTGCTGTGGAAGTTGTGACATGAGATATTCACACTTTTTACTTGTTCCATCAGTTACCTTTGTTAATAATTTTGATGACGTCAGTCACAATTTAAATTGAAGTGCTTCAGAAACATGCAATTTTGTGAACATTAAGCTTTGCATTTGTCTTGTGAATGCAGCTGCAACAACATTCATCCAATGAAGATGCTGAACTTGCTTCTACGCTCAGGCAGCTAAAAGATAAACTTCAGAACACTCTAAAGGTTTTGGAGTCTTTCCAATCTAGGAATTCAGAGTATATATTTAACACAGGTTGGTTCTTACGCATGCTTAGAAACTTCTTGGAGATCTTGTCCTTTTGTTTATAATGCATATGAGTTCATTTTGCATCTATTAGTCCATTGAACAATTATGCAATACTTTTCCTCTTCTGTTATCCAAGCCATTAATGTCAACCGAGTTAATTTATCCATTTTAATCCTAAGGTCTAGTCAATCAAACTTACCTTGTCCTAACTTGTGTGATCCAAGTTAATCAAAACTTTCTATTTCATATCATGTTACGATCTCTATTCAATCTTTATGATAATCAAAGAATTGACGATAACTGTAAGTATACAAAAGAATAGGAAATATTATTATTATTTGTAAATTTATGATGCAATTTTAGCTTGTTGGTACAAACAAATCAATTTAGACAACTTGTAGTCCTTAATCAAAGTCTTCAATCACATCTCTTATCCAGATCAACATAGCTGACAAACCCAAATTGATCCAAACCAACTACAACAAATAACGAAAATTGCCAACACAAGGACTCTAAGTCCTAACAGAGTATATTAACAGGGATGGGGAAGATTGGTTTCATTTGGGATAATTCTATACTTGAATGGTTCCAATCTTTGAGTTGGTAGTTTGGCAAATTTTATCAGTATTCTCTGGTATCCATGTTAGTAGTTGATTGATTCTAACATTTGTTATTTCTTATTCTTGTTAGGAACTGGTAATCCTATTACAATTTAGAAAATCATCTTTGTTGGATATTTTATTAAGAAATTATATTTTTCAGTTTTTCTATTTTCTAAAAGTTTCTATATTTCTTGAGTTCTTAGTCCAATTAGGAGAGTTCTCTACGTATATACTTTTTGTATAAATTTGACCCTATATGGTTACCGTGTTTTTCTAGGACAGTATTTTGTGACGTTGGTCTTCATATATTCTGATTCACAAGTCACAGCACTTGCAAACTATCATACGTCCCTTTTGTCTTCACAGACCGTAAATCTACAAGTAATTTTAAGCCTTAGCCAGCGTATGAAGTAATTGTGAACAAAATTACTATAAACTTGTTATTGCATTCATTCATTAATTTGTGTTTGTGTATGTGTTTTGTGATACACTCCTGTCTTGTGATCTACAGTGTAGATCCTTTCATTCTAATACAATTTAAAGCACCCAAGAACATAATTAGAAGTGCACACATGCATGGAATTAGTATTAGTTGAAGATAGAATACCCACCAAGATAGTTTCGCCATATACTACAATGACTAATAGTTACGTCTGGGAAAGAATTACACGGTCCACATTAATGGTAATATAAGTGGAGAAGAAGACTAATAATGTTGGTTGAGATAGTTAGGAAAAACATTCAACATGGAGTGGTAGAAGTAATACTAATTGGAGAAAAAATGGGATAAAACTATAGATATTTTGACCGCGTACAACGGAGACAAGTAACTTTACCAGTACTAGTGAGGAAGTGATTTGAACTTGACTAATGGTAATGATAGGGCAAGGGAAAGGCTGAACAACTAGTGTGAGTGTTATATTTTAAGGAAAAAATATGATAGAGTTGTTTGATTGAAACTACGGTATTAGAAGGAGTGGAATGCCAAAGTATGATTCATGTAGCTGTCCTTGAATAATTTGTTGGATTCACATATAGAATGGAAGTTTAGAATTTTATAATGTTTTTATTCTATAGTGATTCAGGAGCAACACATCAAGTTGCGTGAAACCTTTTCTAGTCTATAGATCACTTGTTGTGCTTCATAGACTTTTGTAAAGTTTGCCCAAAAACCTGTTGGTCTCTTTATTATGTGTATTTTGGATCTGAGTATAACAAATAGAGGAAAAGGAGTTTAGGATGTTTGTTACCTTACTGGAAAAATGTTTTTATGCTGTTCTTATACACGCCTTTCCAAGAACAATAAAATGATATTCTAGATGCAAGTCAATTTCCTTTGTATCTAGTGTCATATAAAGATATCATATTCAAATTGAAAGTTACACTTAATCAACCTTAGATGATTACTGACTGGACATTTAGATTTTTTTATCATTTTACTATGAATTTGTTTTGAGATGATGGCTCAGTCTGCTGCTCTGGTATGTTCTTGACAACTTTTAGGGGATCTGTGAATATTTATGCAGTTATGACCTACATGCCACAAGATTTTCGTGGTACACTTATCAGACAACAAAAAGAGCGGTCAGAGAGGAATAAGCAAGCCGAGGTTGATGCTTTGATTAACTCTGGTGGAAGTATACGGGATCAATATGCTTTGCTATGGAAACAACAAATGGAAAGGTAAAGTTCATTGGTTCATTTTGACAGTTCTTGTGCAGCCTTTGAATGATCTTATTATGTGCTTGCTGATGAAATGGTATTCATCCAGGAGGAGATCGTTAGCTCAGCTTGGTTCTGCAACAGGTGTCTACAAAACCCTTGTGAAGTATTTGGTTGGAGTGCCACAGGTATGCCTTCTTTATCTTGAATGAATAGATGTGTATGCTTGTGCTCCAGTCCTAGATAATTATATTTACCATTTTAGCATTCTATTTTATATGTCTCTCTGTTTGTGTGATGCTGCATTCCCTTCCATCTTGGATGACCGGTTGACATTCATTATTTTCTTTTACTAAGAGGGTTGTGGTTATCTATATATAAAAAAAAAATTATGCCTACCAATATATATATATATTTTTGGTTTCATGTCTATATCATCCAATATTTTTCTTTTGAGGGGTGAAGAATTATCCTTGTGCAGATAATATTATCAAGCCTTCCTATAAATTTCATGTCACCATTCACCATTGCACTGTCTTTAGAGATGGAGTTGGATAAGCTTTGTAGATTTTCTTGAGAGAGGCGTTGGGGAGAAATCTCTGTTTCAGTTAGTGCAGTGGATGGTTTCCGTCATGTTAAGGGAGGAAAGGAGCTTTAGGGTGTTCAAGTAGGCTCTTCTTGGCAATTGTTGGTGGAAATTTGCTAGGGGAAGGGGATCTAACTGGCAAAGAGTGGTAGATCATACGTACTATAGTTCTAGCATGGCTGGGTATTAAAAGAAGTGGACTCATCTCATAAGGTGGCTCAATAAAAAAATATTATTAATGGTTGGGGGACTTCCTACCTTATAATTATTTTGTGATTTGGAATAGCAACAGAATGAAATAAAAAACATGACATATAGTGTGGGGAGGTGGCTTTAGAAGATAGATTCTCTAAGCTCTTTTAGATCACAATGGACAAGGATGCCTCAGTTCTGGCTGTGGTGTGGAGCCCAATTTAAGAGAGCATTTTGGGAGTGAGAGTTGTCTGGAGTCTGTCTTGTTGGATACATTGGAGGGGACCAGATTGTGCAGTGAGGAGAATGATTTTAGATGGAGGGTGGTCAGAAGTGGGATCTTTATGGACTTTGTCTAGGGTTGGCTCCCAGATAGGGTTGCAAATGAACAGCTCGGATTGGCTCGATAAGAGTTTGGTTGTGTTTGTTTGTTAAGTAAACGAATAGAAAGTAAACAAACTGAGCTTGAACTTGATTTTTATGTTTGTTTGTAAACAAGCTGAGCTCGAACATTATCAGGTTCGGCTCGTGTATGCTTGTGAACATAGCCCATACTTGTTTCATTTACTGGGCCCATAAAATCCATCTATAACTAGTATAAAATAGTCCAAAAATATTTGTTTCAAGCGGCTCAGTGTCATTATGTTAACATGGCCCATTTAGCTCATCTTCTATTAAAACTCAGATAGCATACATCAATACTCATACCCAAACAACCAATATGGTCCCTGCATATCCAAACATCCCTTACAAATGAGAGTAATATCTCAAGTCTGAAATTACTCTACCCTACTTTTTTCATACTTCTACCTCATCCGACCTCTCTTTTCTCTCATCTCTCCTCCTCCCCCCCTCCTCTTCCCCTCCTCCTCCTCCGGCACTATCTTTTCATGCGTCCCGTCTTTATTTCATCTCTTGGTCAAAGCATGCTCACCGAAATGTTGAAACTGTGAGGCGGCCAAAGGGTCGAGATCTCTCTCTCATCTTTCTCCTACAACTGTTATACCACTCTCCACTTCTTTCAGGAGATTGCAGATTAGAAGCAACGAACAAGATCCAGTGGATGTGCAGATCTGACTTAGTATATTTCTGCCTACATAAATATATTGAATGACATATAAATAAATATATATATATATATATATATATATACGTATTGTATCTGTGACATCTTTGTTTGTATGTGTTATATCTGTATATATTATCATTTTTTATGTTGATCTGTTTTTTTTTTTTGGATTTAAATAGAAAAAAAAAGGTAAGCAACTAGAGATTGAGCTTGAGCTTGGCTTTGTCAAGCTCATCCAAACACAAGCCCAGCTAGAATAGCCCTCAAAGTTGGTGGGCCGAGCTCGAGCACCCCCACAGTGTTGCTCGGCTCGGTTCATTTGCAGCCCTAGTCCCAGACTTCCCATCGAGAGGTGTATTATTACACAAGGTCTCCTCAACATGGTGTTTTTACTTGGTAAGCAGCTTGGTTGTCATCCTTACTGCAAATAATCCGAAGAGAAGAGGCTACTGCATGGCCAACTGGTGTTGTATGTGTAGAGGATCTGAGTCTGAGTTATCTTCTTCTGCATTTTGGAGTGCAGATGGAGTGATGTGGCCTTCTCTTCTCCTTGATTGATTGTGTAGCTGTAATCCATGCCAGATACTGTGCTAGATATGTTCAAAGGGTTGAAGGGGTTTGTCAGAAGTGGAGAGTTAGAAAGGTGTAGATGTAACTCCCCTTTGCTTGATGTGGTGCATATGGCATGAAAGGAGTTGGGGGATTTTTTAAGGAGAAGACCTTTCTCTTTGTAGATTGGAAAGATACTGTTATAAAAAAAAACTATATTTTTGGTTGTAGTCTTATGCTTTCTATAATGATTCTTTTTTAGAGGATTGAGAGATGAGATTTTGTTGTTGCTTTTGTGTCTGGTTGTATACCCTGCATGTATTCGGGTTGCATGATTGTGTCCCCTTTTAGTGATATTGTACTTCTTGAGGAAAAAAGTTTTGGCATGGCTTATTGTACTTTGGTAGTGTGATCAGTGTTTCAAGGGCAAGACAACAAAGATGATCTATGTTTGTAGTTGTGCAGTTATCTCTGATGTTCCTCCATGTTATATAATTTTTTTTATAGAGTTTTGGGACATGAAATTTTGATGTTGATTTTGTGTCTTGTATACCCCACATGTAACTTGGTTGCATTCCCATTTAGTGATATTCTACCAAGCAAAAAGAGAGAAGGTTTTGGCATGGCCTACTGTTCTTTGGTAGTTTGATCAGTGTTTCATGGGTGAGAATAACCATATGTTTATAGTTCTGCAGCTATCTTTGATGTACTCTTATGTTACCTTATGTCATGTAGTTCTTTTATATTTGAGGTTACTAAAGGTCAGCAGTGATATGGGTGCTAAGTTATGATATATTGTAGATAGACTATATTACAAGAAGCGTTGATGTTTAGGTTTATTTTGTGATACTTTCATTTGCTGCAGGTTCTACTAGATTTTATTCGGCAAATAAATGATGATCAAGGGTATCTTCTTTCTTCTCTAGAAATAGTATTTATTGTTCATTATCTTTAAATAGATTCTTTGTTACTTCTCCCCTTCGGTGAAGGACAAAACTGAAGATGGACAATTTCTTCAGTGAACTTTGAGGATTCGCTTCAAATGTTTTAGCTATGACAATTCTTTTGTAACTAGGCCAATGGAAGAGCAAAGACAACGTTATGGCCCACCTTTGTACAGTATTACGGCAATGGTGCTTAACATTCGACTTTTTCTCTCTCTGACATGGGGGCAGTTTGAGACTAGAAAATTGTAAGATATATTGCAAGGCTTTTTGAGCCAATTCATTGAGTTCTAATAGAATTTATTATTATTATTTTTTAAGAACAGACGATTGTTATAGCCTTGTCCCAATGATGTGGTTGCTTTTTTTGCCTTGAACCTCTTGCCACCTACTATGGAGCAGACAGAAGGATCAAATAGCTATCTTGGAAGAAGCGGTTGATGTCTACACCTCAGAGTTCGAAAGATTTATCAAATTTATTAGGTAGTTTTTCTACTTCCTGCTCCTGTAGCTCGTGGTTTACTTATTTGTACCATTTTTCGTGATGAGAATGCGTTTCTTATTATATAATCATTATACTTTTTCCTTCTTTCAGTTAGTGAATTAATTGGCCTATTAATGTTTGGTGCACCCAATATAGTCTGATCTTTCTCATAGTCTGTTCTTCACAACTATGATGAAATTATATGATGGTAGTGTTATTGGTTGTAGGATCTTTTTCTTTTTTGGCATAACAATTCTTACAATACAGATTTCCGCTTCAGAAAAGTATCCAAAGCAGGCATTGCTTTGTTGAACTGAAAAGTGGTCTATTCTTGTTTCTTGCAATGCTCAACAGCAAAACTGAAGAGAACAATGTCTCACCAATAACCATCCAAGTTACTCCCCCTTTTTGCATGAATACTCTCCATGGGATCTGTGTAATGCTGCATATTTGTGCACACATTGATTTCAACATTGTGATGTCCATTGCTGTTGAATCGTTGTTACTGTGTATTTGTGCACGCATTGATTTCAATATTGTGATGTCCATTGCTGTTGAATCGTTGTTCTTGCACAATGCTCTCTCTCTCTAACCTCTTTCTTGCCTTCTGCTCGGTTTCTTTCTCCTGTACGTCTTTTATACTACTGCAGCACTTCCTCTCTCGCTCTCTTTTCTGTCCCTGATCTTCTGTGTACTGAATCTTTCTCTATGTTCTCTATTCTTTCTTGTCTTCCTACACCTCTTTTTTTTTTTTTTTTTGCTGCTGTCCTTTCCCCTTGTATGTAATTTGGAAGAGAAATCATGCCTTCCTTATTGGCTACCTCAGTTCGCGAAAGACCTCCTATCATCTCTTCAGTTCCCTATTTCTGTTATTTTGCTTGTAAGAGAACCATGCCTCCAGCTCTTTCTTATCTTTATCTCTTTTTTTCTTACCAGTTTTGAAATGATTCCAGTTTTGTATAACGACCAACCCATCATGAAAATCTGTTATAATTACTGAGTGATTGGATCTAGACATTTCTAAATTACAGATCACTAACAGCGCAACTTCCACAAATTCTATCAAAAATTTTGGGCAGACAGTTGATTATAGATTTATAGGTTCTTTTTTAACCAGAACTGATACCTTAGGTTGGTACTTTTCAAAGCAAAATGATAATTGATCATCAAATTTTTTTTCGCTTCTTTGGTTGGAATAAGTAACAGTGAGTATTATCATAGACCACAATAATGTTGATATTTTCCCACTTCGTCCATATTAATGTTCGGTATGATTTACAGTCTTGTATATATATATGCATTTCTATAAATTTCAGAGACTTCCCATGAAACAACGTAAAAGTGGCTACTTAGGAAACAATTATTGTTCATGGTTGATCCTGCTCACAAGTTTCATGCATACCCAGGCAGGGAAAAGCATCCTGCATATCAAAGGTCATCGGTTGATTGATGGCATGAACTGCCCATTCTCTTTTATTGAATTAGTAAGCTGGTAACTGGTTAGTAAATTAGTAAACGAAATCAGTATTTCATGGTCTGGAAGACTTGACAAAGATGAAGAATGTTCTTAAGCTTCTAGTCCTCCGATTCCCAAATATTAAATCAGTCCACTCGTAGTTGTCAAAGGCGTGTGCCGAGGCACGGGGCGCAGCCTCTGCGCCTAGGGTATGCCCAGGCGAGGCGCTTTGAAAGAGGCGCGCTCCTCAAGCACTGAGGCGCAAGGCGCACCTGCAGAACCTATTTCACTCACTTCGGAATCTGTTTTTCTATGTCATTTGTTGTTAATTGCCATAAATATGCTTTTTATTTGCTCTCAATTGTAGTTGTTCTACATTGTTTCACTCACTCACTACAAAATGTAATATCTTTAAAAAAAAAATTCAACTTGCACCTCACTTCAGTCAAGCCTGCGCCTCGCACCTCAAGCTCCAGGAAGCCTTAGCGCCTTAGTGCGCCTTGAGCCTTTAACAACTATGAGTCCACTAACTAACATGTCAGCACAATGCTAGTGATAATAACCTTAACCCTTAGCGTACTGTGGTGTTAATGTTAATCAAAGGTTTAGGATAGTAATCGCTAGAATTAAATCATTTAAATATGATTGGATTCACTAGAATTAAATCATCACATTAATGCAAAACTGCATATTTCCAGTCTAGCTGTAAATTTACTAGAATCAATTACTTAATCTACACCTTCCTCTTTAGATAGACTCTAACTGAAATATTGCTAGTCTAGAACAATTTCATTTTCTAGGAAATTAATTTCATTTTATAGTAAATTAAATCAAAGCAAGATATTGCCATTTTGCCACACCAAACTTCCAATTTTATTTAATATTTAATAAAAGTAGTACAGCCATCACAATAAATTTTAATATATTACAAGTCAATCTTAATTTTAATAAAGTTGGGTATGTGTCATTGCAATAAGCTTTGACTGGGTAATGATGGGATTGTGAAATTCTGGAAGGATGTTTGATGTAGTCATCCTCCTCCTTTGGAGGTAAACCTTCCAATTACAGGCATTCACTCTTTCAAAGTTTGCTTATTTTCTCTATCCATATGCATCTCCAATGGCACAAAGGCTCCTCCTGCTATACGGGCAAACCTTGCCTGCTTACCTTGAATATTTTCCAGCTAACCAGAGAATCCAAATTAAAGCTAGGCATAAGCCGGTGGATTTGGTCAGCCATCTCTGGCGATTAATCAACAATTCGAAGTGCCTTCACGAATGAATGTAGGGCAGATATTTGAATGTTCACTCGGGTTAGCGGAGGGTCTGCTAGACAGACATTATCGAATAGCGCCTTTTGATGAGAGATAAGAAGTATAAAAAAAGAAATTCTTTTTTTCGAATAAGCCAATTCATTTGGGACCCTGCGGATCCCAACCGAGGAGAAAGGGGGCTCGGCATGAAGAGGATTGTACCATGAGAGAAGCAAGGTGGTCAACCTCTTTCAAATATACAACATGGATTCTGGCAATGCAATGTAGTTGGACTCGCTTACGTTTCACTTCCCTTCACCGAGATTAGAGACCTCATAGGGTACGGCTTATGGGCTTAGACTCTCTAAGATATCAATCACTAAACTAAACAAAGTAGAAAAAAAGGATGCAAGATAGTGAGAGCAGAAGACACAATTACCTCACGACCAGCAGTAGAGCATGAAATTATTTCTTCTGGGTGGATCTGTCTTCCTCCTCTATTTCCTAGCTGTCAATGAGGTGCATTTATGTAAAAAGAAAGCACACTACACTACCTCCACTTGGCATAACATCCACATGGATGTGGGCATGGTGTTTTCGTTGCTCACCTATCAAAGGATTTGGTGTGATTGAAATCTTAAATGGTCTAAAGTATTTTTCACAGAAGTCCAGGCTAGTTCATAATTCTCACTATTTTTTATTTAAAAACATATGTCACATGTATTTGGTTATGAATGTGTGGTGTGGGTGCATGTCTAGCTGCCAAATCCACCTTATCCTCAAATTTCTAGTCATGAGATAATGCCTGAATCTTCAAGTAACTCAACCCAACTCAACAAAGCCTTTTTCCAACTACTTGGGGTCAGTTACATGTTATCATATATTTCCTTATGGACTTTACCCATGTTAATTTTGGTCTTCCCCTTCTCCTAGCATTACTCTCAGTGTGGATCATATCACTCGTTCTAGCTAGTGCATGTAGTGGTCTTCTCTACACATGTCCAAATCATTTTGATTGAATTTCTCTCATTTTTATCTCCAATTGGTGTTACTTCAACCTTCTCACGAATGTGTTTATTTCTATTTGTATCCTTTCTTGCGTTGCGAGTTTTCTTTTTAAACATTCACATTTTCGTCACACTCACTTTATACGTATGTTGCTTCTTAGTTGTCCAACATTTTGTCCCATAATAATGACTAGTCTAATAGCTGTTGTGTAGAACTTCCCTTTCAATCTTGCTGTTATATGCCGGTTACACAATATACTAGATTCAATCCATCCTTCCTTGGTTCTATGATTAACATCATCTCCAATTTCTCACTCATTATGAATAATTGAGCCTAAATCACAGAAATGTTCACTTTTTGGTATCTCTTGATCCTCAAATTTCATTACATCCCTCTTTGTATTTCTAGATTTACTAAAGTTTACACTCCATATATTCAGTTTTATTCTTACTTATCTTAAACCCTTTTGATTTTGGAGATTCTCTAGTTTCATCAATTAAAACAATATCATCAACAAATAATATACATCATGTAATCCCATCCCAAATGTGTCTTTTTAGTTAATCTATAAATAAGGCAAAAAGATATGGGCTTAAGACTGACTCTTGATGTAAGCCTACAATTGAAAATTCACTTGTTTTCCGATAATTGTTCTAACTATAGTCACACATCCATCATACCCATAAATGCCCACTATGGGGGCTCGAACCCTCACCTCCCCTTTGAGGGAGGAGAGGTAATACCAGCTGGGCTAATGGCCCAGTGGTTTCCTGTCTTAGTTGTTGTTTAATCACTTTCTCAAAGTTTCATAGTATGACTCATTAATTAAATACCACGATAATAGTACGACTTTGTATTTCCCCTTTGTTTTAATACATAGGTATTAGAATACTTTTGCGCCACTTTCAGACATTCTCTTAGTTGCTATTATCTTATTAAAGAATTTTATAAACACTTTCAAACCTCAATAGGAATGACATTTGGTCCTAATTCCTTCTTGATTTCATCTTCCTTGGTACTTTTTAACCCCACACTACTTGATTTTACAAAATAATATGCTGCTATATTCTTCTAAGCCTAATCTTCCTAGATTATTTTCATTTAACAATATTCAATGTTATTTTTCTTATATTATTTTTTATTTTGTTATCTTTTACTAAAACCCTTAAATCTTCACTCTTGGTGCATTTAATATGATTAAGATCTTCAGTTTTCCTCTGCCTTAGTTTAGCAAGTTTTTATATATATATATATATATATATATATTCTCCATTTTTTGTACCTAATTTAGAATAGAAACAATTATATGCTCTATATTTAGCTTCTTTCATTACTTTTTAAACTTCCTTATTGACATCCTTGTTTTGTTCAAAGGTTTCTTATTTCTAGTTTTGTCGAACTTTATAATATTTTTATGATGTTTTGGACTAGTTCATTCCACCACCCAAGTTCTGTTTAGATAACTGCCCCATTCTTTTTGATTCTCCAAAGATATGCTTTGATACTCTTTTAATACATTCAGTCATCATATTCCACATTAAGTTTGTTTCATCTTCTGAATCTTCAAGTATTTGCTCTTTTTCATAGATAAGGGCAAATTAAATTTAGATGATGATTAAATGACTCAATTGCGTGCTGATCTCATTTTTGAGACATCTGTACTATCAAGAAGCTGCTGAAGAAAATATTTAAGGAAGTTGATTCTGAAAATTGAGGATGTCCTCTTTCTCCTGTTAGACATGCCTGTTGGGTCTGTATTTAACAGTAGGTTGTAGGACACATTTTATACCCAGAATCATGTTGTGACATGTGCAAAATTAATAGTTTTCTACTTTGCTCATCTAAGTGTCCATGGTACATGGCTAGAACAAAAGAAACATACTTTTTTGGATAAGATTCACAATCAGCCTTATATGCATGACCGCTGACTTTATGAAATCAAATTGCATATACACGATAATATTTGCAAGTTCAAGGACTTTATGAAATCAAATTGGTTTGTATTTGCTGCTCACATATTGATTAGAATGTCTGTTTTTCCAGTGAAGTCTTTGCAAATTCCCCTTTCCTTATTACAGCAGAAGATGCTGGTGCAATAGAAGCAAGGTGATTTTCTGAGTTTCTAATGTAGTGGTCATTCTTCTGTTTTTCTACTAACTGAAGAGGCTTTGGAGTATCTTATGGCTTTTATAAGTAAAGCTGTTGTCATTGTTATCCTATTCAAAGTTTGTTAGCTTGTTTTTCACAGGAAAAATGACGACTACAAGGAAACAAGTGTTCTAGCCGGGAAAACTCATGAGGTTTGTTTTGTAAATTTTGCAAGTAGTTCTTTCACAGTTGGAGGTGATGGATCACATATATTGCTTTCTTCCATAGTTAGATTTTACAGGCTACCTGAGGTGTTTCTGTAGGTATAAAAACCTTCTGTTAATTAATTGTATTTGAGTTACATTGAAACAGTACTTGAAGAATATACACAACTAGTTAATCTACTTCAGATAATCAGAAAATGTAATCTCCCAGGAATCGTTGAGCTTGAGAAAGTTGACTGCCTTTCTTTTTCTTTTTCTTTTTTGGCATTATGAAAATGCACTGTGGTTGATAAAGTTTTCTGTAGGGAAGTTTGGTGGGTTAGTTGAGCTTCTAATGCATTCGTGGATGTAGAAGTCTTTAATTTGCATCGAAATATCTTATTACCAGAAGAGGTCTGGTTGTTTTGGAGATTAGGAGATAAACTACTGAACTCATTTAATACATCTTATAAACTGTCAAAAGTCACACCTTTGTCATTGTTACTACATCACAATAGTCTTGAACCATAACCACTCCATTGCCACCGTCGATGACCTTCAATGATGTAGAACCGTAATTCCCTCCACCGTGACTGTCACTAGTCACTACCACATTTTTCTCAGTTGACTATTACAATCACAACCACCACTACTCTTGTCACTACTACAAAAGTTACTATAGCAACCACCATGACCATCACAGCCACTACGCCTTCGGCCTTCCGCACCATACTGCCTCTTTTTACTTGCCTAATCTTTAATTTTTGAATTTTTTCCTTTTTGTATCAGTGATCAGCTGTCTCCATGTCCTTATTTTGGCCACTCATATTTTGGACTTTTTTAGTGTGTTTAATGTTTTGTAATTCAATACCTTCCAAAAAAAAATTTATTTTGTACCATCAAGAATTGTTGGTTCTCTTATTAAATTTTGCATAAGTATTGGAAAATCACAAACTTCAAAAGCATTTCCCGTTATGTCCATATGCTATTCTGTCTTCGATGTGGTAATCAAGAAAACAATATGGACCATATGCACTAACAGATGTTAAAAGGCAATAGACCTAGGGGAAGAGGTGGTGGTTGAGTAGGTCTCTTTAAATCTTTTTATTTATAGTATCAATCGATTATGCAATAAAAGCAAGTAACGCGTGCTATCAGATAAGCAATCAATGTAACCACATACACTGATACACTGGACCTTTTCTATATATATATATTTTATCTTGGAAAACTACAAGGAGAAAAAACCACGGGACCTAATTCAGAGTTAAATCCACTATAAGATAATAGGATTTCAAGATCCAATGCGCACAACATTAAACAATAAATATTAAATTCCACTCCAAGATGCTCAGTGATTGATTCTCATGTATCTTTTTTGTACTTGTTAACCGAGTCCATGATTTGCCTTCTCACAGCAACCAACCTGTATCCAGGAATAATGAATACTCAAGCGGACTTGAAAAAAGCACTTTGTAGAGCAATCTTTGATCAATGAAAGGTTTAATGGCTGTTGTTCTACAACGTCATATGCATGCAATTCCAATAACGGATTCAATTAAACACAAGTAAGTTTAAAACTCGAGTTGGAATGGTAAATAATATCAATTCTTAACATTGATTGAATCTCTATCTGTCCAACTCTTTGCTTGATCACTCCATGGCTTACTGGAGTAAGTTCAACATCTCAACCATTGGTTCCCTTGATTGAGTAGCAAATTGAGTGCCTTTGACCAACTCTCAACTCGATCAGTTGAGTAGCTACTTGTCATTCTCACCGATCTAATCTTTGAATTGATCTGTTCAAAGTGCTTAATAGTGGTTCTATCCAATTGAAATCTCGATCGGTACACTCACTATTTTAATTAAAAGCTACCAAACTAAATCCAAACCTGTGCGTCCATTATCCAAGGTCCAATATGTATGTGTTAGGTCAACTGATCTAATCCATTAACTGACCTAAACTATATATATCTAAGTCACTTACCATTATCTAGTGTGTCTGATTAAGTTGACTTGAAGAAACATGTTAATGATGCAAAGGAGTTCTGTCTTCAATCACAGTTTTGATGTGTAATAAATATCCTCGCATGTATTTTGTCAAAAATACATCAATCCCAACAAATTCCTATTTGAACCTGTAAAAAAAGGGGGATGGAAATTTAGTCATTTGTCATTATTTGAATTAGATAGAATTGATCCAACGAATGTAATCCCATGTAATTGTTTATTTGGGTTTTAAGAACATACTTAGATCTCTTATTTTTCCCTTTTTGAGTTTTATTTTTGATCTAGCTATTATTCAAAAAAATTATCTGTGGTATTAGTGTTGATTCCAAATTCTTTACATTTAATAAATGTGTGTCTTTGTAGGTTTCTTTGAATGTGGAATCTATAAACTCATATATCGCTTGGGATTTCTCCTTGGCACAAGGCAAAATGAATGTGGTATTGTTCTCAGATCTGTAAAATGTTGTATGATCGATGAGATATATTTTCTATTTTTGTAAAATGTGGCATCTTCATTTTATGATTGCCATTACCTATTGGGGTCGCTGTTAATTCAGGGTGCTAGGATGGACAGAGTAGGTAGAAACATGACCTTTTTATTAGGTATCATCAATTGTATCATGCTTCATTAATAGAATTACTAAATACTACTAAATTATCTGTAAGCTAATCAAATTTAAAGCTAGATTCTAAGGCACTACAAGACTATTTGCGGAAAGCTTTTTAATTAAGAAACATGCCATAATATCGAATAAAAAGGGTTACTGTGGTTTTATAGTTGAGAATTGTTAGCACACACTCTTAATGTTTGAAAGTAATTTATGTACAAAATTTTTATGATGGAATATGAATTCATGAGATCAGAGGGCCATCCAAATGCTTTTGCATCCTCATATATTTAGTTACCCCTTCTTCGTCCTTGTGATGAAATAATAATTCTTGTATTGTATGTACATATATATTATATATAATATGATAAAAATAATTATACACATGATAAGTATATATCGTATATATTGAATATTATAATAGTATCCATTATTTGGATCGAGTGAATAAGTGTCAAGCAGGATTGTTATGGGTATAAAAAGTAAACAAGGTCTACGTGTTGAGATTTAAAGGCTAATGAAGTGTAGAAAGCAAAGAAAATGCTAGGAATCACCCTAAGTCTTTTTACATATCACATCTAAAACTTGTTGCCTTGCTGAACTTCTAAAAGGACACGACAAGAGATACATGTGTATATCTAATCTGCTAGATAGTCCTATTCTAATGGGGGCTTGGATTATTTTTTGGAAACTTATGGACATTTATAAACCTATAAAAAGAGATATATAAAGAACCTATGATCTGTCTACTTAAAAAATTGAAGGTCTGCCCATGTCTATAAAATCTGAAAATTATTAAAATGTCACTCCTAAAGAATTAGAAGAAATATATGTAACTGAACTGGCAGCAAACTAGCCTAAGGAAGATATAAAATAATACCTAAAAGGGATTGAACTTATTTATACAAGGCCACAAGTGCGTCGTGCCTTGAAATAAAACCTATTGCCCATAATTTTCCTTTTTTGAATTTGCTCTTTCTTGATCCTCTTGTGGACTGCATCGTTTTGTATTGGGGTTTACATGTTCTTTTAAGAGAACTTTTTTTTCTGTCCTACATGGAAGAATTTGTGCAATTAACATCTTGTCCAATATGAATTCGTCCACTGATTTTGTTTAACATTTATATAGTGCAAGTGCAAGCAAAGGAATCGTGGCAAAATTTTTAATAGGCTAAGAATCTTAGTACTAAAGTTAATAATTCTTATTATTTAGCTCAAAATCAGTGCATAGTGGCCCACAGAGTAAACTTGAAATTTAAATGTAGTCCAGTCGCACTGACAATTGGTGCAGTCTTTGTATTTGGGGAAAGTTGGATTTAAAGGTTTCCTATTGGGGAGAAAATAGAAAATGTAGATTTATGGTAGGAAGGCGACAAAAGGGTAAGAAAAGGGAGGAATAATAGTAGAAGGTTTTGGGAAGTAAGAAGGAACGAAGGAGGCTTACCAAGGAGGAGGATGCAAAGCGGTATTCTTAGCCTCATGGGCACAATGAATGTGTGAATGTTTCACAGAAACAAGCTACCAAAGATGACGAGTAAGGAAGAGAGGGAAAAGGAAGAACAGAAGGGGAGGAAAAAAGAAGAAAAATAAATGAAGCTGTCCTTGGTTTCTAAAGTGCTCCAAGAAGTTCTACATATTTAGTTTCTGACATGAGCTTTATTTAGCAAAAACCTAGAACCTCGCTAGAACAATATGATGAGAAGTGCATGTAACCTTTGGGTTGCCTTTGTGGGGTTCCAGCACTTCATATGCGATTTGTTATAAATATACATTATTCTTAATTTGATCATGTTTCAGAGGTAGAGGAGATGGTAACATATGAAGGAGAGGAACTTCCTTAGTATTCTTGATGAAGAAATTCTTGTAAAACCCTCAGAACATGCAATGATCCTACGACGAACTTTTTAGTATAATCTCCATTCTCATGTTCCCCTCATCTCTTCATCAATTAATTGGCCTGACCTTATTATTACTCCACATAACAGATTTTATTCATGAACACTGAAGCTGATGTCAAACTAGTGTCGTATTAATATTGATAATTTGCTTGTACTGTTTCCTCCTCTTTGTGGTTACCATCTTAGAAAGTACAGGATGCACTTTCTCGAATGAAGTGGAAGAAATCCATGTGTGATATGGATGCTCTGTGGAGCGTGTGACCTTGGAATAAGTTGGCTTACACTAGCAGGAAAACTAACGAAGTGGTTTTACAAAGAGGGTAGTTAGTTGTTCTTTGGTCACAAACGTTCTGGAAATGGTATATCCGATAGTTATAGGGCTTATAATGGTGGCCAAGGGTTTGTGTTGACAAATGGTTAGCCCAGGGACTACCTTGGGAAGCTTGCTTTGGTGACAATATGAATTTGATTTGTGTGGTGCAGTCATTAGTTGCTAACTAGATGTCCTATTTCCTAATTTATTTGTGTCATGTCGAGTAAACAATTTTTGGTTTTCTTTTTTTGCTTCATGAGGAGATGAAGGCTGACAATCTGGTTCTCAAATCTTCTGGACATCACAATGTAAAAGTTGTAAAGCATGCTTAACAGTAAAAAAATGTTAATGGTTATTGTTAGAGGATTTAAATATTAAAGTTACACCCTCTCTAACAGCTTAAGCTTTTAGAGTAGATGGTTGTTAACATGGTATCAGAGCCAAAGGTCTCGAGTTTAAACCTCACTGTCACCTTGATAATTAACATTGAAACACGTGTTGGACCTAAAGAAGGTCACACGTGAGGGGGCGTGTTAGAGGATTTAAATATTAAAGTTACACCTCTCTAACAGCTTAAGCTTTTAGAGTATATGGTAGTTAACAATTATTAGTTTTTATTTTTTAGTGGAAGAAATCTACAAATCTAGGCCTCCTTATTTTCCTTGCCCACTATAACTTTGGTTTTGCGTCATTCGGTGGTCAATATAATCCGGATTTGTTTCTTTAGTTATGGAAGGCGAGAAATTGAAAAATTATTGAAAATCAGGAGCTCTTACTTTCTAAACGTAACAATGTCTTTTAGGACTCTTTCTCTTGAGTTTATTACTTTGTGCTCTGAGCCCTTTCTTGGAGTTTCTAGATGACTGTTGCTTGGGCTTTTGAAGTTTCTGTATATCGTATTATGGTAGTTTGTGCTTCTTTCCCTCTGATGAAGTTATCCATTCATTTAAGAAAAACAATGTATAAAAGTTCACTCTTTCCTTGCATTTTCTGACTAGCTTATTGATGTTGTTTTCCTTGGGTCGGTAGAAGAGTCGTTGAGAAACTGCAAGCATGCCTATATGTATGCTAACTAAAATGTACATATACAGCCCATTTGGCTGCCACCTTATGGATCTGTTGCCTCGTAGGATTGTTAGGGGTATGCTTGCTTATGCAAGTGTTACAGTGAAGGAATAATACAGAACTTCTCAACTTCAATATAAGTTATATATTCTTGCTATATATGTTTATAGGTTATTTATCTCGCCATGTTTCATTGAGTTCAGTCGTTATTTTTGTGGTGATGAAATTTGATGCAGAAAGCTTTAGCTTAGGTGTTTGTTAGTTGAGCTTGTTGCACTTCTGCAAAATCTATAACTGTAGTTAGTAGATTGCTCTTTATATATTTAAGTTTTATATTGTTGTGGTACAGGATATCGGGTTTAGCATAGAGTGCACAGATCCTTCGGGTCGAAAAACTGTAAGTTTACCCCTATAACAGTGGGTGTTCTATCTTCTCTGATTCTGAACAGGTTCTTTTAGTTGCAATTTTTCCTTTTAGTTAAGATGCTATCTTGTGATGGCTCCTATATTTCTCCTCCTTTTTCCTTCGGTTTTCCTTTTTAACTTGACTTAAGTTTTTCTGCTGTTATATTTATGTTGTGGGAATGGGTTCTTATTTCACAGATGATCTTGCCATATCGGCGTTATGAGTCTGACCAAGTGAGTTGGAGCTTTATTGCTGGTAATTGATGTTATTAAGTGCAATCCTGCAACGATCTTATACACTAGCAAAAACCTTGCAGGGTAACTTCTGCACATGCGTGGCTGGAACTTACAAACTCATATGGGACAATTCGTATTCAAGTTTTTTTAAGAAGGTAGGCAGACATTGACCCTTTTTATGCTTCCTTCGACCATGATGATCATGATAATTGGATGCACATTTTTGACTCACTGTTGGTGGAGTTGGATTTATGTCCATGACTTGAACAATTGAGTGACTAGGATAAGGACTAGGTTAACGTTGAAAAATGGGTTCCAAACATTTCAGCAGTGTGTGGCACTTGTGCCATTCAACCCACCACCATAAGGTCCTTTGTTTTTTTTTTTTTTTTCCTATGTAGTAATTCTAAAAATGGCATGGTGTGATTCAGAACCTCTAATTGAAGATATTATTTGGTATTTTATGAGAAATTGTGCACATGTAGAAACTAGGAGAGTAAAACATGTTACTAGTCATCTAATAATACTGATATCTTAGAGGTTAGTATCTTAGAAAAAGTGATGCAATATGCATGATGCGATATGTATTGCTTCATGAATTATTAATATGAAGGTATTAACATATTATTGTGGCCATTGCTTGTTGCTTGATAAAAAGTTAGGCTGAAATGTATGATACTGTGGTTTTGAGCCTGTGGGTAGCCACTTCATGGAAATAATTACAGTGATTAGCTCTGTACTCTGGGCTACCTCTCCTACTCCTCCCCTCCTGCAGGAACTGTTCGTTCCCATTTTTTAATTCTTTTCTTAATCATTGTTCTCAACCCTCAAATATCAACTTTTAATAGTTTGTCGCAATTCTATTATCCCAATCTGCACAACCCAAGCAAATGAAATTAATCAAAGGTCAAAGCAATCTGCACAAACATGTAGTGGCCACTTCTGGATTTTCCCGGGCTCTACTATGGATATTGGATACCACCCCCGAGATTGTCCAAAACTTGATAATCCCACTGAAAAAGGTTAATCTGTCTTGAGCTTACACATGTGAGACTTGATTAAACTGTATCTTATGCATGCCGCAGAAACTGCTGCCTTTTTGGCCTTAGCTTGGATCATATTGTGCAAGAACAACTAAATTGACGGGATGTAAATTAAAATTTGGTTGTCTCAAATTTAACTCATTCTTTTATTCTTTTATTTTTTTGGGACAACATATTGTCTTGGGTCATCATCAACTTAGATGAACTGAGCTTGATATGGCTCCTTGCAAATGTGGTGTGCTTTCACTCTGTTGGATATTGCAGCCCTGATTGTCATGATATTCAAAATCTTTATAGGCCTTGCGTTACAAGGTGGACTGTATACCACCAGTTGTGGAGCCGGTGCAATCAGGAACTGAAGTACAAGGATGAGAAGTGATCAGTGGGTCTAGTTTAGGTTACCAGATTGATGCTTCCCAAGATTCATGTCACATTCATTTGTATTATTTCCATTCATAATTTTTTTATCCCATTGCCTGGGGTTGATGATCTCGATCTCGATCTTTGTTCGATCATATCACTCCAGTTGTTTCATTAATGGAACTTGCTGCTGTCTGAAAATCCTGTATAATGTTTGTATATAACCTGTTGTCCAATTGAATCATGTCTTGTACAATGCAAGTGAAGAACTAAAGAGTGAGCACCTAATGAATTATGAGGTAAAGTATATTAAATTAGCCTTTTGTTCTATTTTGAGGTGTAGAATGTTGGCTACCGGCTACCGGCTACTGGCTACTGGCTACCTTCACCTTTGATATGCAAAGGAAGACATTTTTCACTTGATTTCTCATTTCGTTTTTGCCACTGGCACTGGGTTACTGCAGCAGCAGCAGCAGCTAGAGGGGAAGCATTGTTAGATGGTAAGCGAGAGATTTTGTCAATGCCAATAATCTTTATGGTCGTGGTCAAGAAATTAAAAAAGAGCAACTTGTCATATATATAATTTAGGTAAGATAAATTTCAATCATCTCTAATAAGAGTAGAACAAAATCTATCTTTGATATATTTTGATCACTACTTAAATAAGTTTTTCAATACTCCATTTAATTATGTATATGTAATGGGTCTAGAATTTTATTGTTTCTCCATGTGCTCAACGCACTCTTATCACTTCCAATTTGCAACTGAAATTTGACAAGACGTAGGGGCTTGAATTTGTTACCATATTTGACATGAGTTGGATGGATTAATGTGGTCATGGCTTCAACGTTCTGTCCAACCATTGTTTTTATTATTACTTTGGCCAAAGTGCAGTAAACCCCCTTGCTTTCAAAGAGGTGCAAAATGTTTCGTGTTATTTTTGAGTGCAAATAGTTCTCCTTAATTTTTAAATAGTTACAAAATACCCTCCTTTGAACAAAATATACTTTTCTATGATTATTTTATCCTTTATAAAAAATAAAATAAAAATAGAAAAAAGAGAGTTTTTTTATATTAATTTTTTTTTACCTTAATAAAAAAAAGAAGAGCTTTTTTCAGAAAAAAATTTTAAAAATAAAAAATAAAGAGAGGGAATTGTTTTCGAAAACTATTTTTTTTTTCAAAAATTATTTTATGAATTACTTTGTTTTTAGAAATTCCCTCTCTTTCTAATGAAATTTTTTTTCGAAATAATAAAATCAGAAATTTTTTAACTTTTAGAAACAATTCCCTCTATTTTTAGTTCTTTTTTCCAAAAATTTATTGTTTCCGGTTTTTTTTTTGTTTTCCGGAATTGTCTTCAAAAAAATTTTCCATTATAAAGAGAGGAAATTTCTAAAAGCAAAAAAATTCTGAAAATAATTTTTTGAAAACAATTCCCTCTCTTTAATTTTTAAATTATTTCTGATTTTTTTTTTTGAAAAAAACATTTTTTTATTAAGGTAAAAAAATTTTAATATAAAAAAACCATCTTTTTTCTATTTTTATTTTATGTTTTATAAACATATAAAGGGTAAAATGATCATAGAAAAATATATTTTGTCCAAAGGAGGGTATTTTGCAACTATTTGAAAGCTAAAGAGGGTTATTTGCACCTAAAAATAACATAAGAGGGTATTTTGCACATCTTTGAAAGCATAAGGGTTTACAGCACTTTTGCCTATTAATTTTTTAAGATAAAAAATTAATTAAGCATGAAACTGGAAAACCCAGTTTTTGAGAACACTCGATCAAGCCAAGAAGCTAGGAGTAATAAATCGTTTCATGCAGTAAAAATTTATATTCTTTTTTGTTCCCCTTTCCGGCTGAATCATTGTTCATATCTTCTTCCCACCTAGCGAGTCAAATCAATTTGAAGGGATGAGTGACAGAATTTCATACATAAATTAAAAATTTTCTAAAGATGTTAGAGAAAGCACCCCAAAGATGATAGATTCTGATGTTTTTATTGATATAGAAAAAAAAAAAAAAAAGGAAAAGAAACATTGTTAAAAATAATAAAACTTGGTAAAACCTGAAATCTTTTGTAAAAAGATAGTTAATAATAGCAACTAAAATAGATAATATAGAAACTATAATCTCAACATGTCAAAACAGAAAGTTTCACACTCGTTTAGATAAAATTTGAACCCAAAATATCATATTTATTCAGAATCCATGTACAAAATTTGTAAAATTCAAAAAAAATTATTCAGCATTTCAAGGGAAAGGATAGATTTATCTGAGCTCTCCGTTTTTCTTTCTATGGGGATGGGGTGTGTTCTATGACGAGTATTATGCAAAACTTCAAGGAATTCATATGCACACACCCAATATTGCAGAAAATGTTGCAATAAATATGGAATTTCCCAATCTCATGAGATTAAGGATGGACTAATATACCCCTAAAAAGATACAATTGAGAGAGAGAGAGAGAGATTTACAGTCCAGCAAAGTTGTATGCACGCTTGGCAGAGTCAAGAATGTTGGAGAGGAGCATGGCAACTGTCATAGGTCCTCCATCCCCATAGAAAGAAAAACGGAGAGCTCAGATAAATCTTCAAGGAATTCATATGCACACACCCAATATTGCAGAAAATGTTGCAATAAATATGGAATTTCCCAATCTCATGAGATTAAGGATGGACTAATATACCCCTAAAAAGATACAATTGAGAGAGAGAGAGAGAGATTTACAGTCCAGCAAAGTTGTATGCACGCTTGGCAGAGTCAAGAGTGTTGGAGAGGAGCATGGCAACTGTCATAGGTCCCACTCCTCCAGGCACCGGGGTGATTGCAGACGCTACCCTTACTGCTTCTTCATAGCAAACATCTCCTGTCAGCCGGTAACCATTCTCGCAACTGGGATCCTGCTCATCAGTGATGTTAAATAGAAAGAAAAGTAGTTCATCTAGGAGTAGCACCAGATCTAGACAACTATACAAAGGCTACGCAATTGATCTCTCTCTCCCCATTTGTTTCTCTTGACTTCTTCTTTCAGTATTTTTTTTCCTTCTCAATTAAGCCATGGAGTCTCTAACCCATTTTGAATTGAAACTTTTTACATGTGGATGCATGCAATCACTCACAATCATGTTGTCTTGGGTAAAAACTGAGTTTCCCTTTATAGTTAAGGAGTCCTTGAATTCAGCTCAACTGAACTTCATAAAGTCTTGGTCTCCTACATGAATCTTGTTTTATCATTCCACTCTCTCCACAATCCACATGTTATCATATCTATTCTTAGTATCTCAATTGATGTTAACTTTGCTCTTCCCCTTCACTTAATATTACTCACAATACATACCATATCATTCTTTCTTACAAGTATAATTATTATTCTTCACTGTACATGGCCAAATAATTTTAATCGCATTTTTCATTTTATCTCTAATTGGGGTTACATTAACCATCTCACAAATCCGTACTAATTTGATCCTTTCTTATCACACATTCCTCACGACAATATGCTGCAAGCATGACTCCATTTAACCCATTTTGATTTAATTCTATGATTAACGCCATCTCCAATTCTCTAACTTTTTGAATAGCTAATTTTAATATACAAAAATTTTTATATTCTTTTTATATCTCTTGACGCTCAATTTTCACTATAGCCCTATTTTGTACTCGTAGTTGGCTATAGTTACATTCTATATATTCAGGTTTAGTGCTACTTATTTTAAATCATTTCCATTTTAGAGCTACTTATCTTAAATCCTTTTGATTCTAGAGCTTCTCTCCATGCATCTAATATAACACTAACTCTGACTCGGGTTCATCAATAAAACAATACAAGTAGTAGATAGCATACACCACCGAAACTCATCTTAAATATATTTCATTAGTTGCTTAATGCAATATTTCTTTTGTATCAATCTGCATTAACCTATTTTAGATATTTGGGGTCCTCGAGCAATTTCTGCAGTAATAAAAGAACCTAGTGTTACCTCGATTGGATTTGTTCCAACATCAATAACAATTGCACCAGGCTTTAGCCAATTGCCACGGACTAGATTCGGCACACCTGCTGCTGTGACAACAATGTCAGCTTCGCTGGTGATCTGTTCTGGGTTCTTTGTGAATGCATGCACAATGCTGACTGTAGCATGGTGTCTCTGCCCAACAATTTGAAAAAAATCTACTCAATCTACTAACAGAAGCATTATATACAGCCAATATTTTGAAGAATAAAGAAACACGGTATCACCTGCAACAGCAATGATGCTGGTAATCCAACAATGTTGCTCCTCCCTATTACCACAGCGTTCTTCCCCATTATTTCCACACCAGACCTGAGCAGCAACTCAATGCAACCTTTTGGAGTGCAGGGGATGAACAACGGCTCCCTTCCCCTCATGGCTAGATTGCCCATGTTGAGTGGATGGAAGCCGTCCACATCTTTTTCCAAGCTCAGCACATCCAATATCCTCACCTCATCCAAATGCTGTACCAGACATTTTAGTTAGCCAACCATATTACGCCAAAAACTTTTATTGCACCATTTAAAGCTCACAAACTCAGTGCTATACATTTGTGCAACTAGAAATTTCATAGCTCACCACAAAAGCAGGTATTTTTAATGTGGATCATCCAGAACAGAATTGTTTCAGCAGGTTATTTTAATTGTCTCAACCATTAGCTCAGATTCATATACATGATTATGGAACTTTTAACAAATAATCCAGAAAAACTGAATCATTTTGGCCATCTACCCCACCACATCATAATGGAAATTGGGGCAGAAAGAACCACTTCCGCTACAACTATCTGCTGACATCCTTGCATACAGGTAGTGGGGAAGAGGAAGCAGTAAAAAGTCAGAGCCTCCAAGAAAGTAATAGTCATAACATTTTGGGTTCAATTCTTGTTTTCTTTCTTTTTCTTTTTTAAACCAGGGAAAAGTGCAAAAATCACCCCTGCTATATAGAAAATGTGCAAAGACCCCCTGTTGTTCACAAAACCTCCTACATTTTTTAATTTGTGCAAATCAGGACAAATCTTCAATTTGGGGCAAATTGAACAATGAAATGACTAAAGTACCCATACTTTATAAATAAAAAAGAAAAGAAAAAAAGAGGCAAAATGTTAAATGACAAAATTGGCCTTACGTTAATAAGACAACCTAATATGTGTATTCCTTGCCCCAAATGCCAAAAAAACACAATGTGTAGATCACGCACACATATATATCATCAGTACTTATATAAACATGTTTGGGATCAGTACTCTCAACAGTTCACAACTAAATTCAAAGAACTGTTCATATGATGCGGTACCAGACCAAACGGTTGGCAGGACTTCCTGTTTTTAAGTTAGAGAGAGAGACAGTAAAAACTGAGTTGAATGAGTGATCTAAGCCTTTGTAAAACCAAATTATGAGTGTCTACTGTCTATAGGTATTTATATATATATATATATATGAACTACTACAAGGCTAAAAAGATGGAGAATTCAATTGGAAGAACATGGAATGGTATTGAAGCAAACAAAATAACATTGATTTGATACGTTGAAATCAAGGAATCATGAAAGAAAGCGGAGATATCAGAGAGAGAATAGTACATAATTATAAACAGAGCTTCTGAAAATTGGAAAGAACTTGTGAGAAGAACACTAAAAAATTTATGAGATGAAACTTTGATTAGCTTAGCCTTCGATTTAAACTTTAAGAAGTGTACACACACGTTTTATATATATATATATATATATATATATATATGAGTAAGTGTGTGTCTGTAGAGAGAGAGATGAGCTTGAACTCTAACTTAAAAACAGGAAGTTCGTTCTGCATCATATATATACTATAGAGAGAGAGAATATATAGAATTGATGATCCATACTATACAAAATCATTGGTCTCCACTACCGCACGTGGGAGAGAGAGGAGGTCAAACAACAAAAGCCCAGAACGAAGGACACCCAATTGTGTGCAGTACATGGTGGACACTCCAGTAGGTGCGAGAGAAAAAAAAAATACAGAGAAAAAAATGCAAGAGAGATAACCCAGAGAGTGATAAAATTTTAGAGAGAGAATCTAGGAGAGAGAGAGAAACAATTTTAGAGAGAGAAAAATAAGTATGGGATAGCAAACTAAAAGGGGGCATTTTTGTCACTCAAAAAGGGTATTTTTGGATTTTTAAAAAAAGTCTGACCTCATCAATAACTATTTTTTACAATAGGGGGCAATTTGCTCCAAAGTTTGAAATTATAGAGATTTATATGCCCATACCAAATAGCAGAGGTGTTTCTTGCACATTTTCTTTGCACTTTACCCTTCAAATAATTCTCACAAATTATGTAAGTTGGGCTTAAATGTTATAAAAATATAGGAACCTCCGTGCATCCAAAAAAATAAAATTCAGTAGTTTCAGACTCACAAAATAAGAGATGAAAAAGGTATAACACAGACAAATCACCTGTGGTAGAGGTAGCTGCACAATAATTCCGTGAACTGAAGGTTTCTTGTTAAGACTTGACAATACATTACGAATTTCATCTTCTGTACAATTATCAGGCAGTTCAGTCATCTCAAACTTGATTCCAGTCTCTTCACAAGCTCTCATTTTGTTACGGACATAAGCTTGAGAGTCCCTTCTTTGACCCACCAAAATTACTGCCAAGCCAGGAACCTTCCCAATGGACTCCTTCATCCTGCTTACTTCAACACCAATTCCTGATATAATTTCCTCAGCAATTGACTTCCCATCAATTACCCTTGCAGACTGTCCGTTGGCTGTACAACAGATATTAACCACATTGGGTTTAATGGGGGGTTGACATGGAAACGGAAACAATAGAAGCCCAAGATAAATGCGAGCAGAGTAAGGAATGCAAAATAATAAAATTGTGCAATATGAGAACCCTCAGAGCCAGAAACTAAGGTAAGCTGATGTGCTATAAGGCTTAGCTAATAATGATTCCAAATCTGCAAGGTTTTAAAGTTGAGAGAAAAATTTAATGACCGATAAGGTAAACCAAAGTAAGATCAACGAAGTAGGTCAAGTCAGAAAGGAAAATTTCTCAAGCTTTGGGCATGGACAAGACATGATAGATACAGAAATACAAAAAACTCATCAAAAATAGGATAAGGATACCACAAGGACACATCAATATATATGTATATATATTGTATTCATACAGATATGTATAAAAATTTTAAATATATATATATATATAAAACTATGTATCTGCATACAAATTTAAAACAATAATTGTTTGTCATGTTATATATATTATTATTAATATTCCCTTGAAAAAGTTATGGCAAACTATTTGGGAGTTATATTGCTTGGACCTAAACTTTGAACTACATTAAACATGATATACTCTCATTCTCTCATTTCTTCCTTCTTGATATTTAGAACCCTTATTATGTTTTTCTTAATAATCATGCTACGATATTATACTTAGAAAGATTGCATTAAAACGTTCGACACCTTTCAAACACGTGCCTTGAGGCTTGGAGTTATCAAATTATCAGATCACATTTCTGTGAGTACCCAAGGAGTACCGGTATCCTATACATATATGATACAGAGACGGCCCCCTTATAGAAGTATTCATGCTTCATAGTCCTCAGACCAGCTTGTTCATTGAATCCATCTTGAATATGTTACGTTTGTATTTTTCCTATTAAGATAAAGATTTCTCTTCTCCCCATCTCCACCAACTCAATAGCAAAAAGAAAAAAAGACTCCAATATAAGATTATTTAAGATGGGAGAGAAGTTACAAAATAGAGAAGAAGTTCTTAATACAAAATCTACATAATTGATTTTAATAGAGTTTATAACAGAGTTTTGTAGTAGGTATTACATGAAGTACAAGTGAAGTGATAAATGCTATACTGAAAGGCAAATTAATGGGGAACGACTTTCACGCATCATTTGACAGGACAGGTACCATATTGACAAATTAACTATTGGCTTAGATAAAAATCTAAATGCTTTCCTCGACTGGAGAATTCAGTTTTGGAGGAGAGACCACATTTTTGGGATATGCATCCTCTCTAATTAAAAACTCTCAATGGATCAGTGTACTGATTTCCATGCAGTTTCAATCACAATGACAATTAAAAATCACTAGATAGAGCAAAAACATTGTCTAAAATACCGTTCTAGCACATTGACCATGGAGTCTGAAATGACACTAATGAAAACTGAAAAAATATTCTCTATTTGATAGGGAAATGAAATAATGTTAGCTATACATGAACCAAGAATAACTTAACAAGGGAAACAGTATTTCTGTACTACTATGAACAATACAACAGCACTTTGATTAAGCCTTTTGAGGAAGCCCCAGGCCCCAATGGAAGGTAAAAGAAACAGGGAGACAAATTGAAAAAAAAAAAAAGGAGCCACACACATGGTGCATAGGACAAAAACTCAAATTTTAAGCTGAAGTAAAAAGGGAAGTGAAAAGTGGTTAATGGAGATTTTCAGCTTTAAACAGTAATGCCCATAAGGGCCACTGAATTTGTGGATCTTGACATTCTGTAAATGACATCTTTAGATTAATCTTCTTAGCATCTGAAGGCACAAATCAATCAAAAACTCAATACAAGAAAAACATAATGAATTCACCACAAAAAGCTATTTAGAACACAATGAATTCATCACAAAAAGCTATTTAGAACACAACACTATAAATTCATTGCTATGAGACTTCGAACACCATTTTAATCTCTTGTTATAAAAGAACAAAGCACTCTCGAAAATAATCACAGTAGTTGTATGACAATATCTCATCTCCACCTCTTGAATCCAACCATAGTTGCTAACTCATGCATTGCACAACATCATATTTCCTCTTTTTCCATACCGCGCATAATACGTCTATGTTACCTGGAGTCAAATACGTGTGTTGGGTGCTGGTATATATCCAAGCGTTTGACGTGTCAAATTCTTAAATAGGACACAAGAAAACTGCTAAAAGTTCATATTATCTATTATTTCAATTTTATTTTATATTGTCTTTATTTTTCATAGTGTTTAATATAAGAATTTCACTCATTCTGAAGCGATAATAATAATGAATCATTGGTATGCCTTTTAGGTGCATGTCCGACCAAAAGTGTCAGACACATATTCTATGTCTATGCCTGAGTATTGTGTGTCCACACGAGTGACCTCACCTACTTTTGAAGAGTCCATGTAGCATAGTAGTATGTATCTTGCATTCCGATATTGTTCTTTTATGTTTAATGAAAGGTGCAAGAGTATTCAAAACACAAATATAATTAAGACTACAAGTCAAAGAGGTGAGATATGCATTTGTTAATACTCAAACAACAAAAACCAGGGATAAACTAAAAACAATATAATAAAGATATGGCATTTCAATTCATTCCAAGATCCATGAATGAACTTTCCAAGCTTCAACATATGCCTTAAAATTAAACTATTCAGCTACAAACCACCAGCAAAAAGTTCCAACTTGTCCATTTACCAATATATTGAGAGAAAACATTGAGCATGGAATTAAATAACTTATGCAATGAACAAACATGAAACTAGATACCTCGTATCACAATTTTTATGTTATATATGACTAGAAAGAAAATAGAAAATGAGTCAAAATAGATGAAGCAAAAAGTCATGACGCTTCATTTGCGAGCCTTGGCACAACGGTAAGGTTGCTCCATTGTGATTTAGAGGTCGTAGGTTCGAAATAGGAAACAACCTCTTCGAATGCAGAAGTAAGGTTGTGTACATATAACTCTCCCCAGACTGCAATGGCAGGAGCCTCGTGCAATGGGCTGCCCTTTTCCTGAGTCAATATAAAAATAATCCACATCTACCAAAATTATTTGATTATCACTCGCACAATCTTATCCCGAGTGGTGGGAAAAGGCTTTGTTGAGTTGAGTTGGCACAATCTTCCATATCACTTTTTATGATCTTAAATATCTACCTTTTTTCCTCAACATAACACTTCCCTTTTTTCCATATCTCTTATAGTATGTCTATGTTACCTAGACTCAGGTACGTGTGTCGAGTGCTGGTATATATGTCCAAGCGTTAGATGTGTCAACTTCCTAAAGAGGACACTGCTAAAAGTTCATATTATCTCATCGTCACCATCCTTACCTTAATCCCATATGAATGAGGTCGGCCACGTAAATTCTCTCTCTCCCCAAGCTTTTCTCTTACAAGCCAATTCACCTACTATATTTAATTTTTTTAAATCATTTTTAATAACCGCATCTCATGTTATTTTTGGCCGCCCTCTCTGTCTCTTACCTTCTATTACAACTAGTCTTCCTCGTTTTACCGGTGCGTCACTAGGTCTCCGATATATATGTTCAAACCATCTAAGTCTACTCTCTCGAATTTTCTCATTAATGGGTGCTATACCTAATTTTTCCCTCACATTTTCATTAGTTACCCTATCTCTTCTGGTCACTCCATCCATCTTAACATTCCCATTTCCGCTACATGAAGGCGTTGTCTTGTTTCTTTTTTAGGCCCCAACACTCCGCTCCATACAACATAGTTGGTCTAATTACAGACCTATAGAATTTTCCCTAATTTTTCCCTCACATTTTGATTAGTGATCCTATCTCTTCTAGTCACTCCACTCATCCATCTCAACATTCTCATTTCCGCTACATAAAGGCATTGTTCTTGTTTCTTTTTTAGGGCCCAACACTTCGCTCCATACAACATAGTTGGTCTAATAACGATGCTATAGAATTTTGCTTTTAGCCTATGTGTTATTCTTTTATCACATAAAATCCCACTAGTTTGCCTCCATTTTGTCTAACCAGCTCCAATTCTAATAGTTACATCACTTTCTATCTCTCCATCCTTTTGTATTATCGATCCTAGATACTGAAAGTGGTTGTTTTGAGTAATCATTTGGTTTTGAAGAGCTATAATTATATTACCAAAATTCAAGTCTTTATTAAATTTGCACTCCGTATACTCAGTTTAGTTCAACTAATTTTCAATCCTTTTGATTCTAAAGCATTTCTCCACGTTTCTAGTTTTATTGCTAAGTTCTCTTTAGAGATATCCAAAAGCACTATATCATCAGCAAACATCATACACCATGGAATCTCATTTTAGAATTGTTTTGTTATTTCATCTAAGATTATTGCAAATAGTTATTAGCTTAGCATCGATCTTTGGTGCAAAACTAAATTTATGGAAAACTCATTAGTGTCACCACACATGGTACGAACTTTAGTTTTTGTATTCATATATAGTTTTTATGATTTGTAAGAGAATTGTTTTCTTTCTAGGCCCACCAAATTATCTCTTAGGACCCTATTATATGCTTTTTAAAAATCTATAAAAACCATGTGTAGATCTTGTTGCTTACTCCTGCATTCTTCAACTAATTGTTTAAGTAAATATATAACTTTCTGCTTATAAAAAAAAAGTAAGTATATAACTTCCATTGTTGATCTCCCCAACAAAGTTCATTTATGGAAAAGTTCATATTGTCTATTATTTCAATTTTATTTGATAATGTCTTATGTTCCGTAGTGTTTAATATAAGAATTTCACTCATTTTGAAGCAATAATAATAAATTTGACTCATTGGTATGCCTTTTAGGTGCATGTTCGACCAAAAGTGTCAGACACATGTTCTATATCCATGCCTAAGTATTGTGTGTCCACACGAGTGACTTCACCTACTTTTGAAGAGTCCATGTAACATAGTAGTATGCATCTTGCATTGTTCTTTTATGTTTAATGAAAGGTGCAAGAGTATTCAAAACAAAAATTTAATTAAGATTACAAGTCAAAGAGGCAAAGATATGCATTCATTAATACTCATAAAGAACGAAACCAGGGATAAAATAAAAACAATATAATGAAAGATATGGCATTTCAATTCATTCCAAGATCTTGAACTTTCCAACCTTCAACATATGCCTTAAATTTAACTATTCAGCTACTAACCACCAGTGGAAAGTTCCAACTTATCCATTTACCAATATATTGAAAGAAAACATTGAGCATGAAATTGAATAACATATGCAATGAACTTACATGAAACTACATACCTCGTATCACAACTTTTATGTCATATATGACTAGAACGAAACTGGAAAATGAGCCAAAATATATGAAGCAAAAAGTTGTGACACTTCATTTGCGAGCCTTAGAGCAACAATAAGGTTGCACCATCGTGATCTGAAGGTCGCGGGTTCCAAACTAGAAATAACATTTTCGAATGCGGAAGTAAGGCTGCGTACATCTAACTCTCCCCAGAATCTACAGTGGTGGGAGCCTCGTGCATTGGGCTGCCCTTTTCCTGGGTCAGTATCAACATCATCCCCATCATCTACCAAAATTAGTTGATTATCACTGGCACAATCTTATCCCAAGTAGTGGGAAAAGGCTTTGTTGAGTTGAGTTGGCACAATCTTTCATCTCACCTTTTATGATCCTAAATATCTACCTTTTCTCTTTATCTTCTTTTTTCTTTTCTTATCAGCATTCAAGTTCCTTGGCCATATAAAAGAATAAAATTTTAGAATTTTTGAGCTGCTGAGGATAATATGTGCATTTAATAATGAATAATGTCCATAAACGATTTTTCAGGTAAGCATGGGCATTCCTTTTTGGTTATCCTTTTACGTACCAGATCCAGAAGAAAAATCAGATCATATGTCACCTTTTTCTCACCTATTCTTGTGCCTCAACTCCAAATTGATCTTCACTTAACAAGAAACAACACATTCACTTTTAGTAGCTTCAGAGAAGCCTTTGTTTAAGTGTGCATTCAGAAAAAGCTCTCGTTTCTCCACCTAGCTGCACTATAGTTAAGGCTTCACACATGCATAGTCTTTCAAGCTCTTTCCAACCACTTCTGTAATTCTCCCATCCTAATGCTTTCTAATGGAAATCATTTAAATACAAATAATATATCAAATGTAAAAGATTATATTGTTACCTGTTTAAGAATAATTGATTAACTTCGAATCTTGATTTGCTTAATCACCTATTTGCTTCCTGACTCTTGCTTTTACATCCATCTTCATCGAATCACACTCTCACCTAAAGTAACTTGTCCATCTATGTATCAATAGAAATCCTTGTTCAAGGTTTACACTCTTAGTGATCTTTAGATAATCCCATTTTAACTTCCAGTTCAGGATCAAAGTTTGTAATAAATGAAATCTAAAATGAAATGGAACAACTAAGTTCAAAATTCCAACAACCTAGGAGTAAATATTAGTAGGTTATAACAGTAACAAGTAACAAAACATAGTAATGATATCTGATTGAAAGTAACTTAGGGCCCTAAGAATTGCAAATACCAATGGGTGTCAATGAAATAGGATCATGCTATTTGATCACATAAAGAGAACTTTTTTAACTTCCACTTTGGCTATATACATGACTTCATATTCATACCCCATTTAAGGCTTCACAACACCATCTACAAGTCTTGGAGCTTTCCAGAAAAGAAGCATACCTTGAAGCAAAACTTACATTTTCCCACAACTTTGCATCATCAAAATAATTTTCTTGGATTTTTGCAGCATTTACTAGTGTCATTGCATAAAGGTTCTTTATCACAATTTTCAATTGGAAACATAGCACTGAGTTTAAGCTAAAGGCTCAATATACTCGAGTAAAGTAATCAATGCTGGAACTTCTGACGGCCAATCATTCAAGTTTTCATTCTGTGAGGCTTCTTATCAAATTACAGACCCAAGAATGTTGGTAAATGTACATGGTCATTTTCTCTTGGCTTATTATATCTATATTCACTAATTATTCACCAATGTTCATTAAGCACAAAAACTATGAAATAAGCTACTGTACCAAAAGGCTTTTCCTGCTTTCTATCAGAATCTCACGGTAGCACATTTGCTCGAGGCAATGTTGTTACCACTGAACTACATTCTCTTCTATGGTCTCTTTCACTCTCATGTCCAGCAACTTAGGCAAATGTGAAGTGTGCTTTGAAATGTCAGAGTTGTCCCCAAATTTAAGAAAAGAACTCCCACGTGGATAAACAGCACTCCCATCTGTAGTTTTGTAAATTGATCCAACATCATTGTATATCAGGTCTTCTTCCATCTACCCAATGACGTTACTTCCTTACTCAAAAACGTGTAATCTCATGCTACGACAGAAGTTTTAGTCTGCTCAACAGAATTGGCACTGAATTTAATCCTCCTGCTGACAAAGGGTTTCTTGCAAAATGAAATGGATGTCTAGGGATGAGGTTCCTGGTCTTTCACAATCACGTTTAAATTCACTTAAATTGCTTCCTTCTTTTCTTGTCTTGAGAAATCATAATGCCAAATGTTTGTATCCAGAATATCTCTCTGAGCATGCCACATTGTCAGAACAACACCAGATAATGGCCTTTATGATTAATTTTTTTGTGAATACCTTTTTATGATTTCTCACAAAGAGAAAAAATGAGCATTATATTGCTCCTCATCATTGTCACTGTTGAACCTTGTCCAGTGTCTTCTCATAATAGCAATATCATTCTGGTAATAAGCTAAGTGTTGTTTCATCTGAATAAAACAACAATGAGTGCTATTACACTAATGCACCTCAACTACAACCTCTTGCTGTCTCCATTGGTATTAACACAAGTGCAATGATCGAATGCAATTCATAGCTCTCTCCTTCTTTTTCTCTTTCTCCAATTTTTAATTTATAAAAATGAAAAAGAACTACTTTAGCGGAGAAAATATTAAAACTTAATTTTTTGTAGGTCCAGGAACAAAACTAGAATGAGATGAGGAGTTCTGGGCCTGTGTGAAGCAGAGGAAGGCCCTAAAAAGTTTCAACTTAATTGACAAAGGAAATTGATAGCCCCAAATACCTTTTTTTAAACATGGAAGGTCTTGGAAGACAAAATTCCTTTTTATTGATATATATATATATATACATACACACACACACACGCAATTAGTTTTTCCATCATCGGGCCAACAAGATGGTCAACCTAGTTAACTAGTTTATATCACATATTAGGCAATACATGCCAATGTATAGTTTGAAACATTGGCAACCTAAATACATCAGCAAAATACCAATAATTTTGCGAAGAAATCGAAACCAACTGTATACTACAGATTGCAAATGGTACAATTTTGACAATATGTTAACAATGAGGCAAAAACAATAGGACAATAATAAAAAATCATAACAGACTGAAGCTAACTATTTTTCTTACTCGAAAGACCCAGCCAATATGAGAATTTACAGCTCAGTATAAAACTAAACTCCATGTGATTGGGAACTAAAAAAAAACCATGTTGAAGCATTTCAATATGGATTCCTATTTGCTGACAACTGTTCAAGTGATTAATTAATTATGTGGAAGTAATAGAGAGCAAAAATAGAAAAGTAAAATCATGACCAGAGAGAAACATATATACACATATATATATATATAGAGAGAGAGAGAGAGGGTATTTGTGTTTTCATCAACTTACTGGATTTTCTAATAGAGGGAGGATCCAAATGGGTGTAACCTGAAGTCCATATATCGGGGAGGTCAAGGGAAAGTAGAGGAGGAGATTTTACAATTCGGTAACTGAGAGCCCTTGAAGTTGATGGTGAGGCTGTCTTTAAACTCTTGTAGTTGTGCCACAAAACTGACATGCTTTTCAATGTTCTCTTCCCCATTGCTCACTCACTTCATCTCTCTCTCTCTCCCTGTTGTGGCTGATTTTGCAGAGGGGATTAGCATTAGGCCCGACCCGCCCGTCTTTATTAGACCCTTCTTCTTTTTGAAGGAAAATTTATATATATCAATATCTATGCTACTATTGTACAAGTTGTTTCAAATAATTCTTATACTAATTAATTTAATTCTAATTTAGAAACCACGGATACTCAGAAAATGTCTCATAGCCGTATTGGACAAATATTCGATACGGATACGTGTCCGATACTTTCGAAAAATTCCAACTTTTTTTTTAATATTTTTTTTGAATATTGGATATAGCTCGGATACATGGGAATACAGCTGGAATATGCCAAGAAATGTTTAAGATACGACCATGATACGTTTTTGGCAAATTTGTAATTTTTTGTTTTAAAAGGTGGGTCAAATTGTAATATTAAAAAATTTATAGATTAAAAGATTAGGGTAAGATTGTAATAAAAAAATATTTTAAAAGTTTCAAACAATAAATTAATAGTCTAAATGGATGGATGTTTATATTATAAATTAAAAAATAAGTAGCAATGCTTATTGCCTAAATGATAGAATGAATGAACTTATATTTTGCATAAAATCTTTAAATACATTTATTGTATTTTTGAAGAATAATAGTTAATTTTTTATGTATAATATTATATATATATATGTGTGTGTGTGTATTTTTTTTATGTTTCGTATCTTATTTTTGTTTGTATCCTATTTTTTTTTAGATTTGCCGTATCGTATCGTACACATGTCCTCTATTCGTGTACATGCTTCCTAGATTGTAATACATTACTCTTAAAAAATTTAAAAGTAATGCATACAAACCAAACTAATTATCTATAATATTAGGGATTTTGAAGTTTTTTTTTCTCTCCCATATTTTATCTCTTTTCCTGATTTTTAAGGGTTTTGTTGTAAGTTGTTTGAGAAAAAGAAGTTTATAGAAGTAAAACGAATAATGTTTCCACCATTGGCTTCTACTAATAGACTCTCTAGTTATACCACAATTCTTCTACTAATAAACTCGTAAAGAGTTTCAAATTATTTAATTTAATTGTAATACATTATTTCTAAAGAATTTTAAAGCAATGCAGACAAACCAAACTAATTATCTATAATATTAGGGATCTCAAAGTTTTTTTTTTTTTTTTTTGTTAGTTGCTACTTTGTTATTTGATTTTTGATTTCTCTCATATTTTATCTCTTTTAGTGATCTTTAAGGATTTTGTTGTAGGTTGTTTGAGAAAAAGAAGTTTATAGAAGTAAAACGAAGAAAGTTTTCACCATTGACTCCTACTAATAAACTCTTTAGTTATACCATAATTCTTTTATTAATAAACTCCTACAAAGTTTCAAATCATTTAATTTAATTGTAATACATTACTCCCTAAATAATTTTAGGGCAATTCATACAAACCAAACTAATTATCTACAATATTAGGGATCTTGAAGTTTTTTTTTGTTAATTGCAACCCTAATCTGGTTTTTGATTTCTCCCCTATTTTATCTCTTTTACTGATCTTTAAGGGTTTTGTTTCAAATCATTTAATTATACTACAATTCTTCTAAAAAATAGACTTCTACAACTTAAACTCTATCACCTACCAATAGACTCGTTACTTATACCACAATTCTACTACTAATAAACTTCTATAGAGTTTCAAATCATTTAATTTAATTTAATTGTAATACATTACCCCTAAAGAATTTCAGAACAATACATACAAATCAAACTAATTATCTATAATATTAGGGATCTTGAAGTTTTTTTTTTTTGTTAGTTGCAACTCTTTTATCTGGTTTTCGATTTCTCCCATATTTTATACAAACCAAACTAATTGTCTATAATATTAGGGATCTCAAAGTTTTTTTTTTTTTTTAGTTGCAACTCTTTTATCCGGTTTTAGATTTCTCCCATATTTTATATCTTTCACTGATCTTTAAGAATATTGTTATAGGTTGTTTGAGAAAAAGAAGTTTATAAAAGTAAAACGAAGAAAGTTTTCACCATTGGCTCCTACTAATAGACTCTTTAATTATACCAAAATTATTCTACTAATGAACTCCTCCAAAGTTTCAAATCATTTAATTTAATTACAATACATTACTCCTAAAGAATTTCAAAGCAATTTATACAAACCAAACTAATTATCTATAATATTAGGGATCTCGAATTTTTTTTTTGTTAGTTGCAACTCTGTTATCAATTTTCAATTTCTCTCATATTTTATCTCTTTTACTGATCTTTAAGGATTTTGTTGTAGGTTGTTTGAAAAAAAGAAGTTTATAGGAGTAAAACGAAGAAAGTTTCCACTATTGGGGTTGTGTTGGGGTGACCATTGGTGATGATAAAGCGTAGATTCATCTTTTGTTTTTCTTAAATAATTTATAATGTGTTATTATTTTACGGTGGTTATTAATATGTTTATGTAGTCAATTATAAGCTTTAGATCTCAATATTATGGATAATAATAATGATTATGTTAATCTATTATATTGGTTTACTTATTTTTTTTTGGATTGATATTAAATATTATTTGAGTTTCAATAATAATAATAATAATATAATTTGGGACACGAATGAATACAGGGTATGTGAAAAAAAAACAAAAAAAAAGCCTTTTCTATAATTATGTGAAAGCATGAAACAGAAATTTTGCAAAACTTTAGAATCCAAAGGTATAATGTTACTAAAGGTATATGGTTCAATTTATGAATAGGAAGCTCTTGTCCCTAAATATGATTGTGTAAGACTTTATAACATGTTATTGTAACTAATAGATACAATTTTTTGCCATATGACTTCAAAATATGCAAATCAAATTAATTTATGACTTGTATAGCTTAATTATGTCGAAGCCAATCATGATTACAAGGATAAATGTTATTTCTATAGCTCTAGATAAAACAATATAAAATTAAATTTAACAAGAAATCAATATTAGTAAAAAATATTAATACTTTTTTACCTAGATGATAATGGTGTTAAAAAACGATTAATGAACTACTATGAGAAAAAAAAAATTATCACCAGATGATTTGATTAAATAAATACGAAAAGCAACGCTACATATATCACATACCTTACTAATCTATACCAGCCACTAATGAAATATGATCGTATTAAAATAATGAAAAACTTTTTATTTCGTCCTAACTAAATAATCAAGATTATTTTTTTCTGCTATGGTTAAGATTGTGTCATTTATATATATTTATATATTTGTTTGAAATATTAAGATTTTTGTATGTACAAATTTTTTAGACAGACATAACTAAGTTTAAAAGTAGAGGAAGAAAAATCACAAAAACAGAATTAATCTTAGTGACATCTTTAGCAACTATTGGTATGATCCTTTTTCATTCTCCATGATCGAGTTATTATTTTCTTCTTTGATCTCTAATTTAGAAAAAAATATTGATTTCAACTAATTTAAAATTATAATTTGCATAATTATATTAGATGAAATATTTGGTTTGTAATTTATCTAATTTTTTTTATCATCTTTTCAATTTTTTTCTTTTTAAATGGAAATAAGTGATCAAGTTAATGCAATTTTACTATTGTACTAAATTTTTAGACTACAAGAATAAGATAAACATTACATGTTTGAAGGCATTTGATTTCATGTAATGCAAATTTATTATAAATTTCAATGTTAGAACTATAGATCATATATATGTCCAAAGTAGATTACATGCTTATATCACCTTTTGAGACCGCACATATTTTCAAACTCTTTTACGACGTTTTGGACCATTACATTTATGCTTATTATTTTTGGAAAAATTAAATTTTAGTGACCAAACTTAAAAATAATTGCTTTATAGTGATCACAAAGTACAAAAAAGATGAAGAGTGACCAAATTTGAAACTTAAATGCTAATAAGTAAATAATTTTGTCATATCATTATTTACATAAAAAAATAACTTCTCTCATTCACGCCTTCTCTGCTCTTCTATCTTCTCAAACCCTAGAATGTTGAATTACGGGCATGGATGTGTCATTACAATATTATAAAAAAAAGGTAAATTGTATAGAAGTTAAAAGTCTCACAAAAAAAAATATATAAAAAAGTTAAAAGAAATAACAAAGAGGGAGATAGAGCAACCTAAACAAACAGGATAAAGAAACCAAAAAGTAAGACACCAAAGCCAAAAGGCAAGAACAGTCAATCAAAGATGGATCTAGGGAGGTTCCAAGCTCGCAGCAAGCATAAATAGGATTGGGATCTCTGGACACTATTAAAGAATTTGAGTTTGCATCGCAACAAGTCATAATTTTGGTCATCATAGGTATTGGAAAACAATCTATTATTTCTCTCACGCCATTGTGTAAATCTCTTCATGACATTGGAATTTGTTTTCAATTTTTTTTCCCTGAAATTTTTTTTGTTCAAACAAATAGGTTGTTTACAGGTGATTTATTACAAGGATATTTAGGTAATAAATCATCAAATGGTCACTTATTAGTATTTAAGTTTCAAATTTGATCACTATTCATCTTTTTTTTTTACTTTATGGTCACTTTAAAACAATTTTGTTTAGGTTTGGTCACTAAAATCTAATTTTTCCATTACTTTTTGATATTGAATGTTGAGATGAGCTAAAGTTTATGTGTGTATATACACACACAAACACACACATATAACTTAAGATTTATTTATTCATGAATGTTGTGTCCATAGCTATCAAAAGAAGTGTAATAATTTGAAGAATTCAGAAATTCAAAGAGGATTAAGAATTAATAAAATAGATATTAAGAATTTTCAAAAGTAAAACAACAAATAATTATAAATTTGCTTAAATAATATTAGAGTCGGTAAAATATTAGTTTTATTTTCTTATTATTGGTATGATAGCTTAATAAAATTATATAAATTCACTTTTAACTTCGTGCATAGCATGTGACATTTTACTAGTATATATATATATATATATATTCCAAACAAGATTAACTCCCAACTTATATTGATGAGTCAGTTACTTTGACCTCTCATAAAGGTTTGCCTAATTACCTTCAGACTAAAGTTTTTAAAATATGATGGTCAATCTCGCCAGATGTTTGGTTGACTTTACTCTGAATACCTTGCCGTTAATTGACATTCAACTTTGTTAAAATCAATAAACATAAAAAAATAAAAATGTCAAAACTATCCTCGATGGTGTGGAATTGATAGAGAAAATACATACATATAAAACATGTTAATTTCAGTCAAATGATTAACAATTGAGGTTATTTTTGCACAAAAGTATTATAACTTAAGCGTACTTTTGTAATGTAATTTTGTTTAATGGATTATTAGTCTGACAGGGGTGTTAGAGTATTTTTTACAAAAATTTTAATTTGAGAGTAATTAAATCAAATATCAGGGTAAGTTACAATAATTTACACTATATTAATCTATCACATATGCTAATATATTACATTAGTAAAGATAAAAAATAATAATATTATCTTAGTTTTTAAAAATTTAACTCTTATAGTAATTAAGTATGACTAATAACTAATAACTATATTTTATTTATAAATATTCAATACATATTTGCTTATATCTATCTATCAATACTATACTACTGTGTAAATGTCAATAGGTTTTTATTTTTTATAAAGATTTTTTTAGTAAATAATTGAAAACATATTTGCTTTTCTAATATCTATTGGCCTATTAATAAATGAAGAAAAACTTTTCAAATTACTAACTATATCAATATATTTCTATTTAATAACTAGTTTATTACAATTACTATTATGAAACAAATTGATAAAATAATATTTTAATAAAATTAAAAAATTATTACAATTCAATGAAAGACTTTTCATGTCACGAAGTCGCTCTTATCCAAAGTCAAAACTAATTGATAAGTTTACTGCACTAACATCCTTCTATTCACTGATGGAAAATGTTACTTTCGAATTGAGTTTTTTTCAAATGATTTTTTTGTGAGTAGGAAATAATATTCACAATAATTTGTTTGAAAACAACCGAATTCAAAATCTGAATCATTACTTTTCAGTAATTAGTTTATTACGACTATACTAGATTGATTCAACTCTCTTAAGCTTATTAAAAAATTGTAACTCTACACTCAAACACACGGAGTGTTTTCAACACATTTAGTGGTGTATGTTAGTTTTATTGAGTTTGTTATAAATGATCATAAATGTTGGTGTGTAAAATAATTTTTTTCAGATTGCAAATTAATCTTATTATAAGCTTGGATGGTCATATATGTTCTAAACTTGGTCCAACGACAACGAAATCAAATTTCGGCCTGATAAGAGGTCCAACCCAATAGGCCATTTGTATGCCCAACCGTGTGGGCCCAAACCAGTTAGCAAGTTCACCTGCAACGCTCTAGCCTTGGCCCACTGGAAAACATATTAGACAGGGCTTGTTATGGCCCAATTCAGTAAATTCTCATATGACATGCCCAAAAATCTGATCATTCATGTGTGAAGCACCGATACTTCTAAAAGTCAACGTACGTATATATCATGTCCATGTTGTATATTGACACTTCTCGAATACTTATAGGTATATGTTCGATATTTCTTAAATTTATACACAATTTTAAAATATTCTAACATGTACAAGATAATTAGACCACATGTTTTACACTTGCTTGATACTTCATAACACATATTTGACATATCATTTTTGCATATTAAATATAACCTTTTTTAAGTATAATATCATGGGATAATTGTTAAAAATTTTTTTCAAAAACAAATTAGTATTGAGATATCTTGATTAATTTAATCAAAATTTATCCTGCAATATATCTTTTTGTCTTAGTTTTACAAGGAAATGTTAGTAACAAACTAACAATAAATTATTATTTAATTTTACCATAGATGCTTATAAAAAAATATATCATAGATACATATATATATATATATATATATATATATACATGTCTAGATTAATATAAGGGTAAATTACTTTGACCTTCCTTAAAGTTCAACTTAATTATCCTCAAGTTAAAGTTTCTGCAAACTTACTCTGACATTCCTATCAAACTAAGAATCCATTAAACAAAATCACATCTAATATACAAGTACACAAGTACTCTCAAGTAATAATATTTTTATGTAAAAATAACCTAAATTTTTGATCCTTTGACTGAGATTAACATGTTTTATATACGTATTTTTTCTATCAATGTCGCACCAACACTACCGTCACGGAAGATAGTTTTGATAATTTGATTTTTTTTATGCTAAATGACTTTAACAAATTTAACTGTCAATTAATGATAGGAATATTCGGAACAAAGTCAACCAAATTTCAGAAAAATTTGACCACTATATTTTAAAAATCTTAATCTAAGGTAGTTAGACAAATTGATAAGAAGTCAAAGTAATTTATGTTGCCTTATATATATATGTTGGGAAAATGATAAAAGTGCATATCGATTTTTAAAACCGACTGAGGAGTCAAACATTGATTAAAATACTGTAGGAGGAGAGAAAGTCTATTTTATTGATTATGGTGTAAGAGTCTTTGTTAGATACTACTTATTGGAGTCGCCAAAAAATCGATTGGAACAAATTCATTAATTACCTTATCATTTAAGAATTTGCCTTATCATCCTATCAGATATATATGCGGGATCCTTGTCCACGCTTCATAGTCGTGATGTTCCCATGCATGTCGAAAAGGATTGTTGCCTTATGCTTTTAATTAATTGCATAACAAAAGTGGAAGTTCAGATTGGTATTAAATGGCCTTTGAAAAATATCTTTAATAAAAGAAATTAAAAAAAAAGAAGTTATTTGGTGAATATATTTTTTGAATTTTTTTTACAATTAATATAATTTTAATTTGATAAATTTATCCTTAATAATTATTCTAAATAATTAAGTTTTATAAAATAAAATAAGACAAAATTATCTATAAAATTTGTTACTTAAAATAATTTTGACTTCATTTTAAAAGTAAATTTTAAGTAAACTTTTTAAAACTTTGACTTTCATTAGAAGTGTATTTTCCTGATTTCACCAAACACTAAAGCTCTTCCAAACAAACACAAAAGATGTAGAAAAGTTAACCTAACAAAAGTGGGTTTAACACTTTTAGTTGTGTTAAAATTGAAAGCTCACTTTCTTGAAAATAATTTTTTATTTTCTGAAAACTGAAAACAAAAAATTATACAAAAATCTATTTGGTAATTCTAAAATCTCAATTAAGAAAATGCCTATTATTAGCGCACGGTCTTTCGTAGTTCGCTAAAAACAACTTTTTTGTTTCCTCACTTCATAAAACCTATTTTTAAAAATCTGAACAGATACATGTATTCCTATTTTCTTCCTTTCCTTTTTCTTCTCTTTTCTTTTTTTTATTCTTATTGACTAATGATAATAATTTTAAATTGGGTAAATTATTTTGACCTCTCCTGAGATATGACTTAATTACCCTCAAATTAAAGTTTTTGTAAATTATTGACACGCCTATATACTAAATATCCCTTAAACAAAATCACATCTAATATACAATTACAAAGTATCCTTAAGTTATAATGTTTTTGTGTAAAAATAATTTCAATTTCTAATCATTTGACTGAAATTAAACATATTTTATATACATATTTTCTCCGTCAATGCCTCATGAGCACTATTGACATTAAGGGTAGTTTTGGTATTTTGATTTTTTTATGTTAATTGATTAAATGACTATCAATTAGAGGCAAGAGTATTCGAACTAAAGTCAACCAAATTTTAGAAAAGATTGACCATAATATTTTAAAATTTTAAAAAAATAATCACATAAAATCTCAAAAAAGATCACAGAAATTTACCCTTTTAAATTTCAATTTACCTCAGGCGAAGACGTGATTTTCCATTTAACCTCTTCGCAATGACACAAAGTGATACTAATTAGGTAAAGACTCGGACTAACAAGGAATATGACTACCAAAAAAATAAAAAATAAAAACTAATAGGATCGAAAGGTCCATCAATAAGATGATTGGAGACAAGTTTCATTGTCATTTGGGAAAATAGCAAATAGAGATCACAATCTTGTCTATGAAAAAACACCTTAATTATTTTTAAAAATAGACCTTTCATATAATAATAAAAAAGAATTAATAAAATTATTATGATGTTGCTCTCACGTAAGCCCACGTCATTAAAAATGTTCTACTGAATGTTACTTCAAAAATTAGTGAAACTAAAGCCTTGGTTAATATTTTATTGGTAAAATATACTTTGACCTCTTGTATTTTTTCTTTATTACAATCAGACTCCTTCATGTTTCCAGTGTGATCCCTTGCTTTTACTAACGTAACAGATTCCTTTCATGTAACGGTTAAAGACGGTCGGTCTTTCTGACGTCATGAAAAAAGTTATTTAAAACGTCTAATTTGCCCTTAAAAGAATCGAAAAGACTATAATGTCGGCTTACCTAATTCGTTAACTCAATTAGAGCATCTCCCGCAACATTTCTATATTTGTATTTTCAAATTTAAATTTTGAGGTAATGTTATTCAGGTAGAATTCTTAGGCAGAATTTATAGGTAGAAAATTTTACACTCATTGGATGTATGTGGTAGGCTCCACTACATACACTCACTACATGCATCTAATGGATATAAGACTTTCTGCCTAAGAATTCTGCTTGAGTAACATTATTCTAAATTTTGTGCACGCACGTCATTATTTTAGCTAACCACATCTATCATATCAGATTTTCATACTTTTGTTCCACCGCAACTTCTTTAGATTTGGCTATTCAAAAATAATAATATTTTAATAAATTTTATTTTTAAAAAATTAAGTCGAAACATGGTTTAAGTGCTATTCAAATTGAAGCTCTCAAAATTTTATATTTAACAAAAATAATTTTATTAAAGAATTTAATTTATAGTAAAAGTTATACAAGTTTAAGTGAAAAAAATACAATAAATATATAAGTATATATATATATACATATGTGTGTGTGTATGCACGGATATAGAGAGAAAATTGTGAAAAAAAATTGTTTTTAAATGAGGGCTGATGAGACACTTGCATTGCCGGATTTGATCCCATAGAATGAGCAAGTGGTTGGATTATAAATTTTTACTCCACATGCAAGAAAAGATGTACCATGTGTTTGGATGAACGAAAAATATCCTAAAAACATTTGGAAAACTCTAAGGAGATATGGACAGTTAAACACATTGAGCCACAGATGCTTCTGATGGGAGTGGTTGGGTTAAGGAAGGAGCTAGATTAAATGGGCGGACAGTCATGGCCCTGTTATAGACTGATTGGAAAAGGTTAGGCACCTCACATGCAAGCAAATACATAGATATTTATATATATATATATGCACACACACAAACACATAAGTTAATATATATACACACAAACACATAAATTAATATTGATGAAGAAACGATAATCTGAATTGATAGGAAAAGGACGAAGAAAGTCGTACCAAGAGATGGAGTTTCTATACAACACAACAAATGCTGTCAAATTAAACTTAAACACCAACAGTGAAAAGTGGATGCAGCTAAAAAGCATCATGTCAAAACTCAACTCAATTCAGATGCTGAGACGCGACAGGACTAACTCATGCATGCATATATATTATATGCATGTCTTTCATTCCACTAATTTCCTACTATATATATCTTAAAAAGATACTATCATACTCCTATTATTGATCTTGTACTTGTGGAAATGAGAAGAGGTTTCTGAAACTTTTCTATCACAAATCGAATCTTTGAAAAACTTTTATTCAGTTTATATGTCACACACACACACACACACACACACACACATATATATATATATATACACACACACACACACACACCCACACACCCCACACACACACATTGTTTCTTTGGACAATTTTGTTGAAAAGGAGGATCAAATGGGACCTCAAGTTGAAATAACTTCCAAAATTCCTTGTCTGATCTTTACTAATGATTATAAAATCCAAGAGAAAAGGCATTAATTCACATGAGTTTAAAAACCAGGTATTATCCTTGATAAATTTGTTATTCTTATTCTAAAATATCGTTCCAAGTATATTTATATCTTTGATTTTATATTGAAAAAATATTTAAAGGGGCTAAATAGAACTGATTTATATATGTAGCAGTACGTTTACAATCATTCAATACATTTATGTGAATCTCATGAATATATCATCCAATTAACTACAAATATATATTGAGAAAGAATAATAATTTTGGGACCGAAGGGCTTAGCCGAACACCTTTGATTTTGTGGTGCATGTGCTTGGCTAGCTAGCCTCCTCTTGACTCTAAAATTACTGTTGGTCTTATTAATTTAGTCAGTTTGAAAATTCGATATATTAAATTAATTTTTGTTTACAAGGGGAGGGGAAGTAATTTTGCATCTTGCAATGCGTGCTAAATGTTTAATCACATTGCTCAAGATTGGAAAGGAGTGAAGAGAGGTCGAGCAATAGGCCTATAGGTAGAGGTAAAGTAATAAGAAGTAACTTAGCAAAACCAAGTACACGAAGCTAGCTTTTTTTTGTCATCCAAGTGTTGGACTCGATCTTCAACAAATGACTAGTAAAATAAAGTTACTACTACTTTTTATTTATTTTTATTTTTGTGTAAGTTGATTTGAATGAAATGGGTCACCTAGGGTGGTGTGCCATCTCACGTGTTGAAGCTAGCCGTGAAATAAAAGAAAGAAAAGTCTTGTCTTGTGACTCTCAAGTCTGACAGGACCAGACTATAGCAAAACCAAAACCAAAAACAAGGTGTGAAAGACCTTCAACTTTTTCATGCTACTCCGAAAAAGCCTAGCTACAACCTTGAAAAATGTGGCTTTTTACAGAAATTTATATCTCTCCTGCCCTCTTTTAAACTACCATACAGGGATATATACATACATATACATATATATATATACACACAGAGTAGTAGTAGTACGGAGTAGTTTTTATTTACTTTGCATGTGTATCATGATGTAAAAAGAAGGAATCAAGATCTGAATAGGAAGTGTGAAAGAGTCAAACAGGGCCAAAGGAAGCAAAGAGACAAATAAAGAAATCAGAACAATAAAGTGGAGATGATGATGCCGTTGAAAGCAAAATGTCAAACACTAAAATGTATTCTTTTTGGGAACTGAAAAGATCTGACAAGTGCTCCTCGACCACCACAATCCCTCTCCTCCCACTGTTAACTCTGTTGTCCTGTCCTTTCTCTGTCTTCCTGCCCTCAAAATTGCTTTGCTATACATACCATATTCTATTCTAATACAGAAAGAGCTAACCACCATTCCGTCATGCAATGCGTTTTTCCGATTTACACTCGTGAACCCATCGGATTTTCATCTGAATTTCATCTAAATTTCAGTAAATAATTCGAATATGAAATAAACTTTCAATTTCATATATTCCATTCGATTCCATCCGATTGTAATATAAAATAAAATAATATATAATTTATTATAAATATTATCTAATGTTATAAGATATAATATTTATATACTATTAATTTTTTTATTCTTCTCTTTATTTTGTCTTTCTTTATAATTTTTTCTTTAATAAAAAGTTAATTACTTATTTTTCTACTATTTTTTAATAAAAATGAATGAAATTGGCTAAGAAATGGCTAGATGAATGCCAGAAAAAGTCTTGGCATGACTAGCCGAACATTAGAAACAAATAAAATTAGCTAAGGCATAGCTAGCCGAAAGCTAGAAAGAAATAAAAAAGCATTGACATGACTAGCCGAGTATCAGAAATGAATGAAATTGGCTAAAGCATAACTAGTCGAACGCCAGAAAAAGCCTTGGCATGACTAGGCAAACATCATAAACAAATGAAATTGGCTAAGACATGACTAGCTAAATGCCAAAAAAGAAAAAAAAAAACCTCGGCATAACTAGCCGAGCATTAGAAATGAATAAAATTGACTAAGGCATGACTAGTGGAACGCCAGAAAAAGCCTTGGCATGACCAGCCAAACATTAAAAACAAATGAAATTGACTAAGGCATGGTTAGCCGAACGCCAAAAAAGAGCCTCGACATAACTAGCCGAACATTAGAGACGAATGAAATTGGCTAAGGTATGGCTAGTTGAATGCCATAAAGAAATAAAAAAGTCTCGGCATAACTAACCGAGTATCAGAAATGAATAAAATTGGCTAAGGCATGACTAGTCGAACGCTTAAAAAAGTCTTGGCATGACCAATCGAGCATTAGAAACAAATAAAATTGGCTAAGACATGGCCATCCAAACGCTAAAAAAGAATAAAAAAGCCCTGAAGCGACCAGCCAAGCGCTAGAAACACATGAAAATTGGTATTAACAAGCAAAAATTAGCTTTTGACATGATTAATCAAGCATTAGAGATGAATAAAGTTGGCTAAAGTCACAGCAATTAAAAAGTTGCAATGCAAGTACACGGGCATGCAAAGTACAAAAGGATTCTTTTTCATTGAATTATGATTCTACTTCTGATTACAAAATACTCTCATGAAGAGAGTAGATCCGATTACAAAAATAAGTACAATAAATCAGGAGGCATATTCGCATGCTACAGAGACAGTAGGGTGGTCAATGCATCAACAGGGTGCGCCTTGAGTAACAGGGTGGATGCTAACCCCTACAAGCCAACACTCTTATTATTTCGTCTCCAATTTTTTTTTCTTACTCTTTAATATTTTTTCTTTAACAAAGATTGAAACATCTAATTTTCCTCTCTTTTTTTTTTTTTTCTCATATTCTATGTGGATTATCCGTCTTCTCTCTTTTAACATTAATTTTTGTTTTTAATAAAAGAATACACTCTTAATTGATTCGTTATCTGATTAATAACAAATTAAATCTGAATTGAATTTATAAACATTAACAAATTAGATCAAGTCCAATCAGAGAAGATCATAAACATAAAGAGGAATTCTTTAGCTATATCATTCATGGTTCTGGGACGACGTCTTTGTATAATGGATTTTGGGTTGTATAAGACAAAAAATAAGATAACATAATTAGTTATCTTATTTGTGATTTTTTCGTCCTTGCACACCATTAAATGTGCTTGATCTTTCTCATGTTCCATTTAAAGATCAGGAACAAGCCATAGATGATTGGGCACAATCCCTGTCCATTCTTATCACAAATTATAAAACGACTTGGAATAAAAAAAAATTCCTGGATTACATTGCAGCAACCCTGCAAGGTGATGTCTTAGCCTGGCTCCGACAATGGGACCAGACTGAAGAAGGAAAAGCCCTGAAAGCTAGCCTTCTTAGTGATTTCAAATCCTTCGAAGAAATACTTCGAGAATTTACAAAAATCATAAAAGAACGTATGTGCGGATTTTCTAGAAAAGAAAATTTGCAGGAAGATGCAAACTATGCATTATCCAAACTAGAACTATGTGACATTTGTCAATACGACAAATTTGTTACATTATACAAGAAATATTATTTCTTAGTCAATCCACCAAAAAATCAATTCTGGTTGGAACACTTCTTCAATAAGCTACCCCATCCATGGGATGAATTAGCCAACAAAGGCTATCCAGATTTCCTAAAAAATTTAGGAAAAACAGATAATTTAGGTTTTAGGATAAACTATGTCCTAAGATTAATCATGGATAGATGTCTTGACTCGATCAATTTTATTGGCGAGTATCATATTCAAACTCAATTAATACCGAAAAATTATATTATTATAACTATTCAATCTCATTCATTGCACATGATCATTTCCATCGTGAAATTCCTGTAAAACTCCCTCTATCAAAAGCATGAAATTAGACCGTCGCAGTAGTTTCGTGACAATTTCTCTTAATAGAAAAATCATGTTCAGTGAATGTATAAGTGATGGTGGAATGTCTCTTTAGCTAATCCCAGAAATCTGATAGTGTATTGGTGTGATTGATTTTGGGATTAGAATTCAATTCAGGGATGGATAGGAGTCAGATTGCCAGAATTGGCTTCTGCAATGGCCGGGTTTATCCTTTATAGTTAATGAATCGGTTGCGAACTGGTGTTGTCCAAGTGCTTTGCATTCGATAAACTCTCTTATTCCTCCTTGTTTTTTTTGGAGACACTAGCTAGCATGTTTTACTATCAAAGAAATGCTTTTGACTCTGAGGTGGGTAGTTTCATTTATAAAGAGAAAAATTAACCTCATATTATACAAGTGTGTGGAAAAGAAAAGTCAAGGGTGGAAATAACTATTCCCTTACTTTATGCCTTTGTAAAGATATTTACATTATTATTATTTTTAATATTACGCCTTTAGAATAATTGGAAGTTTTAAAATTTACAAGAAGGGGTTATAAGATATCTTAATACCCAAGGAATCCCAAACCATTATTTTTTTTTCACACCCTTCAGATAAAAGAATTGAGAGTTTATGTTTGATGAGAGCTATGTGAAATCAGTATTTGAAAATTCTGAAAATATAGAAAATTTCTCTAAAAATTACAAAAAAACCAGTCTCTAAACTTAGTTAAGTCACTGTTTAGATAGAGTACAACCATCAATTAGATGCAGACACAACCTATTCAAGGCTCAATGGGGGCATCTGACCCCACTGATTTTTTTTTAAAGTATATACCTATAAAGTTTTAATTTTTTGAAAACGTCTCTCCTAAAATTACGTAAAACCTCCACTGTATAATTTTTGTTGTTAAATATTGCCCTCCTCCCTACACATCCATTCACATTATTTTTTCGATAAGAATTTAATTTTGAACTATTTTTTATTTTTTCCTTGCCTGAACTTGAAACTAAAATCTACTATAAACAAACTGAATCAAGCATCCCAAAGGCTCTTGAGCTCTCCATAATTATCAAAAGCTCTCTCTCTCTCTCTCACACACACACACACAAATGAGGTCATTTATTACAAGCTCATGTTTTCTTCTTTTTGTCTACAGTACCCCCGATGCTATTTTGACACTTGGTACCCTTCACTTAATGCTCTTCATTTCTTTTGAAAACTGTTCAGTTTTTTATTATAAAGAATAATGGAGAGCATTGAGTGAAAGGGTATCACATGTGATACCCATCTACTCAATGCTTTTCATTCATCTTGAAAACTGTACAGTTTTTTTTATTATTATTATAAAGAATAATGCGAAAAATGAGTGAAGAGGTAGCACGTGTCAAAATACCCCCGGAATACGTGGTACCTCTCCACTCAACCTAATTATGATATTTGCCTCCAATTATTTTGTTTTAAATTGATTTTTATTACTACATAGTTAAATTATACAAGTTTATTTGTTTTTAGTTAATTTAAGCATCTATGGTTTAAAGTCGGTGTACTAACAAATATACATACAATTGTGTTTGTAACTTGTACAGAGTTGATTCACAGGTCTTTATACGGAGCAACCTAAGATATATCCTTATTGTATCTTATTGTCAACTATGAAAAAATCACATATAAGGCGACAGGAGGCCTAGTGAAATATATTCACGAGGAAAAAAAAAAAGAAGGAATAATGGAATCGTTGCTACTAACGAAAATATGATGAAAAAATGAAGAACCATCTTGAAATTAGCATGAAATGTTTAAATATGTGATTAATAACGTTTACCCATGTAGAAATCGTGATTAAAAGTGGTGTTTGTTAGTCAAATACTACATGTTAATGTACGCGATTTACGCGTCGTTTTCTTCAACAAATAGTATTGTTTATACATTTCACTTTAGAATGCATAATATTATTTTTATTATTATTATTATTATTATTATTATTATTATTATATGTTCATGTTGTTCGTTCACAACAATAACAATATGGCGAGCAATCTATTATTAAATTGGTACTTAGGTTTATAGCTGTTTAAAAGTATGGAACCCAAGTCAAATATTATGAGAGCCAGCACAAACGTGATAATTTAAGTATATTTATACATTCTTGGAATGCCAGCATGTCATGCATTAAATACTTATGGATGAATCAACTTTAAATCCTAATTACAAGAGCTATGATTATCGAAAAAAATAGCATTTGAAAATCCCTATACATTTATTGATACAAATTCATTAAAAGCCCCGAACGGAAAAAGTAAAATTTAGTAAAGACCAAGATATGTTGTTATATATATAAAGATACTAGTAAATTATTCTGATCTCTCCTTAAGTTTGTCCACAAATAAAACTATTGAAAAATCACTCTAACACCCCTTGTGTGTCAGAGTTAATCCTGTTAATTCACCTAACAACAGTTGTGAAAGTACCATTTTGCTTTTATTAAAAATATATGAAATGCTTATGAATTAATTGATGTCATCAATAAAATGTCAAATTACATTTCTGCCCTCCTAACCCTAAATGTGCTTAAGTTGCTTTTCTAAAAGTACTTTCAAGTTTAACAACTTTGTTTACAAGCGCAATAAGCGCTACCTCAACCCCACCACTACCTCCACTGCCCCACCTGTCACCAAATACAGTGAGGAGGTGGATTTTGTTAGCGAAGAGGTTGAAGAAGCCACGACGATTAGGTCTTCATTTTTTTCTCTCTTTTTCTTTAACACTATTGTTGGGTCTTTGACGGAGAAGAAGCACATGAAGGATCGTCATTTGGATTTTAACCTACAAACATTTGCCCTTTGAGTATGTGTACCTTACAAACACCAAAAATTCAGATTTTGATTTTGGCAACTTTGAAACCAAAAAGCAATAGAGAGATAACAGAAAACCACGATAGATGAAGAAGAGAAAATGGGAGAGAGAGAGAGAGAGAGTACTATTGTCCAAATAAAATTGGTTGAAATGATCATTTGGTATACTAATAGGGTCAATAAAATCATTTTACCTTGTAGGGGTTCTTTACTTTCGCACTAGATAAAATTAATAAATGGAGATATCAAATACAAATATGAGGGACCAAGAAAGATGATCTGGATGAAGGAGGAGAAGTAGACTAGACAATGGGATGAATGCTTGCCATGGTACATATATTTATAGTCATTGGCTCCTCAAATATTGTCTAGATGGCTTTGGCATACTGTAGTCCTTACTTGGTACCTAGAACTGGAGGTCATGATTCCTCTAAGCACTTAAGAGGTCAATTCCTCCATCTCAGTGTACTTTAATGAGGCATGACATGGCATGCATGTTAAGTTTTAATGAAAACACTAAATGCCTTTTGTTAAGCAACAACGACGGTGATTGAAATATTAATGGCTTTGAGCAGTGCATTAATGGTGATTTTAAGGGTCTCTTTCATCATATGTGTTTTTCATCTCCTTGGTTAGACCTGTTACTTGTTAGGCATTTTTTACCTTTTCATCTACCAGTCCAAAATTCTTTTAAGTGTCCCAAATGGTAGTTGTAATTTTATATATATATATATATATATATATATATATATATATATATATATATATGAGGAGGCCCTACTTTGTCTCCCTCTATACTTGGTAACTTCGATCCAAGGCTCTGAGGTCTGATATCATGGCATGACGTTAGGGCTCTTTTTGGACTCGAGAGCGTTACTCTTGAGGTTTGGTGACCTAACCTAACATCAGGGTTTTCTTCAAACTTGAGAGGTACGCATTCGAGGTTCGATGAGTTTAGTGACCTAGTGTGACATCAGACTTTTCTTTGAACTCGAGAGTCATGTTCTCGAGGTTTGGTGATCTGACGTGATGTCAGGGTTTCTTTAAACTTGAGAAGCATGTTCTCGAGGTTTGGTGATTTGGTGTGACGACATGGTTTGTCTTGAACTCGAGGGGAATGTCTTTGAGGTTTTGGTGACCTAGCATTACACCGAGGTTTTTTTTTTGAACTCGAGAGGAATGCTTTCGAGGTTAGGTGACCTAATACGACATCAGAGTTTTGTTTGAATTTGAGAGGCATGCCCTCGAGGTTGGGTGACTTGGCCTGGTGTCATGATTTTCTTTTGATTTTTCAAAGAGCCATGTGGCCTCTTCGTTGGTTCCTCTTAGGCCATGTTGGGAAAATTTGCTTGACTTTTCAACGTGCCACCTGGCTGGCACCATGTGACACCTACGTACCATCCTTAAAGGTAGTTTTAGTATTTAGAAATTATTCTACTAATAGATTTAACTCCTGACTTATGTTAGATATGGTTCGAGTAATTATGTCAAACGTCAAGGGAGGTTGGTCACATTTTTTAAAATAGTTTCAGCTGTGTGTAATTTGGACAAACCTCAAAAGAGATTAGGATAATTTATTTACATATTTTAAACGCTTTCAATATTTGTATATATGCTAAATGTCATTACACAATACTAGAAATTAATATTCGTGAAGAAATGAGTTTGAGATATGAGTATATAATGCATTATTTAATATTTGGTAATAATTTAAAATACAAAAAAATTCTATTACTTTTCTTTTATACATAATTACAGAAATGTAAGCATCTTAACTAATAAAGTAAAACCAAGAAGTATCTATCTAACTTATTTTACGTTCTTAACATATTTATAATACTATATTTTAAGGGTAAATTTCAGAAAATACCCAACACCACCACCCCCTAAAATTACTAGTTTGGTCTTCATGAAAAAAATGTACAAATTGTTATAAAAGAAAAAAAAAAAACCCTAAACTATCAATCTTTTTGCAACAAACCTCCCTGAACCATTTTTGAGCAAAAAAAAATCCCTTTATCTTTCAAAATTGTGTAAAATGCCCCTTTTTGTTAGACAACGCTAGAGTATCAGTTAATTAGTAATATGAAATTACTACAGTGTCCTTAATAATAAACTTGAAAAATAATAATTAAACTTAATATATAAAACCCCAATCGGGTCAGACCGGAAGGTGAAAAGTTGGACAGTGAAGACGATGAAATCCCACTAGTATAGTAGTGAAATTTCACCAATTTTTACCGGCAAATTCACCACTACAGTTGTAAAAGTTTACCATTATAATTAGAGTTTAAGTTTCTCTCAAGGCAAAATGATGATGACGATGATGATTAACCTGTAAAAAATTGCAATTTTACTTGGAATGCAACTGCGATATACAATACAATGACATCAACTTGTACGAAAAATCTAGGATGGAACCTATGAGACAAATTTGCACTTCTAAATTTGGAAAGAAAATCCCATTAACTTGTTAGGCAAACTTGTGAAAAGCCATTAATGTAAATAGCACCGTTATGTTCATTCAAGACAAAATTCAATATCGAATGAAAGACCTATATATATATATATATATATATATATGGATAATGCTACTCAGGCAGAAACATTAGGCAGAAACTTTTAGAACCATTGGATGCATGTGGTGAGTGTATGTGGTAGGACATACTACATACATCCAATGACTCTAAAAGTTTTTGCCTATGAATTCTGTCTAATAATTCTGCCTGAGTAACATTATCATATATATATATATATATATATATATATATATTATGTAAACACCACATATATATATAATAAACGATTTTGTATTGGTCTCAATTACGGGAAAAAAAACAACGGCAACTAATACAACCTCGTGTTAATGATAACCAGTACAAAATTTTTGCGCAACAAAAGAACAAGCCGATGTAAATTAGAATTTATACAATGAAATGTTCAGATGAAAATCCAATCAACCAGCCAACAATAAAAATAAATAAGTCAAAGCTACCAATTAGAGACAAATCATTTTGTCCACATTTGAAAATTTTGATCTCCTAGTGTCTTTTGCAAAACTAAAATTTACATGTGCAAACACATTTTGATTTTCTGCCACCCGTTCCCTTTTTTTTTCCTTTTTTAAATCGTTTATTTAGTCCTCTTTATATCATTTCCCCTTATTTAATGTACCAAATCATGGAAATGTTAGTAGAGACAAGCCAAATAAACCCTATCGCTAATCGGAAGAGGATCCTCTCCAGTGTCGAAGGGATCATGTTGTGTACACAAATGATGCCATTTTGGTGCACCGGATAAACGAGACCAGTTCTTTGCATAGGAGGGAATTTGGGCTTGTGTCAATCTTAATGCTCGTTGACTAGAGATGTTAAAGTCAACAGGATGAGACACTTCTATCTCAAATTTGTTCCATGTATAATTTTTTTTTTTTGACCTACACTACATTGCATGTGAGTTGGAGAGAGTTCAGAGCACTTCGTTATACATATTTAAAAATAATAATTCATACTAGAACAGATTTAAAATAGATTTGTTTTTAAAATTTAAGTAAAGACAAAAATTCTTAAAAATTATAATAGCAAAAAATTATTAAACTTAAGACAAGGATGATTCCAAACTCACCTTACAGACGGAAAGTAAGTTAAATTGAAAAAATTATTAGATAGTTTAGACCTACTATCATCCTGACTAATCACACATCACTCCCTATGTGATTGATCAAAAATATGTATTGCCGCACCATCTAAGAATTTTTATTAAATTGACTACCCCGCCCTAATTAGATTGTGATTTTTTATATTTATTTTTATTTTTTTTCAAAAAAGTAATATATACATGTTGGTTCAAGAGTTGAATAGTAGAACCTTTTCCCCATATTTGTACTGGAAAGAGTTATTGTGGCAGGTGAATCGTATTAAATGAAATATATATATATATACACACACACACACAAATACATGATCTGTGCTCTGGATATCGCTGGTGTTGTTTGTTGGGAGAGGAATAGGATCATCGTAATGCTCGTTGGAAAATCCTTCTCCGAAGACGTCAAACACCCCAAGACAAGCCACACACAAGTTAATAGGCAAAAGCCGCAAGTTCCAGTTAACAAAACGTCCAACACTTCCCTCTCTTTCCCTTCACAACAAATCACTACGCTTCCAAATCATCAAACACTCCCACTGCTCTGCAACAACCTCTATCTCTCTCTTATTCTGCTTCTGCTCCCACATCCCCATTCTAAATCTCTGCTTCATCCCCATCAAACAATTGGGTTAGAGAGATAAAGTAGAGTAGAAAGAGAATAAAAGAAAGAATCCCAATGCTCCTGTCCCAATCCTCACACCATTTTCCTCTTGGATTCTCTCACCTCAAATAAACCCCTTGCTCTCTCTCTCTCACATTCCTCCCCAATCCAACTCTATGAAGAACACCAAATACCATAATCTCTTTTTCCTTCAACTTTCCCATGGCGAGCAATGGAAACAGCAATGGTGAGAAGATAAGTGAAAATGTTAGTGGACATGACAACATCTGCAGTAACACCATCAAGAGTCCATTAAAAAGTGTGAGTGTGAGTAGTAGTAGCACCACCACCATCGGAGGAGACCTATCTGACAAGATCAAGATGGTGAGAAAAAGGGCAGCTTCTGAGATGCAAGTTCAAAGTAGTGACCCTTTTTACAACAACACTACTGGTCTCCGTAGAACAGCACCAATATCCAAAACCAACAACTCTTTGGTTTGCTCTTATCTGGGTCTCCCACCACCCAGTATTGACTCTGCAAATCATAAAGCACATTCAACCCACGTCACCAACCACTCCACTATCACTATTTCACCACCTCCTTGCATAAACCCAATTAGTGTGACATCAACCTCAGCCCACATGGACTCTCTCTCTCCTCATCATCTTCAACAAGCAGCTGGTCATCCTCAAACCCACTCCTCCCCTGCTGTCTGTGTCTTCTCCGGCCTGCCCTTGTTTCCCCCTTCAGAGAGAACCCGAAACCACCCCGGAGTCACTACTGGTCAACAACTACCCGCTCCGACGTCAACTGTTGCTGCTGCTGCTTCTCCATCTAACTTTCCTTTTACTTCTGCTGCTAATTCAATGGAGGACACTGCGGCGGCGACGGCGTGGATCGATGGCATCATAAAGGATCTGATCCACAGCTCAACCCATGTTTCCATTCCTCAGCTTATCCAAAACGTGAGGGACATCATCCACCCTTGCAACCCTAACCTAGCCGCCCTCCTCGAGTACAGGCTCCGGTCACTGACGGATCCGTCAACGAATTACGTGGACAGAAGAAGGGAGGTAACTCCTGCGGGGTTGCATCAACACCAACAAGCACAGGTGCAAAGCTCTTCCGGACTTAAACTCTTTGTAGAGTCGGGTTTGAGCAACAACTTGGCTTACACACTTCCCGATTACAATGTTAGCCCCCAGTTTTCGAACTGGGGGCTAACATTGCCTACCACCACAACCACTACAGGAAACACCCATCAATTACACACCAATCCCACTTGCCCTTCTTCCGTTCCGTCCCAGCTGTCACTAAATCAAGTGCAGCAGCCGCCGCCGCCGCCGCCTTCCGAACCACGGCCTCAACAGCAGCAACAACAGCACGAGTCTAATCAATCTCCACCGGTTGAGGTAGTAACGGAAACAATAGAAACATCGTCGACAAAAGCATTGATTAGAGACAAGAAAGAAGAAATTCGGCAGCAGAAGATCGAGGAAGGATTACATCTGTTGACGTTACTATTGCAGTGTGCCGAGGCCGTGGCGGCAGACAACTTCGAGGAGGCAAACAAGATGCTACTTGAGATCTCGGAGCTGTCAACACCATTCGGAACATCAGTACAGCGTGTGGCTGCATATTTCTCCGAAGCCATGTCGGCGAGGCTGGTGGGCTCGTGCTTGAATATATACGCGCCACTGCCCACTGTGCCGCACAGCCAGAAGGTGGCCTCGGCCTTTCAGGTATTCAATGGGATTAGTCCTTTCGTGAAGTTCTCGCACTTCACGGCAAATCAGGCAATTCAGGAGGCGTTTGAGAGGGAGGAGAGAGTGCACATCATAGACCTTGACATCATGCAAGGCCTGCAGTGGCCGGGCCTTTTTCACATTCTGGCATCGCGGCCTGGTGGGCCACCACACGTGAGGCTTACGGGGCTGGGCACCTCCGTGGAGGCGTTGGAGGCGACGGGGAAGCGTTTGTCGGATTTCGCCGACAAATTGGGACTTCCGTTTGAGTTTATTCCCGTGGCGGAGAAGGTTGGGAACTTGGATCCGGAAAGACTGAATGTCAGCAAGAGGGAGGCTGTTGCTGTCCATTGGTTGCAGCATTCGCTCTACGACGTCACCGGCTCCGACACCAATACTTTGTGGCTCTTGCAGAGGTAATGAATGACCTCTAGCTCAATATCCCTCATTGCCTTTGTTTTTTTCGCTTTCAACAAATTATAGAAAATATATGATACTTTGTATTATATCTTCATTTGTCAATGTTGGTTATGTTTTTGATGGCTTAATTTGTCATTTAAAATTCCATATGCATTCTATCTACACAAGTTTCATTCACATTCACTGGCTAGGGTACGACTATTATTGATGTCATTTTTTATGAATAAACTTAAAAAGAATTCTATACCAAAAAAATTGGGAGAAAAACACACTAAAGTTACACTTGGATTGAGGGATTTTAAATAATGAAAAATGCTATCAAGCTAGCTAGTGTGCACCCCATGACAGCACTGCTCTTAAATAAATGATTTTGAGGTTTGGGTTTATACATTTAAGGAGTTGACACAAATTCAAATTTAATAGTTTAGATTTGTGTTTTAAGGAAATGCAATAATTGATATGATAGTTTTGTTTGTATGTTTGTTTAACTTTGAATAACAAGGTAAAACGTGTTACAGTATTTCAAATTTATGCCAATTAAAGGTTATAGTTGCACAATGATTTATAAACTAAATGACTAATGATGCAGAATATGAAATTATTTCATGATTACGTATCATGAATAATGTGATAGATAACAATTTTATATTTATAAGAATTTCATTAACAATAAATCTCTATGTTTCATTATTATTTCTCATTATTTTAGGAGATAAAATTAAATAGTGAGTTAATATTGGTGGAATTTTCCTCATATATGGAATTCCGATGGTATTATCAAATGCCTAATAGATTCGAGTTAAAATTCGTGAAATAAAATCATACATCTCCTACTTCTCTAGTTTGACATCTCTTTGCCATCCCAATCTAACTCTAATGGATGATGATCTTTTATTCAAATGGCAAACATATTCATTAATCCATTCTTTCATCCATATTCTAAACTACTACTTTTTTTTGGGCGTGGCTCTAAAAGAAAAGCATATGATATCAAGAAAGTGTAGTTTAAATTTCTTCTTGTATATTCTTGCAATTCCATCACACTAAAAACCTTTTTCTGTTTCAATCCATTCTTCATTTCCTCAGTCTCCCTGAACTATAACAACTACATAAACTAGATATATAACTACATTCTCTAATGTGCATCAAAATTCTTGATTTGCATTACATTTGCTTTCATTTTCACTAGTTTTTCACTTGTAAACTCATTTAATTTATAACTACCATACATTTCACAGAAAAGCACTGCATGCCTTTTTTTTTTTCTGTTTGTTTCAACTAGTTGTTTCTTGATATCCTAAGGATACTAATCTATATGTGTGGATGGAAAAATGGATGTAAACATGGCTTCAGATTGGCACCAAAAGTGGTAACGGTGGTAGAGCAGGACCTGAGCCACGCAGACTCGTTCTTGGGAAGGTTTGTGGAGGCCATACATTACTACTCAGCATTGTTTGACTCATTAGGCGCGAGCTATGGGGAGGATAGCGAGTTGAGGCATGTGGTGGAGCAGCAGCTGCTGTCGAGGGAGATCCGGAACGTGCTGGCAGTGGGTGGACCGTCCAGGAGTGGTGAGGTGAAGTTCAACAACTGGAGGGAGAAGCTTCAGCAGTCTGGCTTCAAGGGTATCTCTTTGGCAGGCAATGCCGCGGCTCAGGCCACCCTCCTCCTCGGGATGTTTCCTTCCGATGGCTATACACTTGTGGAGGACAATGGCACTCTCAGGCTTGGTTGGAAGGACCTGTGCTTGCTCACTGCCTCGGCCTGGAGGCCATTTCACACCGCCACCACCCATCACTTCCCACACTCAGTCAACTAGTGGATCGATGCTGCTAGCTGCTTCATTGATGCACCATTCCAATTGGGGATTGGCTTCTTTTGTTAGCAATTATGTGAGATGTGGAATGATCTTTCAAGTTTCCTGTTTACAGATAAATTTTTACTTGGGGGTCTTAGCCTGGACTGCAAAGCTTGTATGGGAATTTGGTTGATATATATAGTGAAGGCATGTTTCGATGTCCCATTAAAATTTAATGTCCTTGTTGACATTTAACTGCATTATTTTTTCTTGTTTTTATTGTTATTTTTTTGAAAACACACATATAGAGAAAAGGTTTGATTTGATTTTTGCTTAGGGAGGGTAAAGTAGAGCTAAACTAATTCTAAACTTTCCATTTTTTGTTGGAACTGAATTGAACCCGTGGAACGGTGAAACCACTTATATTGAACTAATTCCGAATCATATATGAATAGTTGGATCGATTCAGATTCACTTATTGAATCTATTAAAAAGAGTTACAATACAGAGTCCGTAAGCCATATATATCACTAGTGGAATATCATTTTCCTTTGAAATTTTTTATCTCAAATTCTAGTCTAATTAGGTTTCTATTTTAGATTGTATATATTTTATTAGATAATTTCTTATTTGACAAATCTTGGGCTAAACGTCATGAAATTTTATCATGAATTGCCTTCATGAATGATGTGGCAAGTGATAATACCATTGACATTCCGTGTATGGGGGAAATCCCACCAATACTAACTCACCATTTAATTGTTACATCATTCAAGATAAAAATTCATGAAATATATTCATGACGTGTAGCATTGCTCAAAAAAATTATGTTTGGGACTCTATAAATAGTTATAGAGTTTTTGGGTTGAGACTTACAAGAAGGAGAGACATGTGGCCTTGTGAACACTGACGGCAAGAGAGAGTCTCGTGAAGTACACGGAAAAAAACTCTCGATAAATCATGATCTCATTCTTGATGTAGACCGAATTTGACCGAATCATACAAATCTTGAGTTTTGTTTGTGTGATTTCTTTCATGGGATCTCGATGTTCCTTGAACTTCAGTTGTCCCCAAAATAATCTTGAGTTTTGTTTGTGTGATTGCTATATTGCTTTAATAGGATCTTGATGTTCCTTGTGTTCAGCTGTCTCTAAAATACCCCCCCTGCGTGCCCATTTTCATTATCATGTTGGTCTAATAATTCTAATTCCCCACTTCTTAAATGTAATACAATCGATTACTCCTATTAAATTAGGTTTGATGATATAGACACGTCGATACGTCATATAATATATCATTATTATATATATAAATAATAACTTTTGATCATTTTATTCGTATAATCATAAATGAAATTACTAATTTGAAGTGTCGAGCTAAATGTTTGTTATTTTTGTTTTCTTAAATTTTATATTACTTTCTAATTAACTTATAATATATTTTAGATTGCATTGAATCTCATTCTTTTAAAAAAATATATATTAAAAAAACACTTTGTCGTGTCCAATACGTATCATTGTCGTGTTCTAGCCATGTCCAATTAGAAAATAAAATATTCAAAATTCAAGATACGTCTAGTTGTATCAGACATGTGTCCAAGCCGTATCCGCTTGTTCGAAATATATCCGAGTATCCAATACTGTCGCGACACCTCGGAAGAAGTATTCGTGCTTCCTAGGCAGCCACTAGTGGACCTTTTTTCCAAATAGGCCCTTAGGTGACTGTCGAAGTTGCCTAGATTTGAGCCACTCCTAGACCCTTACCATGTAAAATTACCAAACAGCCACTCCGTATCAACACAACTATTCTTCATCACCCATCTTATTTAGGGTTAGCTTATACGATTGAAGGTGTAAGGTGAAAATTTTAAGAGTAAATATCACTGACATCTCCTGAGGTTAATTTGATGTATTGACACGCGCTTACAACTTTGTGAATTTTCGTCACCAATACATCTTGTCAATTTTTTCATTTTTTTAATATGTGAAATGTCTTGATTGTCCGTGATTATTTAAATGTATTTTAATATAAAAATAAAAAAATGACCACAATACCCTTCATGATAATATGTATTGACAACTAATTTTTTTATTTTATGTTAATATTATTATTTACAAAAATAAGTAATTATATATATTTGGTCATATATGTTATAGTATATATATAGTTGAATAGAGAAAAAGAAAGAAAATTTTAATTACTTTTTATTTTATGTTAACATATTATTTATGAAAATAAATAATTATATATCTAGGTTATATATTATAGTATACTGTAAATATATAGATAGATAGAGAAAAAGAAAGAGAAATGTAATTACCTTTTTATTTTATGTTAACATTATTATTTATGGAAATAATAATTATATATAGATTACATATATTATAGTGTGTGTGTATATATATATAGGTATATTCAAAGGAATATTTTGGTCCATTAGAGAGAGTTAAATGAGTAAATTTAGTATTCAAATGAGTTATGTAAGAAATCAAAGGGTAGTATGGTCATTTCACTATCAAAAAGTGCTATGGCATAGTGCACTTTTGACCGGAGGGAGTGCATGTGATATACGGCACAAATCATAGGAAATGTTAGTAACAAAAATTCACAAAATTATAATTGTATATTAATACATCATTAGCTGCATAGATACACAACCAATTAAATTAGCACAAATATCTAAATACCCATCAACTTCTAACACATCGTGTCTTATTACACTCCTATCAATTTTTCCTTTGACATTCTTATATATAATGGAAAATATTTAAAATTATCTGTTTTACACTCACCAATTAAATTAGCACAAAAATCTATATACCCATCAACTTCCAATACATCGTGTCATATTACACTCCTATCAATTTTTCCTTTGACATTCTTATATATAATGGAAAATATTTGAAATTATCTATATTACACTCCTATCAATTTTTGCTTTGACATTCTTATATATAATGAAAAGTATTTTGAAATTATCTCAAAAAATAGTAGTAAACAGAAGTATGAGTAAAAAAATACCTAATTTGTTTTGATGGATACCTTCCCTGCTCCGCTCCTATTGGGACGAGTTTGGAGCGGTTTAATAAAAAACATGACAGGAATGGAGTGAAGGAGAAAATATGTACCGAATTTTGTCACGGGGGATACTTGTCCCACTCCACTCCTATTGGGGCAAGTTTGGAGTGGTTTAATTGAGGATAGGGTGTGGATAGAGTGAAGGAGAAAATTCATACCGGTTTTTGTTATGCATGTTATGCAATTACTATGATAGCCCTATAATAAAAAATATAGGGCATTGAGTTTCTTATCAAATACTGATTTAAAATTTTAAATATATCATTTATTATTAATTTACTACTACATATTAAAACGAATCAATAGTTAATTCGATTTAACTTGACATATTTACACATCAAATAGAATTAAACAAATATAATTATCCTGTACGGAATTAATTTCAACCCAAATCTACTAATTTCGTTTCGAGTTCCATTGGTACTGAATGGTCATCCCTACTTCTTTGTTACAACATTAGGTCACCTCCATAATCAGCAAGTTTTTTGCACTTTTGTCAAAATTAAATTTAAAATTCAACCTAATTTTGTTCTAATTTCAAGCTACTAATTTCGTGTTCTCAAACTACCCTAAGGAGACATTTTGTTACGACCAAAAGTAAAATCTAGTAGTTAAAGATGAGTCTCTTACTCGTTGGTACAATGCTGATGTTACAATTGAAGATGGAACACTACTAAGATTATTCAAGTCAGTATTTCATCTAAATTATTATTCTCTCCATTTGCAATTTCAAAGCACCATATTTCCAAATGCAGCGAAACAGATTATACTGACCAAAATTCTAGGTCCGATACCTACCATCTCAATGTTAGTCAAAGTTGTCATCAAAGATTCTACAGTGAATCCTCAGTCCTCACATTAATAAGGAATATTAAATTTGAATTGATACAGAAAGTAAAGATGATTCTGTCTATTATTTTTCTCACCACCTTGGGAAAACAAAAAAAACTTACAATAATCAATATAAAAAAAAAAAGGAAAAAGAGAGAGAAGAAAATTGACATGCTTAAGGGAATCAAACATTTGTTTCTCACCCAAAAATCATTTATGTAATGAATAGCCATTGATCTTCTGGAAAAACACATGCATATAGGCTTTCCGTGTATAGAGATTCATGGCTCCACTTCCCTCGCACGATGATGCTAAACAACAAGGCAGAGAACCGAGCTCTTCCTCTGTCCCTGCATTGTCCAATATATTTCATGTCAACTGTCACTAAATATCCCCCAGGCCTATCAGCCGCACCCACCACTACAATTCTCTACTTTCTGTCTTGCCTGAAAGTAGAAAAAATTTTCTTCCAGTTCATTGCAAGCCATAGCTCAAGAGAAAAAATTCTTCTTCACCTAGAAAGCGGACATCACACGTTGTGCATCTTAGGTTTCCCAGAAATGAAGAGTGGATCATAACTCTCTATGGATTTATATTGCAATCACTCAAGAACTGATTTTCTAGATTCAGAAACTTCTTCCAATAACCTTTATATTTTGGAATGCCCAGCTCAAGCCAAGGTTTCATGTTCCCATTAAAATGCAACACTGCGGCTTTCTTAATTGCATGGATATCCAGGCCATAATCATGACCTAATCCTGACAATACCCAGGTATCATCAAGAGCATGAACCAGGCCTTGAAAAGTAAGCAAGCTTGCGCGCAACGTAACACCTTCAGATAATACCTTTCCTTTGCCCAACTGCTGGTGTTCATCAGAAAATAAAGGCAAAAGTCAGAAAACTTAATTGGTTCTGTAGTGACATTGTTGTTGTATATACTATATACTATTAAAAGACTTTAATTGAATGTGCTTCAAAAAATAAAATGCAGGGATTATTACAATGGCAAACCAATGGAGGAACAAGATCAACCAGATATTGTTAGAAAGATGAACAAGAAAAACAAAAAAATGAAATGGTGGTGAAGTATAAAAAAAGTAAAAATAAAAAATAAAACCCAGGTAACCATATCACCATGAAGAAGCGGCCCTATATACAATATACAAGGATTTCTGTACTGTAAGGACATAAATAACACCTAGAAAATCATATCTCAATCTTTCTTATATTAAGGACTATTTCACAAAGGGAAATGATGTTCACCTCTACTTTTGTAATCTTGCTCTCCACTTGAAATGACACAATTTTTCCTTCAAAAGCACTCCCACACTCTACAATTATACACCTAAAATAAACATTGAATTCCACTTTTGACACATTTTAGGGTTACTTGTGTCATTTTCTTCAATAAAAAGTCAAAAGGAGAGCAAGTGAAAGTAGAAAAGTGGAGTGCAAAAATCACATCCTTTAACAAAACTAGACACAGCCTAATTGTGCTAAAAAGAAAAAAAAATCCACGTCAAACACTTTCTCAAACTACAGGATACTCCCAGCTTAAATGCAATTAAAGGAATTGAGAAAAGTCAGGTTCAAAAAATTGCCACTCACCTCTTGTACCAACCTCTGAAAGGTATTAGTAAGATCTCGCTCCCTCCACCTGACCAGATCAACAACATTGAGTCCAGACATCCAAGCACAAGAATTTCCATCCAAACCTTTCTCACTTAAATAATTTGCAAGCAGACCCAACCTCACAGCACAGGACTGCACGGCACCGATCACTTTTTCCTTCATGTTAAGGCTCCATAAGGTTGACAAATCTTGTTGGACAACAACATCATCATCCAGGACAACAACTTTATTCAAAGTCGGGAATATTTTAGGAAGGAGATAGTGTGAATTAGAAAAAACAGAGATGTATTCTGTTCTACTTTGGGTCATAGATGGTTTATCATTGCCAAAGGAAACACGGAATTCCTCAGGCAACGACAGATGTAACGGAGTTGCATTATCATGATCCTTCAAATTAAGATCTTCAATGTTCAACACTTGAACTGTTGCTTCCTTGTATTTATTTCTGAAGAACCATAACTTCATGGCAAAGTAATTCTGTCCATCTGTCAGCACATGAAAAACTTGATTCCCACTCTCCTGAAATGTTAAAACCAATCAGTTCCATTAACAAAACTAAAGCAAATTTAACATTTAGATTAATTAGTGTACATAACAGAATGTATGGAACGTACCTCTGCATGCATTACAGTTGAGTTAATTACTACAGATGATGCGAGTACATTGCTGGAGAATATAACATAGTGGTGCAATGCTGGATTCAAATATTTCTCAGCCAGTGATTCCTCCATATCTAATGAAGGAGATCTAAAATATTCCACAGTTAGTCGCATCAAAAGACAGTGTAGACCTTTTGGCATGGTTTGGACAGCAAGTTGATAGAGGAAGGCACTCTGCTTCATGTGGAAGTTAGCTTCGTCCTCCGTCAGATCGACTAATTGTCTCAATTTCTTGTCAACATTATTACAATCCACAGGGAATGATTTTGCTCTGGCTATGACATCTTCCATCTTATGCAGCTTTTTCTCAATCCTAATGGAATAGGCAAAATCATGATCAGTGTTCTAGAGACTAATAAAATTGGGCTGACTTACAAAGAATTTTGCTGGGAAAATAAAACCATAGAAAGGAAAAAAGTAAATTGATAGCATAATAACAACAGAGACTTTTATGCTTATGGCATGAAGAATGCAAGCACTGCAAGAAAGTGGAGTGTAAGTTCAGTCTGCTGATTGAACATAGCTATCCAAAAAGGAAATAGATGTGTTTGCTTATTGATTACCCTGCTAACGATAGCAGCAAGATACATGCTGAAACACTGGAATGCATTGAATTGATACTGGGCTGGAGTGCTCAATAACAAAGATATCATCAGCAATATATTTCATAGGAATTTACAAGTAACATAGACCAATAATGCACTAGAACAGATAAGTGATTTGGTCCGAATTGAAGATGCCAAATGGATAATATTGAAAGCCAAAGAACATGCCATATGACTTTACATAGATAGGAAAAGATGGATTCATGTAGCCAAACTAATTTGAAAATAAGTCTTGTCAAGTTGAAACGAATCGACTTAATTGGACTGATATAGTTTGATCATGTTCAATAAAAATTAGAATTGCAGCAGAAAAAAATGTGAAATGATTCGCCCTAAGATGGCTACAAGGGCAACAAAGAGAAGAAAAAGAACATAGGTCATGGATTTAGGATGAAAGGAGAAACATCATACCATGTCATCTGACAAAAGATTGGCCCTAGATAGCACAAACTGGAAAAGAATAAGTCCTAAAAGTGACCCCCAAAAAAGGGGAATGGTTAAGTTTATTTAACATGCTGAAGTGCCTGTTAGAGGATTTAAATATTAAAAGTTACACCCTTTCTAACAGCTTAAGCTTTTAGAGTATATGGTTGTTAACAGTGCCAACTACCTACCTCTAAACATTTTTGGATGGGCAAACGCATGGTATATATCATACATTTATGTACCAGAATTGTAAATGGCAGGCCTCAAGCTGTAGGACTGCATATGTTAAAATAAATAAAATGTCTAAAAGAAAGAATTGTGAGTCAAACAACTTGCCAATGGGCCCTGTTATGAATGTACCAGGAAACCCTAGGCCACGTAAAAGTAAAACATGCATAGGCAGTACAGCTAAATATACAATACAACATGACCTATGTAGTGAAAGAATTTGTTGATGGTCCACATTATGTAAAAAGCCATAGTAAAATCATTTGTATAGGTTTGAAGTACAGAAATTACATTCAACTAAACAAACATGCACAAAAAAATGTGATATTAAACTTAGCAAGCAGATCCACGGGCAATTAGCAGACACTTTGCTGCACCAGAGGAAGCATTTAAAATTCTTATAGCTCAGGCCAATGGATGGATGTTAGGAAATCATAAAGTCATCATCACTTACTGCGGTGGAAGATCTTTATCTGTTGTAGCTTCGCTGAGAATACGTTCAAACTCTTGAATGTTTTGCTTCATTTCACGCGATAGTTTGTCATGTGCTGCAAGCTTTACAATACTAGGATAGTAAGCCCGAGCCACATATAGCCGGTCCTTCATTTGCTTCACCATAGCATCTTTCATTTTTTCCCTATGTTCACGACGCCATAAGCAGTAGCTCCCAAATTTCATCTCACATGATTTTTCACTCTCATCAACACCTTTCATATCTTCAGCAACTTGAACTGTACCATCAGTTGTAGTGCTCTGCAACCAATTTTGAAGTTAAATTTAAGCCACAGATTAAGTGGAAATTCAAAAGCATGATGACAAAATTCAGTCACTCATTCATACATTCTCTCTGGGATGCGGTTTTGGCACATTAATAGGCACTGGAAAACCTGTGAATAATTTCAGAAAAGGGAATAAGAATGAGTGAGCTTCAATTGTTAAGAGGGAAAGGACTATGACAACAATTTACAAAAGAAGGGGAACATGTTCTATTAACCAAGCAGAGCATCCCTACCACTGGTTTTATTCTCAGGCTTAGCTTCCTCAAAGGAACCTCTTTTAAAATCCTGATCAAAGTATATACAACACAATGAGAAAAACAGGGTCATAACATTATTTTAGATGCATGCAGTATCAGAATTAACCAAAATCCAAATCCAAATCCTAGCTTCGGATACAAGTATTTTTGGCTTCTAAAGAATCATATAGAAAAAATGAAAGCAAAGGGCTAAAAGCGTATGATGAAGACAATTAACAAAGAAAAATGACGACTGAAAATGGTTGAGTACACACAGACTTAAATGTAGACTTCGATAAGGCGACAACTAAAAGGTCTGGTGAACCCCGTCAGCATTAACGGGAATACTTAGTCTCCTATGGAAGTCAACAAAAGAGATCCCCCATCAAATCCCTGAATATTGGAAAAATTAGAATAAACATGACTCCCGTATACTTCTCCAAAAGAATATATTAAGGCTAGAAAGATTTAGAAAGAACATGTAAAAACCTAAAGCAACAACCAAGGAACTAATTGAGACTTGAGAGACCAAAATATGAAGCACATGCATTTGGAAGCAATCCAATAGCTTTCAATGGTTATAAGCTGAGAGAATAAAAACAAGTTACTAAAGAAGAATGAAGGAATCTGTTTTTTTAACAAAGAAAAAGAAAACTCAGTCTCAGCTGCAGGGTATGAACTATAAAGAGGACTACTAAGTTAGTAGAAAATATAAGTCAGCCAGCAAAAGGTTGGGCATCATACGAGTAGCACTTGATATAGTAGCTTTCTTCTTCCTTTATTTATTTATTTTATTTTTGGAAATACAGAACTTAAAAATAGTAACCTGACAAACCTGCTTCACAGCTAGACCATGACACATAATCCATAGGGGAGCTCAGTTCATAAGAAGACATAACCAATGCAAATATTTTAGGACAACTAGTAGTGGAAGAATGAGAAAACAAGTACAGCCAAACCAAATAGAAACAAACAAACAGTTCAAAGGTTGAATATGAATATAGAGCAGCTTCAACATAGTTGTTAAAGGCTCAAGGCGCACGAGCCTAAGCGCAAGACGCAATATAAGGTGCGAGCCTGATCGAAGTAAGGTGTGTGTGCAATAATGCATATTAATTTTAGGTATATAAAGAATAATTAAACAATGCAACACAAAATTGTCAATATCAAAATACAGAATTTTTTCAACATAATAATTCAATGCATTAGCTAAACCAGCATACATATATCTTTTTTATTTGCAAGTGTATTCAATAAAATTAACGTATAATCATAACAATTCAAGATATGCAACACAAATAATAATGGGATTTCTAATATATCAATTAAGAGGATCAGATAAATTAATGCTCATAAGTATTTTCATATGCATTTGCATTATGAAACAATTACAAAATTTAGTCATGCAAACTTTAAACATATTTATCATAAATATTCAAAAATCAGGCACTAAATGCAATTACTGTAAGTAGTGAACCATAAATTTATGAATTTTGTTAATTATTTCATAAAGTTGAACAATATGATTCATTAAATATGATATAAACATTTTAATTTAATAGTCATTAAATAAAAAGGAAAATGATATGAAATAAATGATTAAAAAATAAAAGGCGTGCTTTTTTGAGCCTGAAGCCTAATAAAAAGCACGAGCCTCAGGACCTTATGTGAGCCTGACTGTACTACATTGAGGCGCTCTAGCTAAGCCTTGACAAGCCTGGGGCTTTTTTGGAGCCTAGATGCACCTTTAACAACTATTAAGAGAGATAATCAGAAGAACAAGGAGAGCCTCTTGAGAAGCACAAACACTTCTAAGGATCCATTTCCGTGTTGGATATGTGTCAGACACCGACATTTCTCAGACACTCCCAAACATGCGTGTGACACATCTTCGACATTTCCATAATTTGAAAATAAATTTCTTAATTTCAAACGCATGGTCAACACTTATTAAAAACGAACTAACATGTGACTAATGAATCTTTATTGTCGGATACAACTTTTCTTTAACATGGAAATAAACTATTATTGTAACTTGTAAAAACAATCAAATTAAAGGTTTATATAAAATTTATATTAAGTTTGATGTTCCATGGAAGGGAGTGATATAGAAGTAGGAGAGAAATCATCAATTTATGTATATATACACATACATGCATACAATACAAATGTATGCAAATATGTCATATCAACTTATGTCTCTCTATATTCGACATGAATGACTATAACTATATAATTCACAAGTTACAAATTTCATGTTACAATTGTAAAGTACTAATTTCTCACATATAATATTTTTTTTGATAAATAAATTTCTCACATATAATATGATTTTCGTATGAAATATATATTATTGCCATGTCCTCACGCTCTGTTTTCTAAATTTTTAAGATATGTCGTGTCACTGTTCATGACACGTTTTATGTCATGCTTTTTAGAGAGCCTCACATCAAAATAGAGTGGTGCCGAAACAAGGTTAATGTACATCAAGGATATGAAAGTTAGGGTGACATGTCAAGAGGACTTTCATCTCCATTAATCTATAGAAATTCCTCAATGGTGTTGCAGAATCTATGGAAAATCAGCACTTCTATCAAGTGATTTTGATTGCATTGCTGAAAAATAGGTAAGGGTGCTCTTGAATTGGTGGTGGTAAGTCTAATTATATTTAAACTGACAATATTAAGAAAATAGGAAAGAAGCAGAACAAAGTCGAGAAGGAAATTTGTTGAATACAGCTTCAAGTAAAAAAGATTAAGCTGCAACTATTCGATTTAAATTTTATCTACCTCTGAAGAGATTTAGGAGGCCAAAGCAAACCCAAGTGAGCCAAGGAGATGGCTGCTCTAACTCGAGCCTGTAGGACTGTAATTACGTGAGATCCGTGGGCAAGCTTTTGAATGTATAAAGCAAGGATCAAGCTTTTGAGACCTGTGGACACTGTTCAACCTCAGCTCTAAGAAGATCAAGCTTGATTCACCATGGACTTTGAACACCATATCCAAAGCATCACTTTTTTGTCTTTTTTTTTTTTTCTTTTCACGCAAAGCATTTAATCAATTCCTCAAGGCTATTTGTATTGAGTTCTGAAAATATTACTTTAGATAATGGGGTTTTGCTATGATCAATTTCAGGCACACCTTCAAAATTTAATAAACTGTTTGGAGAAACTGAAGGGTTGTCGATAAGGTGGAAGAACCTGTAGATAGTTTAAGGACCACCTTTGATTGCTTTAGAGCAAGGATGACAGACACATAAATATAAAGCCTACAATCATATGGGAATGTTAGCTTTAGACCTCAGGATGAGAAGTTTAAAATAGTTCCTTCTACTACTACTGCTCTAGCCAATCCCCCATTGCTATCACAATAGCAACACTACTGCCTCCTAAAGGGTGCAACAACATGATTGTGACTATGGGATTATGACTGATATCTAAGACTTTGTAGGCAAATCTGATCATAAATTGTAAAATCAACGTTATATTTCGTGGAACATGCCTGCATCTATTGATTGCTTTAGAACAAGGACGCGAGACATCTAAAAATATAACTTCGCTAGAACCAAATGGGAATGTCAACTTTAGACCTCAGGACGAGACTTCTTAAAGGATTCAATACAATAGAACTAATGAAAAGCACATCAGCTTAGTTTCTTCTACTACTACTGCTCTAGCCATTCTCCCATTGCTATTACAATGGAGCCACTATTGCCTCCTCAAAAGTCTACAACATTATGGTAACTAAGGAGTTATAACTGACGTTTAAGACTTTGTAGGGAAGTCGGAAACTAAAATTTTAGTTTGATGGTAAATTTCGTGGAACAAGCCTCCATCTATTAGGCCATTCTCAATGCAAAAAGTTTCTTGAGGGAAGCATGATGACAGAAAAAGGTAAATATTGAATATTTATACCAAGTGTGCTTCTCATCACATGTAGCAAAATTTTTGGTCAAGTATAACTCATCAAGAAAAAAAGAGTCAAGTATTTTTTCTTGTAAATTCCACAACAATATGCTAATATTCGAGTTTTATTCATGTTCTACTAGATTTTAGTGGTGAAGGTATTAATTTGTAAATTTGCCAATCAGGGATTGTTGTAACGGTCCACTAGTCATATTCTTGGATCAAATTAAGTTCCTATGTTTTTTATGTGATCTTTCACAGGTGTATAAAACTCTTAGTGGTCAAAATTTATTCTTATTTAAGAGAAGTGAAGCCTAAATTATTGGAGGTGAGATTCTTCATATTTGGTAAGTCATTAACCTACAACTAGACTCTAATGATCCTTCTTTTGAAGGGTAAAAACCCTACATCAATAATCTAAATTCTTACATCTACAGATCATTCAACCCAAAAAGGAAAAGAAATTGGGTTTGCTTTTCACAGCCCAAGAACAACCCCTAATTCATTTTTAAGACATTATCCACCTTTCCTAAATGAAATGTAAACCTTTCCCCCTCTCTTCGACCTTCAATTCAACATCCAAATCAACTCAACAAAGCATTTTCCCAACTATTTAGAGTCAGGTATATAAATCATGTTTGCCATTCCACTCTAAGGTCATACATTAGTTAAACCACATATGCCCTCCGTTAAACCACATGATATGATATCATATCTTTCCTGACTGTCTCAGTCCATGTTAATTTTGGTCTTCCCCCTCCGCTAAACTTCCCCTCAATAAGAACCATGTCACTTCTCATAGTTAATGCAGTTATAAGGCATCTTTGCACATCACTAAACCATCTTAAATGATATCCTCTCATTTTATCTTCAATCAGTGCTACTTCGACCATTTCATTGATCTTTTCATTTCTAATTTCATCCTTTTGTCTTGTCGCACACCTTCTCAACATGAACACTTTTCCCTCACTCATCTATGAATATGTTGTTTCTTAGTTGCCCAACATTGTCCCGTGAAGTATGGCTGGTCTAATAATAGTTTTATAATATTTATCTTCCAATTTTAGAGTTAAATGCGATCATGTGACATGCCAAAAGCAATCCTCCATTTATCCCACAATCAAACAACTTCCACTCGGATGCAATGTCTGCAAACTCCGATAATCCGATTCTTTATACTCATGCTTACGCATGTTATACAAGTTCCAAAGTTTGTCAATACAAAAGGCACGGGACATTATCTAAAGAGTCATCCTTATAAACAGGCTGCAATAACACAAGTTGATTCCAAGGGGAAAACACTGTAATGTTGCATACAAAAGAGGGAATTTATGATAAGTTGATTATACAGCCGACTGTGGTGATCATAAATCCTTTCTTGTCCTCGTTGTTGTACATTTGTGTCAACATGTGAAATCAACATTATGCAGTAAATAAACAATGCACGAAGACAAGTTTGGTTATGTTGGAGTTGTTTTACACATTACAATAATGCAATCACTGTTTTTTTTTTTTCCCTTTTTTTGTGGATAAAGGTTCACCAATAAATTTAGTTTCAACAAGGTGTCAACATGTGAAATCAACATTATGCAGTAAATAAACAATGCACAAAGACAAATTTGGTTATGTTGGAGTTGTTTTACACATTACAATAATACAATCTCTGTTTTTTTTTTCCCCTTTTTTTGTGGATAAAGGTTCACCAATAAATTTAGTTTCAACAAGACTCAAGGGCCACATAAACATGTCTCGTGATAGGAGCTGTTTGGGAAGACTAAAGGCGGTTCTTCTTCTTCTTTAATGGGGATTCATCAAAACCATTTCTCTTGTCAAATCCAACAAACAAAAACAACTATTTTTGTGTATCTACACAACAATACTAACAAAATCACCTAAAAAGAAGTGTATCCATTGGAAACAATCCCTAAAGTATACAAATCAGAAAGAAAGATTCAGAACCCATTCTCTCTCCCACCCAGAAAAAAAAAAGTAATTAAAAAACCATTAACAAGCTAAAGCATGTAGAACTTAGACAAAGAGACCTATTGGGGTTTGCACAAGCTGGTTGCATTTTTAGTTACAGTTTTTTTTACCTCGCTTTATTATCTGGAGGAGAAAGGAAGAGGGGGATTTTCATATCCATAACAATTTCTCTTTATCTTAAATTTATTTTCTTTCCTAAGCATAAGTTGTTGTTTTGGTGGCTTAGGTGAAGTAGTGGTGGTTTCAAGAAACAGATGCACTGTGATGGTCATTAATTTGTCATGGTATTTGACTGGTAAAAATTGTTGCTGCTCTGTCAATTTTGGGGCCAATATTCACAAGATCAAGTCAGTGGCTCAGGATGTGTGGGCCTTTTTTTTGCCATTTTCGGAGTTTGTTGGTTATGCCAATATCCACGAGCAGCATGCTTGCAGCTTGGTTGGTTGTATAGTGGGGATTCAAGCTTGTAATGCTTGGAGGGCTGCCCCCCTTTGTTTGTGGTGGGGCTTATGGAGGGAGAGGATTAGAAAATCCTTTGACAGGGAGGAGACTCCTATTTGGGAGCTCAAGTTCAATATACTTCGATCATTATTTTTTTGGATTCATGGTAGATACCGTAAATTTGTGGAGGAGCTTTTGATGTTTGTGGATAGCCTGAGGGTTTAGTGGTTATATTGTTCTTTGTCTTGTAATCGGGACGTGTTCCCCTCTTGAGCACCTCTCTAATATACTTTACTTCTAAAAATATATATATGTTCACAAGCTAAAATCAGTTCAGATGAAAATTTGATTTGTGATGAACTAAGTAGATCAGACTCAGGACCCCATGAGTTTGGGACTCAGTTTCACACAGAGGTCCTACAAATTTCTACTAGAGCAACGAGCTACAATTGTGGACTTTCAGAAGTGTTGGATTCTATTGTCAAAATTTCAATTAGGTTTGGACAATATATGAAGGCAACTCTAAGAGTATCCTCTATTCTTATGATATTCTCTTTAGCAAACCTCAACATGTTGATCGATCTATAGTTCAACACCATACTTATTCAAAACCAATAGCTCATGGTGGTCCTTCAATTCACTGGTACTTTTATGTGCCAATGCAGACACACTTGTGGGTTACTCATCATTGAGATCCACCAAACTCATATTTTGCTTGAAGACTGGGTTCAAGTTCGTTGCTAAACTTTGTCCCAATTGAGGAAATGATTCAGTAGCAACAAGGAAAAAACAAGTTCATAGCAATTTATGTGTATCATTACATATGTAAAGTATTTTAGTAATTTTAATATTACTGAATGTAAGGTGTCTATGTTATTATGTCTGGCTATTGGATTTGTCATTTTATATTATTTTGTTACAATTGTCAGAGGAGTAGGTAACTAAAAGGGAGAAGAAGAGCAGCAGGAGGAGGAGGAGAAGGGGGGAGGGGGGAGGGGAGGGGGAGTTAGGCGTAACTGTTATTTTGTAATTAAATAATAGTCAGAATTCTAAGGCACTCTAGCTGAATGAAGGAAATAAGGACATAAAAGAAAATTTCTTCCATACAATGGCTTATGCACATATAATAGATCTAATGATATGTGAGAGGCTGTTATAAATGGGGTGCAGGACAGAAGAAATTATGATATTAAAGATCACAGGTTCATGGTTTAGGTCTCAACTCTCTTGGGGAGGCAGACAATGAGTGGTTGGAACATCCCTTCTAAAAGAAGAGTAATTAATACTTTTGAAAATTTGAATGGGAATAAAGCACTTAGGCCCAAAGGGATGGCTATGGCGCTCCTCCAAAGTGCTAAGGGCTGATCATGGAGAGTGTTCTGCTGGATCTGAATCACTTTCACGACACAAAGTTTTGATGCCTCACTTATAGGCAGATTGAAAGAAAGGAGAACAATAAACTTCAAACCAATCAGCTTGGCAGGTAAAATGTATGGCTAAGGTGTACTGAGGCATAAAGCCACAAATTGCTTTTACAAGCAGTTGCCAGTTTGTCAAATTTTAGATGTGGTTTTTAGATGATTAGTGTGTGCATTTTACGCTTAAAAGTAGTGAAGTTGGAGTGATCTACAAGCTAGATATTGAGAAGGCATATGATTGTGTTCATTAGCATTTCCTTTTATATTTAATCAAAAGATTTGTTTTGGGCCTAAGTGGATTGAGGCTTATCTAGTTGTATCCTATGCGAAAAATGCATATAAAAAAATCTAAAAAGGAAATTTTACAGGACGATTATTTGGTTAGCTATATTGTATGGCACAAAGTGTCAGGTGTTAAAAAGAAACAAGAACAACGCATCCATGTAGCGGAAATAAGGATGTTACGATGGATGATAGGAGTAACTAGAAGTGATAAGATTAATAATGAACGTGTAGGGAGAAAACTAGGATTAGCGTCTATTAATGATAAAACTCGAAAAAGTAGATTTAGTCATATATAATATAGACCCGAAGATGCTTTAGCTAGAAGAGGAAAATTTGTTTGCCTGAAAGGTAAGCGAAAAAGAAACCAATAAAAACTTACATGGGATGAAATAATTAAAATTACTTTAAAAAATGTAATCTAAGAGGAGACATGGTGTATAATGGGAAAGCATGGAAAAAGAGAATTCATGTGGCCGACCCCATTCATATGGGATAAAGGCAAGGATGACGACAATGACGTTGTTGATGATGGATGATACACCCGTTTGTTTCTTTGTAAGTTCAAGAGATTTCAAGCAATGAGTCCTTTTATCTTCCTTTTCAATTTGGTAATGGAAGCGTGGTAGGATGTCAACAACAGTTAAAGCACATAATTATGTCAAGAGGTTTTAAGGAAGGCAAACTCGAGGAAGATTAAGTCTCTATTTACTACCTCCTGTTTTGAATGTGATACCATTATTATTTGTGGCGCAAAGGAAGAGATATTACAATATCTGGGGTGTCTATGTTTTGCAGCCGTGTCCAATTGAGAGTAAATTTAGAGCACTCTAAGTTGATTCCCATATGGCCATTGTCCTTTATTGGCACGTCTAGGTGGTTTCAATCAATTGATATCCTACACTAAATATGCAGAATTAACAATTCTCCATCTGACCATTTATCAAAGACATAACGTTGCAGAATAGCTCAAGGATTCAATGTCAAGTCCTAATAAAGAAAAGCTCTCTACAATTTAGACTTTACAGATCGCTGGATGCATTGAGCAAATAAAGTAGAACATTACCAAGCAAACTACTAGCCTGTGGGTAAATTAATATAAGTACTCTAAAGCCATAAAAGCCACTAACTTGTTGGATGACCAGTTTCACTTCTCTCCTCGTGCTACTTCAAGAAGGAATATGGTAAAAAAAGAACAGGATCTTGGTTCTCCAAATTTCATGCTACACAAAGCCACGGAATCAAATGTCTCCTTGGTTGTCCTAAGAAAGGATATGATCTAGGTTCCTTAAACAGAATCCAAATTGCTTCTCTAGCAACCATGCTTGCGGTCTGCCAATACTCCAAGAAATTCAATTTAGTAATGTGAATCACAAATTCAGACTACAAATTTTTTGAACTTGGTCACCCATGCTTCCAAAATCTCACTTTTCGAAAACATAACATTGATGGTACTGCTGATCAACAATCTAAACACCAATACTTTAGCAGTAGCATAGAAGTACAAGTAACAAATTGCACTCTAAAAGTCCAAGACCTTTTTTCTATAACAAGGACCTGTCTATGTGGCAAAGTCACCTTTACAGGGGGAAAAAAAGAGTACCATTTAAAAGAAGCTTTCATAGAACAACCAGAAATTAGGCAACGAAGCACTGCCCACTTCCTTTCCCACAAGTGAAGCAATAAATATAATATAATACTCTTCTCAATAAGTTAACAGTGCAAGAAGTTGAGTCTTAACCATCAGAGCAGTAGGCAATGAACCTTTGGAAGAGTTGGTCTGAATCTTTGTAAAAGGTCGGCTACGTTTTTTGATTTGTCCTGCTACAAAAATTCAATAAATCAATTACAAATTAGTATACATACATATAAATAAAGTACCAGATTATATCTCACTAAAAAATAAATGAGAAATGACAATAAAAAGAAAAAAGTGCCTCTGCTTCTGCTGATCAGGAGACAGAAAGCATTCAACTTAAAACATCACCAATAATTCAAATCGGTGAAATTTCCACAATGGATAAATTTTTTGGATGACTATTGATAAGTTCAACAAATTGCCAGTGTTCCAAAACAAAACACATTACCTTTGACTGATTTGTGCTGTTACTGCCATCATGATGATCATAAACTCTAATATCATTCTAATTCCCACCGGAAAAGGGAAAAAAATTAAATTAAAAATAAAATCATTAATATCAACATTAAAAAATTAAAATCACATAATGGCACTAAATTGATGAATGCATTTAGAAACTTACTGAAGTTGAACTCTGTTGTTCAGTTGTGTATCCTGCAGAATATACAGAATAAGTCGAATTCAGTTTCAACATAGATATTACTAAAAAACAGAAGTAAAAATGCTTTTTTGAGTACTTAAAAAAATGTCCAGGTGTTCCAAAATTAGGAGTTCAAATCAAGAAATATACCCTTATAGACTATGAATACAACATAATCCCACATCATATTATATTCATGACACGAAGAAATCCAAACATTAACAGAGATCAACGTTTAATTAAGGATCATACTATCCATATAGTAAATCATATTTGAAATGGTAAAGGCAAATGAAGTACATTATTCACACCAGAATGCACATCATAAGCGAATATAACCTATTTATCAAATGAATTACACTAAATGTGCTTAAACACATCACAATCTCTACTGCAGATCTGAAAATAGCAGAAGAAGATGATTGCGAATTAGCATAATTGGAAACAAATTAAAGACGAAATGACAATACATGAACACAGCAAAAATGGAACGAATTGTAGAAAAGGTTCTTATACACATCAAAATCTCTACTCTCGATCTAAAAATAGTACGAGAAGTGCATTGCAAACTGAAGAGACTGACAGATCTAACCAAACAAACATTATTTTTATATGTTCATATATATAAATATATATAGAGAGAGAGAGAGATAGAGTATAATTTGTAATACCGGATGCGGAGAGAAAGCCGTTATGGAGGCCGAGTAAGAAAACGAGGGGAACGAGCATGGAAAGGAAAACGAGGCCGAGGACAGCAATTACGAGTCCTTTCCATCGCCTCTTCGCCGGAAGAGTGTAAGACGAACCCTTCATTTCGTCTCCCTCACTCTTCCCTGCCCTTCTTCACGCTACGCTACTACTGTTTTGCCTCTCCTTTTCCTTTTCCTTTCCCTTTTGCTTTTTCTTTTTCCTTTTTCTATTCTTTGGAACAATCGCAACCAGAATTATCAGATAAAAGTCCAATCTAGATGCAATGCCTCAGCACTGAGAGAGAGAGACTCTCTTCTCCTTTGCTTGTTATTCCTTCGAATCACAGTTACATTCTAGACAGAGAGAGAGAATTGCAAATGAAATCAGCAGATCTAATGGTCTTCAACCAGATCAAGTTTATACAGCCGACATTCACATGTTGGTTTGGACAACTTCTATGAATATAATAATAATAATAATAATCATAATAGTAATTAAATAAATAGAAGCAAATATACTATTATATATCACCAGTAATAATTTTCTTTTACTTTGCGGTGGATAAGTTCGTATTATAATTCTAGATTGCAACAATTCTACCCCTAACCCTATCAGAGAATTACTTTACTTCCAAGTTGATGTGTTTTAATAGAACTGCTATCACATCTTATTCCTAATCTTTAAAATGAAATTTAATAATCTCTCCAAAGTCCAATCCGAAATAAATGTTCATTCCTATAAAATGGATATATCCTAAAGTGGGTGCCATTTTAGAAGTCACTTTAAATTTATCGAATAAAATGCTCTAACACTTTCTCATATTTGAATTTATTGTTCACATATTAAACTTGTGTCAAAAACTGACTTTAACACCTTCCCTCTTCGAGATTTGGTTAAACTAGTCATGACACTCTATGTTGCCAAAAATACTCTCAGATTTTTCATCTTAATTAGATATTTGCTGAATAAATTATTATTTATGTTACATAATTCATGATTAGTTAAATTAATTTTTAATTACATAGTTTGTTAAATTAATTATTATTTATGTTACATAGTTTATAATTCAAAACAAATTATTACTTATGGAACATAGTTTATTGTTAATTAAATATTTGTTGAATAAATTGTTATTTATGCTACATAGTTTATTTTTAGTTATAAGATTTGTTAAACAAATTACAATTTATGCAATAAAGTTTATTATTATTTACGTAGTTTGTTATATAAATTATTATTTATGTTATATAGTTTATTATTAATTATATATTTGTTAAATAAATTGTTATTTATGTTATAGTTTATTATTAAATATATGGTTAAGTACAAAAAAATCCCTCGCTATATATAAAATGTGCAAAAAAACACCTTGTTATTTGGTATGTGCATATAAATTCTTATAATTTCAAAATTTAGAGCAAATTATCCCTTCCAGTCAATTCTGACAAAAAAAAATCTTTAAAAGTCCCGAAATACCCTTTTCAAATGACCAAAATGCCTTCTGCCATGTTTAGATGCCTCTTTTTCTCCGAGTAGCATTTTTTTCTCTCCACTGCTGCATCAACTTACATGCACTCTCTCTTATATGCCTCCTACTCTTCAGCAGTACACTCATGTAGTACACCATTCTCTCTCTCTCTCTCTCTCTCTAACTTTCTCTCGATTTTCTCCTCCCATACTTATAAGTTATAACGATACTGAAATTAAGCTAAAAAATGGTGGAAATTAAGGCATATATCATAGAGGTTGACCAGGTTGTTGTCTATGATCATAGATGGGTTTTGAGAGAGAGAATCTTCATTAAGGTCGCTTTGATTTTCAGTAAAGACCAACAAAATCAACAAAGAGAAAATCTTTGTTTGCGAAAATTCAATTCAATCAAGGCAAAAAAAAAAAAAAAAATTAGCTTCAATTTTGTCCTAGTCGTTGATGTATTGATTTCCACATACATGCTATTATATGTTTGTAAAAATAGAGCAGACCCATTGCCATATATTTACAAACCCATTATATATATATATATATCGTTTATACGTTTGTAAAAACATAGCAAACCTACTTCCATATATTTACAAACCCATTTCTATATATATGCGTTTATATGTTTATAAAAACAGAGCAACCCCATGCACAAAGAAAGAAAGCGGAGATTAAAAAAAGACAAAGAATATAGAGATGAAAAGCAAACCCATATCTCTATCTCTTATGTGACTTATCTAAGCTGCTTTATTTGATTACAAAGAAAAAACAGAGATGAAAAAAATTTAATCTCGCATTCTCTGGGGAGTCGATGGTGGTGGGGTGCTGTCGTGGTGGTGGGGCATCAATAGTGGAATGATATACATGACATATGTATATTGTATATGTATTAATAGGAGGTTCACTGTGATTGAAATTGAACAGAGAAAGAAAGAGAGAGAGACGGATGCCTTTTTTGGACATTTTGATTTTTTTATTATTAATTTATTCTTTAAGGGTATTTTAGATATTTTAATTAGTAAATTGATAATTTATCCTTATTTGCATAATTTAGAAAATGTAGGGGTTTAATTGCACATGGGAGAGTATTTGCACATTTTGTATATAGCGAGAGTGTTTTTTGCACTTAATCTTTAAATAGATTATTTTTTAAATAAATTATTATTTATGATACATAATTTATATTTAATAATAAATTATTATTTAAGTTACATAGTTTATAAAGAAAAAAATTGAGGGTATTTTAGTAAAAGGGAGTGTTAGAGCTGGTTTAGCCAAACCTAAGAGAGTGTTGGAGTTTTTTTTTTGACACAAGTTTAATCTGTGAACAATAAATTCAAACTTGAAGGGAGTGTTTGAGCATTTTATCCAAATTTATTTTTTAGCTTTTCTGAATCATAATTTTTTAATTAACAATATGCGTTGACAAGAAGTATAATTTAGTGGTATATATCTCCTATGCTTCATTTTAATTTTTAGAATCAAAACCAGAATCAAACCGTTGTATCATATAATCGGATTCAACCATACAGTTTCGTCTAATGATTCTAATGTTCAACCTACTGCAGCCACAATATGTTGTCTTGTGGAGCCTTTTCCAAATTTGTCCCATCAATAACTACGTCTAATTTATAAGGTACAATTTATTGAAGAAATTCCACTTTTGCTCAGAAAAAGAGCACCAGAAAAGAAAAAATAAAAAAAAAAATAGAAATAAAAATAAAAATGTTTCAGCTTGTCCATTACAAAATGACCTCCACTAGTATAGTTGGGCTTTAGCTATGATTTGAGCAAACGAGGGCTTGACCTAGTTAGATTGTACCAAAGGGATATATACATATATAGTAGTTCAATTACTAAATTCGGATCCATCCCAAACTGGGCTTAAGCTAAACTGTCCATTTGTTGATATAGACCCAATTACATTGCCCACCCAATCCCATGCATCTGGAGGATGATTGATTGATTGATTCCTTTGAGTGATGCACTATCCACCAATTCAAAAAGCACTTTTATCTTCAACGTAGCCTTTATTCGTTCACCAATCACCATTGCCAATTTCCTTCCAAATGTTACGCAGGAAGTTTTCTCATGTTGTAATTCAGTTTTTTTTTTTGTGATGTACAGTGTCGGACCCGACAATGACAGACACTTTTCAAAATATGACAGTAGTGATTTTGTAATTATTTGTTTTAGAAGAATTGAATTCAATATAATTTAAAATATATTATTGCTTAATTAAAAAAATAATATAAAATTTAAGAAAATAAAAATAACAAACATTTAACTTTAGCTTTTATTCATAATTATATGAATAAAGTGATCAAAAGTTATCATTTATATATATATATATAAATTAATATATTATATTATTATTTTTTGACGTATTAATAACATATATTTTTTAAGATTTACAGTATCACAGTGCATTCGCACTTATTAATTATTATGTATTGATTGATCATATAACAATTCAAAAGAACATTTGTTGCCCATCCCTCCACTCAAATATTCTTCCTCGAACAAATCTTCTTTCCTATTTTTGAACATAATTGGCCAATTCTAGATACTTCCTAGCAGCTTTTTCCACAATTCTCTTATCTGTACCCCCAGTAATGATGTAGTTCCATTCACAATTCTCTGTCTGTGTTTGCGCGCGCGCTTTTTATTGGCACTGTCATCCATCATATACAAAAAATGAAAAAAGAAGTGTAACCATCATCCTAGATGGAGTTGGCGTGTAAATGTAAAAGATGCAATGCAATTCACGCGTTTTACTAATAATTTGTCCACATTTTACAGACAAACAAACTTTGTAATCATCTTTGTACTATAGTAACCAAATTTTCCAAGAAAACAATTCAAAAATGTCAAAAAAGAAAAAATCTACAAAAGGTCATCTCCTACTTGGGTTCCACTTTTGCTGAAAGTGTGTATCCACCACTGTAGTCAAAGGCATCAGCACTATCACTCACATCCTTTTTAGGGAGAGACTCATTGTAAGGATGTTTAGGAGCACCACCTTTTGCAGAGTTAAAGTCAGTGGCAGATGAGGATGCTGATGTTGAGTTTGTGTTCAGCCCATCATTTTGTAGAATGGTCTCAAGTGTCTTCACTAATTCACTCATTGATGGCCGCTCTGGAGCTGATTCTTCCACACATTGCATTGCCAACTCCAGAAACCTCCCAAACCCAATAAGATACGACGTGCTTCTAATGGATGGATCCATTATCTCCCTCAACCCAAAGTGCTCTTCGTCTGTCCTATCCATTGCCAGTTTCACCTCTCGGACGATGTACTTTCCCTTCTCAATTGGTTGCCTAGCAGTTATCAGTTCAAGCATCACCACACCGAAGCTGTACACGTCACTCTTGTCAGTTAATTGTTGTGTCATATAGTATTCTGGATCCAGATAACCCTGCAACCCGATGGCATTGTTAGGATTTTAATTCATGAATCAGTTTTCACAGAACCTACATAGATTTTTAAAGGCAATTCCACACTTTTTTTTACAAAATTAAAATTAAAAAACCATCATTGAGGGAAGACTAGCTGGCCTGATTGTCTACAAATGACAAATGTCGGCATTGAAAAATATTTAAAGAAATCATCATTTCTCCCTCCAGTAGCAGATTAATATTTAATTTGAGTAAAGAGTATTCGGCGGATACAGAAGGCATCAAAAGTTGGAGTTACGCCTCAGCCCAAAAGAAGAGTAAATAACCATGACCAAAAGAAAACTCATTGCCCCCCAAAGCTTCCAAAAGAAAGGGTCACTTTCCTGCCCCACTTTCTTCAATTAATTTATCAGAACTAGAACATCAATTTAACCATTTCGCCAATTCAGAAGCTGAAGAAGATGCCAACTAACAAGGAACTCAAGAAAATGTCAAAGAAGATGCCAATTTCAAGCTTCTTTGTTCTTCACCATATATTCATCATCATCATCATCTTTCCTTTATCCCAAATGGATGGGGTCCACCACATGAATTCTCTTATTCCATTATATTACAAGCCATATTATAGTTATATTACTACATAATGTTTCTTGTGATGCTTCGCAAAAGTGAAAAAAAAGTCAATAGTGGGGCTTAAATTTCATAGGACACATGAAAAAGGAATTTCATGCATATCATCAAGCTAACTAGAATCACTTTTAGGAGGATTACCAGAGAAGATTTTATAAAGCAAATTTGCTGATTAATTTGGAATAACTAGCAAGAAAAAAAGCAAAAACGGCAAAAGATGTTATTTAATTCAAGAAATCACATAGAAAAACTTTGCAAAACTGAGAGAGGTTTGGGATGCAGTAATACTCACCAGTGTGCCTTTAACTTGAGTTGAAACATGCCCTTTTGTGCTGTCTGACACTAATTTAGACAAGCCAAAATCTGCAACCTTTGCCGTTAGGTGTTCATCCAATAGAATATTGGTGGACTTGACATCTCTATGAATTATAGGGGGGTCAGCAAGCTCATGAAGGTAAGCTAATCCTCTGGCTGAACCAAGGGCAATGCGAAGTCTCCTCTTCCAATCTAGATGAATACCGGATCTCCCTGCAACTTACAAATATTTGTTGTAATACAAAAAGGACTACACATGGCTTTGAAAGCAAATATGATACATCCAACTAGTTTGCCCTCTAGTGATCAAGATTTGAGGGCTGCATGGCCTTAAAAATAACACCATTTACAATTTTATCTATGAAACATTTCACAGAGAAGGTCTAGAAAAGGATTGAAAGTCTTTACATTTGTGGCATGATCAATTGAACTACAGAGGTAGAAGTGTTTTGGATGGTTCTAATATTTCAACTTTTCTTTCTATCAAAAGAGAGAAAATTTCCATCAAAACAACTCAAATTCATTTTGGTTGTTAATTTTTCTTAGATAATGAAATATTGGTCTTAAGTTTCTCTATCTTCATGGTTTTCCTTTGGATACTCCTTTTCTGTTTTATTCTTTCTGGGGTTTCAGAAGAATTAGTACCATTGCAGTCATTGATCATTAAAAGATACACTGGACAGTTAAAACCTTCTGTTTTGCATTGTTCATGTCAATTTATTACGTATATTTATTTCTCGCAAGCTGAATATACACTTACTCATTGCTTATTCTGTGACATGATAAGTATTTATTGGAATTGTGCTCACCTGACAAGCTCTCCCTTAGTGTTCCATTAGGCATAAACTCATACACCAACATTTGTTCTCCTTGTTCAAAACAGAAACCCACAAGGCCAACAAGGTTCTTGTGATGAACTCGTGAAAGCAACTCGATTTCAGTCTTGAACTCAAGCCCACCTTGCATTGAACCTTGCTGAGCTCTTTTGATAGCTACCAATTGTCCTCCAGGGAGAGCCCCTCTATAGACCTAAAAACACAAAATAAATGAGTTTCAACTAGAGCTAGGCTTCCTAAGTTTCAACCAGGGACTTTGAACGGTTTACCTTGCCATAGCCTCCAGAACCAATCTCATTACTATCAGAGAAATGACTTGTGCACTTCTTGAGTTCATCATAAGAGAACCATCTAGCTCCCTTTAGTTGCGGTGCGCCACCACTGTCTTTCCCAGTTGGAGCCCAAGATGCTGAGACACAAGAAAATGGAATGAGCTAACAAGACATTTTTCAAAACCTATCAAATGCCTGCAATTTTAACTTTTCAATAGATAGTGTGAATTACCAAATGGTTTACTTAATCCGATAGCTCTTTCAGCACGTTTCTTTTGCCGGACAGCATATATTCCTAGTCCAACAAGAACTAGGACCAGAAAAGCACAGCCAATTGCTATCCCAACAATTAAACTTGTGCTAATAGAATGTCCTCCAACTGAAATGTTTTTGTATTCTTTTAGGTAATCCATTCAATATTAAGGAAGTTATTGAAACTGCATCTATAGGAACATTTTAATTTGATTTACCTGGGAAAGCATAAGGAGATGCTATAAAATAGTAGGGTCCAAACTGTTGAGGAGGTTTGAACGTTTGGTTACTCAAATCAAACCCAATCCTCTGGACCTCAGTCCTATTAAAATATTTTCCTGTGGATGGAAAAAGTTCCAACTGCACCTGAAGATAGTCATCAATATTGAAGAAGGGGTTCTGCAGAGCAACTGAACCAGGAGTGAGGTTTAATTTTTCCCAGAGGGTCATTTCTAGAGAGTGGAATATATTAGCATTAGACAACTCCCTGAAGGAGGGTGCTCTGAAATACAATGTCCCTTCATAAGGAAAAGCACAATCACAGCTCTGAGGGTTGAGCTTCTGATCCGAGGAACATGATTTGCTCCTGCAATTTGCTAGGCTGGTAGAATAAGTGTTTGTGGTGTGCTCCGGAATTTGACAGTAATCTGTATTCGCGATACCAGTAGTGCACACTGGGTTATTGACAAGTCTGTAGTAGAGAAATCGACAAATATGAATGATGGACCAGAAGAAAACATACATTAATTATCATTGATGTAGACATTGAGAAGAAATGAACACTCACATTAATGTATTTTTGTATCCAGAATCCACTGTCACTGCAGATATCTTGTTGCTCTGCAAATCAACGAGTTGCAGTTGCTCGCTGATGCTGTTACCCATGTTTAGAGTGTCATTGAATGCATTGTTCCTCAGTTTCCTGTCCAAAATCACAATAATTGAATCAAAATTTTTACCAAGCTTCCTTTTTTAAATATATTTTTAACTTTTCATGGTCTTATAAGTTGATTTGTAAACTCACACTTGTTGTATCTGTGGGAAACTGAAAAGCTTTTGTGGCACAGTCCCCTGAAGTGGCCCGTATTCTATAACCCTGAGCATCATAGCAAAACTTCCACATCAGATAGGTCACTTGTTTAAGGAAGTTTTCACATTTTGTAATGTCAATTACTGAAAACTCACAGAGTGGTGAGTGATTGTAAGGTTGAGAACCAAGCTGGCGCATCCGATAGTTCAAAGGAGTTGTTGCTTAAATCCCTGTGAAGAGAAAATAGCAGAAACTGGATGTTCAAAGAAACAACTTTTGAGTAGATAAAACTGGATTGCATAAACTTCCATGCAGTCTTCTTACACATAATTGAGTGAATTCATCCCATCTAAGTTGGGTAACAGTCCAGACAGGTTATTGTGTGCTAAATTCCTGCAAGAGAACATAGGAGCATGAAGGAAGACATCTTATCAATCACTCGTAACTTTAAAAAAGAACTACTGATATTAAATCCGGTAAAACAGAATACTCACAATTCATTGACACTAGTGAGGTTGTTGAGGTTTGGTGGTACATCCCCATTCAGGTAATTTCTATCGAGCCGACTGTTGCAGGTTGAAAGTGTGTGCATGTCGAACAAGATCAGAGAAAAATGATAATTGTTTAAAATAAAAAGGAAGAACTATCTAAAACAATGAAATGAACAAGATGGTGGAGTATACTCACAGAACCTCAAGTGTCTGGACAAGTCCTAATGTAGATGGAATATTCCCTATCAATTGATTTCCATCGAACAGTCTGTCATTGCAGAACCACAAGCAGTCAGAATGAGGATAATCAAGATAATACACTGGTGGGTGGATATATTATCAACTTACATGTGTATTAGTACCATATCAGAGCCGAAAAGTGTGGGTGGAATTCTTCCTGAAAGCTGGTTTTTATTGAAATGGCTGCAGGTTTTTAGGTGTCAGGCAGTTGTTCTGTGCAATACAAAGTTACACCAGGAATGCAAGTCGGCAAATTAAAATGCACTCACAAATGTTTTGCCTTTTTAAGGAGGTCCAAGCCAGGTGCGGTGATTGTTGAAACAGGGAGAGTTCCAGACAACTGATTCTCTGCCAGGTCTAGCCAGTAGAGGTTAGAGAGTTTTCCCAGAGAAGGTGGTATGTTACCAGTGAAGTTGTTTGTGTTCAAAGCCCTGCCAAGGCAAGTAGTAATGAAAAAAAATGAGTGAAGAATATTAAGCAATGGTTTCCATTATGAAGGGAGATAATTGTTATGGCAATTCTTACAAAAAGGTTAGCTCTGCAAGATTGCCTAATTCACTTGGGATATTACCACTGAAGCTACAGCCAGCTAGGATTCTGGGAGACAAAATAAAATAAATAAATTACTCATATAAATGTGTGTATATTGGGAAAAAAATTCCAGTCCAGAACAGGATGGGCTGAAAGAGTGAAAGCAGTCTGTTTATTGGATCTCACAATATGTTCAGATTTGTCAGATATCCTAACTGCGCAGGGAGGGAACCTGTGAGGCCTCGATTAAATGAAAGGTCCCTGCAATAAAATAGTTTCAAAACTTGAGCTTAATGAACGACAACAGTACCTTAATTGAAAATGAGAGTGGGAATGAGAGCATCATCAATATGTTTTGGATGTTCCACAAATCTTTTTTTCTTTTTTCTTTTTTTGCTTTATGGTAGAGGCACCGAATTATACTCTTATTTATATAAATTCTGGTGCATATGGTACTGTTGGTAGTATGCTGCAACCTAATGACTAGTCTTTCACTTTTAATAAAAGGATAATAAGACTCACAAGGATTTCAATTCAGTAAGCGCCCCAATGTCACCACCGCTTAGTTTACCTACCAGTCCCATAGTTGATAGTCCCCTGAAAACATCAATCCAGATGATGAGTAGGCTTGCAATAGTCATCCAGTGGAATAGACATTTAGCGGAGGAGGAGAAAAAGACTACTCAACCATGACCAGGTGAAATAGTAGATAAATACTCACAGAGCAGTCACCCTTGAGTTGTTGCAGGTGACTCCTTCCCAAGGTCCTCCACAAGGGTCCCCCGACTTATCCCAGCTTGGTGGTGTGTGTTGCCACTGATCCTTCAAAGCGCGGAGTACCACAGCTGCATCATCACCACTTTAAGCTTATTAAAATTTTCGTACTGTGTTTATCTCAAGAAGAGACTGGTACATCAAGGAATTTATTTAGCCAGAAGAGGCTCTATCTCATGAAGGGGTTATATGCTGGTGTGTTCTCGTCTGAAATTGCTGCCATGTATGTAGCAGATATGTTTTCTAATATGAATTCAGGGATTCAGACTCTTGAAAATGTGCATGCCATGCGCGTATGAAAAGATAGAAAATCATAATACCAAGAATATAAGAAGCTTACAGAGTGTCTACCAATATGCATCATAGCAAAAAACTATCCTAATCTTCTAAATTTGTAACCTTCTGATGAAAGTTTCCATCCTTGATTACATTTTGAAAAAATGACCTGAATTACATGAATAACTATTTATCAAACCAGTCAACCAATTTCAAATTCAATTTTAACTGCATTGTTGTATAAGTGCCTCCTATCAAGTCTAAAACATTGTTAAGTGAAACTAAGGAGATGGAGGGTGAATTGTGAATTAAATTACAAGTATTTGTTGAAGATTTGGTCTAAACTCTGAAAGTGCCTACCAAAGGGTTAAGAAAAGTTGGGATGAAAAACTTCAAAACTGCAAGGTTAAGTTTGGATTACATACATAAATTTAAAAATCCAATCCTAGATTACATTTTTGACAAAGGACTGATTGTCAATTTTATATAAATCAATAATGATCAAATTAATCAACCAATTTCAAATTCATTTTAAATTATTATCGTTGTATTAATGCTTTCAATCAGTCTAAAGCATTATAAAGTGAAATTAAGCAGACGAAGTGTACAATGTGGATGTAATAACAAATTTTTGTAGAATATTCAGTCTGAATTCTAAAAAGTGCATCTGAAAGGCTAGAGAAACCTTGGCATGAGAATTAAAAACTGCTTCGGATTATTATTATTCGAAATTTCACGCAAATACACACACCCGCAATATTACCCCTAGCAGGGCTCAAACACACCACCTCTCCTTTAGAGAGGACACATCATACCATCTAGACTAATACCATTGGTAACTGATCTGGATTATTAGAACAAGCAAAGAGGGAGTATGTTGAAAATCTCCAACCAAAGTCTGAACACAAGGTATCAAAATACAAAATCTTGATTTTTCTCTTTATAATCAATTTAAGCAGGCTAATTACATGGTCATGTCTTCATTTTAATTTTTTTTAGAATGTAGTTCTTATGCCTGAAGCTACCCATGAAACATCAACATTTGCAATGCATAAGCAAGGTAATCATATGACAAGTGAAATTAGTGAATGTAACATAGAACATGAAACAGTACTAAAAGAAATGAAATCAAAGACTTGAACAATACATGATAATTTAAACACAAATGTAGTTTACCATCGCGCGAGTCCGTTAAGGAGGAGATCACATGAATTCCTGCACAGCAGACCAGAAAGCAGAGCAGCCTAATGGCTACCATAGCTGCAATAACAGAACTCCAGTGCGCGCGCGCACACACCACACCACAGCACAATTCTTAGAGAACTAATGGGTTGTGCTTATTAGTGGCCTATAGATGACTACTAACAGCCCTTTTGTCTCTCTAGTGGGTGGGTGAGGAAGGCAAGAACTAATGATGGCTATTCTCAAAATATCAACACAAAGCAAGAGAAAAGAAAGGTTGGGACTAGACTTTTTGCTTCTTTTTATTGATTACCCTTGTCTTAGAAGCCAATCAATCTATCCATTTCACTACTACTACTACTCCTCCTAAAATTCACCATTGGCATAATTATCATCATCATCTTCTTCTCTCCAACTTTCTCTCTCTCTCTTCCCAAGTATATTTCTCTCTCTATAAAGTCTGACTCATAACAATGAAGAATATTGATTGTTTGATAGGGATGTTTTACCCATTCCTAATGCCGGCCATGATAACAAGAAAGACAGACAAAGGGTTAAAACCAAAGACCATCTCTTTGAGGGTATTGAAAATAGATTATGATTCTGTATTAAGAAATTGGGCGCTATCATTTTTTCATCTTTAACTTCATCGATCGCTAAATGAATAATTATGTCAACAAGAAGCAATTCAATGTGCATTGCGTACAGGTAGATATAGTAGTTGGAAGTTGGACCCACCCTCTCTCTCTCTCTTGTGTGTGTGTATATATTTATATATATATATATATTTAAACCCAAGGACGTCCTATTTGATCCTAATATCGAGTTGATCCATATAATACATTACATTAACGTTGTTTCCTACTTGCCGCAACCATGAATACCTGATGAAATTTTTAATGGGTTATCTAATTTCAACTCTCTTGTAAATTATATGTATAGCAAAATCTATGAATGAAACCATTTTTTTTTTGTATTTAAGAGATACCATATATAGTTGGTGATGTGTTAATAATCAAACTCTTTGGTGATCGCTAACATTATTTAAAATGAAATCAAGTCTTTTGGTTACCAAACTCTTTCTCCATTCAACTATCTATAAATGTTTGACTCGGTTTTAAATAAGTAAAATTATCAAAGGTAAAGCACGGAGCGATTGCCATACGTGTTTATATGATTCAATTGTGAAATAATTAATGAGATTATTTATTCCAAAACTTACTTTATTTTTTTTATTAGTCCAATTCAAAATCACCTGAGAAAGTACAAAAGAAAAGAATGCACAGGTTGTTTACAGTGAGACAAAAGAATGGGAGAAAACCTAATAGAGCTGGAAGAGAGTTGGGGGTATAAATAATACTAAAAAAGGGAGATTTTTTTACATGGTGTTATGTCGGCCTTATCCTTCTAGGAAAAAAAAAATGGTTTTCTTTATAAAAATTTCGTATACAACTCATTTTTATATTTTAGTACTAATTATTAATATTATTATGTTCCTTTGTATGTAAATTGGCCCCAAAGTAACATTTACTAATTTATTAATCCGTGTTCTAACCCAAATATTCCTTTGTTTATCCCCAAAAAGGATCCAAATATGTACTCATGAATCTTCTTTTCCATTGTATGGTATGCGATGTCTCTCCACAACCACCATCAAAGATAGTCTCATCAATGTGCTTCATAATTTTTATCGTTTAAGCAAGTTTAAAGATATGAGACTTGATTGTATAGAAGTTGAGCAAATAAGTCAAAACTTGTGCTTGTTTTTTAAGCTCTTTTGATGAACGAACCAAACCCAAAACAATTCATGGCTCTCTGAACATGTTATGAATAAGTTCAACAAAAAAAAACTTGTGAATATGACTCATTTATTAATTAGAAATGGTTTGAATTTATAGTTATTTTTTCTCCTTAACAATCTTGATCTCAAGCTCAAGTTTGAACTTGAGCTCAAACTCAATATTAAGACTAAAATTAATTAAATGAGTAAAAGAGTCAAGCTCGATTTTAACAAATAATATTCAAGTCAAGCTTGAATATTGTTGTATGAATTTAAATCAAGCTCAAGTTCGAACAGTCAAAATTTCGACTCCGCTCGGCTCGTAATGATATTTTTATAATATTCAAGTCAAACTTGAATACTGTTGCATGAATTTGAATCAAGCTCGAGCTCGAATTGTCGAAATTTCGACTCTGCTCGGCTCGTTTGCAGGTGGACCAATTTTGGAGGTATTTGGATGATATTTTTGCTTTGTTGTGATGGCTTCTTTTTCCTTGCATTATTAAAGCACGACAGGGGCATGGCCAATTCTGGGCAGCAATGTCAGCGATGGGTGGTGACTATAATAGGTGTTGGTTTTGAAGTGATGGGACTGGGATCATCTCTAAGTGCATTTCGTGCACATTCAATAGTGGTTAATTATTAACTTATTGCATTGGATGTGCCTGCAATAATGCACTTGGATGGACATGATCCACTTCCACAAGTGATTGTTGGGAGAGAGAGAGAGAGAGTTTTCAAAAGAAATCATGTTATACCACCACCGGGTTTGGGTTGGTAACCCTTTGCTATATCAACCAACAATTTACGGATCATGTTTTACAAAAAGTGAATTTTAAAACTTAATTTATGGTCACGCTTAGGAATAATAATAATATTTAGATATTGTGAGTGCACCCCTCAATCAATCTTTCGATCCTATGAGAGAATTAAGGATACGAGTACACACGAGAGTGGCTTGTAATTTTTTTTACAAAAGTTTACATAGCCTTTAATCATCTATTAGAAGAAAAAATAAAATTTAAATAATATGCACCTTAACATAACCATAAATAAACTAGCCATTTTAATTTCTTAAGTTAGACTTGATGAATTTTAAAAAGTTTTATATTTCGTCATACATAACTAGTATCACGTAATACTATATATCTAAGTGATCTAAGCATCTCATTAATGTTTCGATAATTTAGTCGAACGAACTATGTAATTTCTTCGCTTCAAATTAAGGTTCTGTTTGGTTAATGGATTTTAATGTGGAAAATAGAGAGGGAAAAGAAAACAGAGTAAATATATGCTGCAGTGATTAGGTGGTTTGCGCTTTAAGTTTAGACCTCTGCAGAAATGGCATGGTAGGTAGAAATGTCCGGATCTAAATGCCAACCAATGGAGGGTGGTACTTGACTTTGGAGCATCATAACAGCTCCAAGGACATTTTGGGTATATCTTGCAAATATCAAACAGCCTTTATGAACTCTTAACATCATTCATGACAATGAAAAAATAGGTGTAAAACAATGAAACAAGATGAAGATCCAAATCTTATTATCACAACAAACCTATCTTATACACTCACATTGAAGATGAAGATCCAAATCTTATGATCACAACAAACCTATCTTATACACTGACACTGAATTGCAAGCTCCCACAAAACAATACTGACTTTTACAATCTCAACTTAAAAGAAAAAATCATAGATGTGTTGAAATGTAATGTAGTTACAATCTCCACATCTTTATTATCTCACAACGATTCGACACACCAGAAAATAAAACAACGGTACACTCCAACAGAAAATAAAACTAACGGTACAATCGAAATCACGCACTCCATCCTTGTTGCTTTAGATCGCTAGCGCTCACAAACTTGACAACCATGGCGCAACAAAAGTTTCTTCTGATTTTCAGTAGGAGAACAATGAGGGGGTGTGATTATTTTCCTCAATGATGGTCTGGAAAACACCATCCAATCCACAGTGTCTACATTCACATTCCGACAGTTCTTCAAATTAATCTCCCTCAACCTCCTGCAGTTTCTAATCACTTCCTTCACATTTTCTGCTGTAACTCCTAAGCAACCCTCCAAGTCCAAATTCAGTAGCCCACAACATCTCTTCCCAATCATTGCCAGCCCTTCGGAATTGATCCCTGACCTTGCTGCTCCCAAAACCTCCAGTTTGGGGAGTTCTGAACCCGTCCCAATATTCTTAATCTCCGTACAATCATTGATCTGTAGATCCCTAATCGTAGTACAACTCTTCAGGATTTCGACAATGCCAGCTTCTGCCATATCCGAACAATATCCCAAATCAAGTCGCTCCAATCCAGGGCATACAGAAACAATTCTTTTTAGACATTCATCATTCAGATGGGAATTCCATGTGAAATTCAATGATTTTATTCGTGGGTTCTTCACCAAATCCAGAGTACAATCTTCTTCTTCCCCTAGATTTGTTCTCGCCATTTCAATATCTTCTAAGAAACTACAATTCTTTGCCAGGGTGAAGAATGTCGAGCTGGTTAGATTATAACACCAGTTGAGGTTTATAGTAATTATATTTTGGAGATATTGAGATAAATCATTTATGGCCTGATCGGTAAGGAAATCGACTTTCACAAGAGCTAGGTACTCAAGAGAGCAATATGTAGACAGAAGGGATGAAATTCCGGCCAACGTAAAATTCGAACAATTAAAGAGCATGAAACTCTTTAATGGAATAAGTGCCTTTGCTAATGAATAGAGAAATTCATCCGAAAGATACAACCCATAGAGATGAAGAGTACTTAAAGCTCTTGGATAACCAAGTGGATCTTCAAAAGGTGATAATCTAAAAAGATACAGAATACCACTCACTAACATTGAAGTCAAATCACGACTGTGACGCATAACGAAATGAATGCCATTTAGGGTTAAGAGTGAGCAGTCCAAAACCTTAATTTCTCTCAGAATAACACAATTTGATGACAGAGCTACAAGAGACCGGTCCGAGATGAAATGATTTCCGGAAATATTGATTTTACGCAAGTTGGAAAGTTCACGAGACAATACCTCAATACCACTATCAGTCACAATGATTTCATTCGGAACCCAAACACCCGAATCGAATTCACTATGAGGGTAACTGATATCTAATTCTTCCAACCAAGGCAGTGAAGATGCTATTACTATCAATTCCATGTCACTTAAATTCGAGAGAAATGAACAGTTCAACACCTTCAAGGTCTTGTTGTTCGAACCCAACATCTTCAAACCCTCCACGGGAAGAAACTTTTTTTTCGAGATATTTAGGGTTTCGATTTTCAAGTTAGATTGAGCAATCTCAATAATCAGGCGATCGATATCCCCCTTATATGCACTGAAATCAATGGATTTGAGGTGTTTGAATCTGTGTATGTGTTTAGAGATAGTACCGTGAATGAAAATAGTTGGATTGACGATTGCGAGGCTGATTCGAAGACGATTTGAGATGGAGAAAAATCGCTTGCACACTAGAGATAAGGATTCGTAGTGAGAGTGGTGATTGAGTCGATTGAAAATCAATTCCCAGCATTCATTGGGCAAATCTACACACACCAACGCCATTTTTTAAACTGTTTAAAGGAAAAGATTGATATGAGAATCCAACTGTGAAATATCAGATAACTGAATTGAGAGTTAAGGGAAATAGAAATTTACTTACTTTCTGGAGCAGACTCTGTTTGGGAGGAGAGAAAATCACTCAGAAGCTTTAGCTGAAGAACTAGCCCATATTCAAGTAAGAGTCTGCTCAGTATCTTACATTATTGGAGCAATCAAGATTTTTTTTCTTTCAGATAAAGGGAGTGATCAAAATTTGGAATACTATGGACTACTTGTTATTGAAATTTGAATTTAAAGCTTAGGGAATATTTGTTATGCTCTTTTGATTAAATGAGAAGGGGCCATATTGGCATCCCACTTTTGTAAGTTTGCACTCTTTTTTATTTATTTATTTTTTTATAAATGAAATGAGAAAAAAATTCGTAAATTCATTAATCCATCCTCCTTTATTTTATAATATCATAACTACACTCTATACTATAAACTAACTTTTTTTTTTACCTTCGTCATCGATTAATTTTTTCTTTGTATTTTTTGGATCCTATCAAAAGAGATAATCTAATCAAGAGAGATAACTTTTTTTGGATATGGTAAATAAATCCTTTATTCAACATAAATAACTTTCTTTTTGATACATTTTTTTGTTGGTCGTGTCAAAAGAAAAAATTTATTAAACAAGGATAATTCTTTTTTTCGTCTGCCCCCCCCCCCCCCCCCCTTTTTCGTACCATACTTTTTTTTGTTCATCTCAAAAGTGACAACTTTTTTTTTCTGATTCCAGTAAGAAGAGATAATTTATTCACCAGGGATAACTTTTTTGAATTTTTTTTATTGATTTTTTTTATGCTGTCAAAAGATACTGAAAAGATTAAAGATTGGAGAGATAGAGGATGATATCTGAAAGGGTAGGTGTGTAATTAAAAATCATAATCATTCACTTGTAAATTTAAGGTTAGAAGTGTCATTTCTTTTATTATAGGAGTGCAAACATAGAAAATGAGAGTGCCAATATCTCCTCCCAAATGAGAATAGTAAAAAAAGAAAGAAAATAATTTTTTTTAAGTAACTAAGGAGTTGCTTTGCAAGGCTCATTCCATTTTATGGGTTTGGGTGAATGAAATACAAAAAGCCCTTTTATTAAGATCACGATCCCAAGCTTCTATGTGCTCCCGGAGCATAACAAGATCCTCGTAAGTTAGCACGATCCCCGATCATTGTCGAAGCCTTAACACGCAAGAACCAGCTCTTGCTTGTCAGTCTCCATCAATACCTTGGTTTAGGTGTAGGTCTGCCAATTCGGTGTGCCCTAGTGGAGCTATAAGACCTTGCTTAGTTGGGTTTGGAATAAGAAATAGTTCTGAACCCTATCCTCCCCTTTTAGGGAATCTATTACCAAATCGTCGCCGTTCAGCTTTTTCAAGCTCTTCCTTCAGATCCTTTATGTGCATTCGAAGAAAATCATTTTGGACTTGCTTCAATACCTATTCTATTGACAATGTGACCAAGGAACTGACCGGAGGATACTCCAAAGGATCACTTTGTGGGATTTAGCCGCATGTTGTGCTTCTTTAATGTGTCCATTAGGTTAGGATCAAAGGGAAATCGAACAGCACCCCCCAAAAGAGGAATCCTCTACAACACCCTCACTTTTTTTTTTTGGGATATGTAAAAAAATATAATTGTTTTGGATATATTTTTTTTTATCCAGCCAAAAGAGACCAAAAATGTTAAATATTGGAGATAGAGATAAGGATATCTGAAAAGGTAGTTGTGTAATTTAAAAAAGAGTAAAATGCTCTAACACTCCATCAGGTTTGTTTTTATTGCTCACAAATTAAACTTGTGTCAAAAAATAGCTGTAACACCCCTCAGGTTTGGTTTATCTAGCCCCAACACCCCTTTCTTCCTAAACTACCCTTCGTCAATCTCCTCAAATCCATCTCCACACACTTTCTCTCTATATATATATATTATATGCAAGTGGGACAAGTGTGAACATATAAATATTTGGGTTAAATACAATGGCCTCCCTTGAGGTTTGACCTACTTACACTCGGATAAAACTTTTCAAAAATCTTGCATTTAGCTCTCCTAAAGTTTGCACACTTTTTACTAATACCCACTCCGTCCAAAAAAAATGCATAATTTGACTAAAATGCCCTCAGTTTATGTAAAATGACTTTTTAACTTGTACAATAGCATTTATTTATGAAAATATCTAATTTTTTAGGACAAAAGTGCCCTTGTACATGGAGTTCAATGTATTTACGAAATAACCAACATCGTGTGAAACCTTCTCCAACCACCACAGATCAAAAACCCTAACTTCATTTTTCTTCCCCAAACACAAACGAAACACTAATTGCAGACACCTCATCTAATTCTCTCTCTATAATTTGTATATGCACAACTTGTCATATATGCACCACCCTTCCTATCTAAAAAATCAATAAACCTACCTTTGCAATTTGGGATAGAAAAATAGATCAAATCTATCGATATATACATACACACAAATACACCGGCAAATCAATCGTCGCCGAATCCAACACTGTTTTCACACTCAATCAACCTTTTCGTCGACTCCAACGATCTCCATCATTCGTAAAGAACTGAAGCGAGGTTCGGATCTTTGATGGCATGAAGGTTTGGGTGTTATGGTTTCTAGTGGAAAAAAGGGAGATTGCGGTGGTAGTGGCAGCGGTAGGCGGAGAAGATAAGGTGGAGAGGAGAGAGAGAACTAAGAGAGGACGAAGAGATAAGAGAGAGAATGTGATGATAGAGGCATAGGGTGGAGAGAGATGGTGGGGGTGGCCATTATTCAGCATCGGTCGGGTTGAGTAGTGGAAATTTGTTTGGATTTTTGTCATTTTTTTTTGCTTTTTGGTTGGTTGACCGTGTGTGTATGTGTATATGGATCTATATATATATATGTACTTATATAAGAGATATGGATCTTGTGTGTGTGGTGGGTTAATTGTATGTATGTGTGTGTGTGTATGTGGTATGTGTATATATATACAAAAGAAGATGAATATGTGTGTGTGTGTGTGTGTGTGTACATGATGGAGGACTTTAATGGCGTACAAGATAAAACTGTTGATGGATTTGTGTTTTTTTTTTAATAGTGGTGGGCAATTTAGTCATTTTACAAGAGATGATATTTTAATTTTTTTAACATTAAAATATTAAGGGTAATAAGGTAAAATCACACCAAAAAGTGAACTGATTCTGTTAGATGGGAGTTCAGTGTAAGATTTTTCAAAAGTTTCATCTAAGTGTAATTAGACCAAACCTCAAAGGAGGTCATTGTATTTAACCCTATATATTTTGTATGACATATATATTTTGTATATATCATATATTATATATTTTATATATACAGAACCTCGCACCACCACCATTGGCAATCTTCTTGATCATCGCCCATTGTCAGCCATACCAATCGAAGGGCCACTGTCGGCGAGAACACCACCACCGGAGTTAGCCATCTGCCGCAATCTCCAATGGCCATTCTGACACCTTCAAGCCACCATAGAAGCCAAAGCATCATTGCCTATGTACACCTCCATCTTACATGCATATGCCACTACCTTGAAGCACCACAGTGAATTAACCATTGTCCAAAGTCATCGACAACAATGGAGAAATCAAACAAAACAGAGAAAATGGGTCTTCATGCCAAGCTCCATCCATGTCCATTGAACCATGTAAAAGACCTATGTCCACCATGAAGGAGCACCACCATTACCACAGTTGGTTCTTCACAGACCTATCACCACCATTTTAGCCGAGATGTGAGAGAGAAGAAAGAGAAAAGAGACAAAAATAATCGGGAAAGGAGGAGGTGGAGAGAGATGGTGGGAAAAAAGAGAAAAGGGTGAAGAAGGGTAGTTTAGGTAAAAAGGGGTGTTAGGGTTAGATAAACCAAACCTGGGGGTGGGGGTTGGGGGGGAAGGGAGTGTCAGAGCCATTTTTTGACACAAGCTTAATATGTGAGCAATTAAAACAAACTGAGAGGGTGTTAGAGCATTTTATCCTTTAAAAAATATAACAATACACTTCAGGTTAAAAGTGCCATTTCTTTTAATACGAGAGTGCAAATGTAGAAAAAGGGAGTGCGAATATCCCTACCTTATTTTTCTTATAAGGTTAATGTATTCTAAACAATAAAATGACAATTATGTTACTCATGTCATGGCGAAGGTGCTATTTGATAAAACTTAAAATTAAGCACTGAAAATTTTAATTACTTAAGTGTTGAATGTATTAATCTTAAAATCTGTTTAATAATGTCTTAATTTTAAACGTTGAATTTATTAAGATTGTTTGCTACATACAAAAGTTGAAATCTGAATGGTGTACATATTACATTTTTACCCTCAATATCTTGTACTCATAATATTTTTATATTTATAATATAAAAGCATATAAAACAACCAATTTTATTCAAAGATATATATCAATTTAACAATCAATATTAATGTCAAAATTAATCATAAAAAAATATTAATTCAAACTTAAATAATGAACATTATTCAAACAATACTCATTAACATAATTTTAAAATTAAATGTCTCAAAATTAAATTAAGCTTAACATATAAAATTTTAAGCTTAAGAAGTAAACAAATCATTTGTAATTTGGTCACCCAAATTAAGTATAAGAATACATTGAAAATTTTTAATTTAATAAAATTAAATATATATACTTACAAAAAATAAAGGTTAAAGTTGACAATATAAGGTAAAGTTAAAAATATAACCTTAGAGATCTTTGAATGTACCAAGAAGGAGTAATAAAAGACTTGTTATAACTTATTCTAAATTCTTCTAGATATTATTACTAGATATCTAGCAATAAAAAAATAATAAATTGTTCTAGATTTTTCTAAAAAAATTAAAAGGTGAAAGTGAGTTATAAATAGGGCCAGAACTAAACTAGCAAACTAAATGACATAATATAACATTACACACACATTGTTACCATAAAGTGGTTAACTCTCATTTTCTTTTTAAGAGTCATATGTTTTAATGTTTTTTACATGGTGCAATAAAATTTAAACTAATTCTACGTTAGGTCAGGCTAGAATTAGATAAACTCGAATATATATATATATATATATATATATATACATATATATATTAGGTGGTGCGCACTATCCTTGAGCTTATCGCCTTTTATTTTTTGTCGACTCTTGCCACCATCCACATAATCGTGCTAATAATCGTGTTCCCTTGTATAGGTACAAACTATATCGCGCATTGTGAAACATCATGTCGTTCCTCCAGCTGTTTAACTTCTCCCTATAAACTATATTATTTCATAAAAAATGTTTTTGGTTTTGATTCTATATAACAAATCTATCTTAGGAGTAGCTAATTTGAGAGCACAAATTTTGTTCCTTCATCATAATTAGTTACTACTATTATAAACTCAAAAAAATATAGCTTGTTAACTACTATATTTTTTCGAGATAATTATTTTGATAGTTAATAAATAAGAAAAAGATTAATTGGTTAATTGTAGCATCTAATATGAATTGTTTGAATTTATGTAATTAAGATAAATAACATATAATCCTCATTTCAAGAACCATTACTGTCAAAACTCATCGAATTTAATTTTTGAACTCAGGAATAGGTCGGAGAAGATTGGAAAGACCATTACTACTGTCAAAACTCATGAAATCTAATTTTTGAACTCAGAAATAGGTCGGATAAGATTGGAAAGAGAAAAGAGCAAATCATTCATTATCATTAGGTTGGTATAGCTTGTTAACTATATTTTTTCGGAGAAGATGGGAAAGACCATTACTACCGTCTCAAGAATAGGTCGGAGAAGATTGAAAAGAGAAAAGAGCAAATCATTCGGTTGGTATAGCTTGTTAACTATATTTTTTCGAGATAATTATTTTGATAGTTGATAAATAAGAAAAAGATTAATTGGTTAATTGTAGCATCTAATATGAATTGTTTGAATTTATGTAATTAAGATAAAGAACATATAATCCTCATTTCAAGAACCATTACTACTGTCAAAACTCATCAAATCTAATTTTTGAACTCAGGAATAGGTCGGAGAAGATTGGAAAGAGAAAAGAGCAAATCATTCGTTATCATTCAGTTTGGTTTTGCTCCGTCAATTTGCTAGGTTGGTATAGCTTGTTAACTATATTTTTTCGAGATAATTATTTTGATAGTTAATAAATAAGAAAAAGATTAATTGGTTAATTGTAGCATCTAATATGAATTGTTTGAATTTATGTAATTAAGATAAAGAACATATAATCCTCATTTCAAGAACCATTACTACCGTCAAAACTCATCAAATCTAATTTTTGAACTTAGGAATAGGTCGGAGAAGATTGGAAAGAGAAAAGAGCAAATCATTCGTTATCATTCAATTTGGTTTTGCTCCGTCAATTTGCTAGGTCGGTATAGCTTGTTAACTATATTTTTTTGAGATAATTATTTTGATAGGTAATAAATAAGAAAAAGATTAATTGGTTAATTGTAGCATCTAATATGAATTATTTGAATTTATGTAATTAAGATAAAGAACATATAATCCTCGTTTCAAGAAACATTACTACTGTTAAAACTCATCAAATCTAATTTTTGAACTCTGGAATAGTTCGGAGAAGATTGGAAAGAGAAAACAGCAAATCATTCTTTATCATTCAGTGTGGTTTTGCTCCGTCAATTCCCTAAGTTGGTAGGATGTGTCTTTGTGGTGTGCTCCGGAATTTGACAGTAATCTGTATTCGCGATACCAGTAGTGCACACTGGGTTATTGACAAGTCTGTAGTAGAGAAATCGACAAATATGAATGATGGACCAGAAGAAAACATACATTAATTATCATTGATGTAGACATTGAGAAGAAATGAACACTCACATTAATGTATTTTTGTATCCAGAATCCACTGTCACTGCAGATATCTTGTTGCTCTGCAAATCAACGAGTTGCAGTTGCTCGCTGATGCTGTTACCCATGTTTAGAGTTTCATTGAATGCATTGTTCCTCAGTTTCCTGTCCAAAATCACAATAATTGAATCAAAATTTTTACCAAGCTTCCTTTTTTAAATATATTTTTAACTTTTCATGGTCTTATAAGTTGATTTGTAAACTCACACTTGTTGTATCTGTGGGAAACTGAAAAGCTTTTGTGGCACAGTCCCCTGAAGTGGCCCGTATTCTATAACCCTGAGCATCATAGCAAAACTTCCACATCAGATAGGTCACTTGTTTAAGGAAGTTTTCACATTTTGTAATGTCAATTACTGAAAACTCACAGAGTGGTGAGTGATTGTAAGGTTGAGAACCAAGCTGGCGAATCCGATAGTTCAAAGGAGTTGTTGCTTAAATCCCTGTGAAGAGAAAATAGCAGAAACTGGATGTTCAAAGAAACAACTTTTGAGTAGATAAAACTGGATTGCATAAACTTCCATGCAGTCTTCTTACACATAATTGAGTGAATTCATCCCATCTAAGTTGGGTAACAGTCCAGACAGTTTATTGTGTGCTAAATTCCTACAAGAGAACATAGGAGCATGAAGGAAGACATCTTATCAATCACTCGTAACTTTAAAAAAGAACTACTGATATTAAATCCGGTAAAACAGAATACTCACAATTCATTGACACTAGTGAGGTTGTTGAGGTTTGGTGGTACATCCCCATTCAGGTAATTTCTATCGAGCCGACTGTTGCAGGTTGAAAGTATGTGCATGTCGAACAAGATCAGAGAAAAATGATAATTGTTTAAAATAAAAAGGAAGAACTATCTAAAACAATGAAATGAACAAGATGGTGGAGTATACTCACAGAACCTCAAGTGTCTGGACAAGTCCTAATGTAGATGGAATATTCCCTATTAATTGATTTCCATCGAACAGTCTGTCATTGCAGAACCACAAGCAGTCAGAATGAGGATAATCAAGATAATACACTGGTGGGTGGATATATTATCAACTTACATGTGTATTAGTACCATATCAGAGCTGAAAAGTGTGGGTGGAATTCTTCCTGAAAGCTGGTTTTTATTGAAATGGCTGCAGGTTTTTAGGTGTCAGGCAGTTGTTCTGTGCAATACAAAGTTACACCAGGAATGCAAGTCGGCAAATTAAAATGCACTCACAAATGTTTTGCCTTTTTAAGGAGGTCCAAGCCAGGTGCGGTGATTGTTGAAACAGGGAGAGTTCCAGACAACTGATTCTCTGCCAGGTCTAGCCAGTAGAGGTTAGAGAGTTTTCCCAGAGAAGGTGGTATGTTACCAGTGAAGTTGTTTGTGTTCAAAGCCCTGCCAAGGCAAGTAGTAATGAAAAAAATGAGTGAAGAATATTAAGCAATGGTTTCCATTATGAAGGGAGATAATTGTTATGGCAATTCTTACAAAAAGGTTAGCTCTGCAAGATTGCCTAATTCACTTGGGATGTTACCACAGAAGCCACAGCCAGCTAGGATTCTGGGAGACAATAATAATTACTGATATAAATGTGAATATTGGAAAAAAATTAAAGTCCAAAACAGAATGGCTAAAAGAAACAGTCTGTTTATTGGATCTCACAATATGTTCAGATTTTTCAGATCTCCTAACCACGGAGAGAGGGAACCTGTGAGGCCTCGATTAAATGAAAGGTCCCTGCAATAAAATAGTTTCAAAACTCAAGCTTAATGAACAACAACAATACCTTAATTGAAAATGAGAGTGAGAATGAGGGCACATCAATATGTTTTGGGATGTTCCGCAAATCTTTTTTTTGCTTTATATAAATGCTGGTGCATATGGTACTGTTGGTAGTATGCTGCATTTTGATAAAAGGATAAGAAGACTCACAAGGATTTCAATTCAGTAAGCGCCCCAATGTCACCATTGCTTAGGTTACCTACGAGTCCCATATTTGATAGTCCCCTGAAAACATCAATCCAGACGATGAGTAGGCTTGCAACAGTCATTCAGTGGAATAGGCGTTTGGCAGAAGAGGAGGAAAAGACTAATCAACCATGACATTGTGAAATAGTAGAGAAATACTCACAGAGCAGTCACCCTTGAGTTGTTGCAGGTGACTCCTTCCCAAGGTCCTCCACAAGGGTCATCTGACTTATTCCAGCTTGGTGGTGTGTTTTGCCATTGATCCTTCAAAGAGCGGAGTACCACAGCTGCATCATCACCACTTTAAGCTTATTAAATTTTCATACTGTTTTTGTCTCAAGAAGAGGCTGTATATCAAGGAATTTAAGTAGGGGTGGTATTTTGGTGTGTGTTCGTCTGACTTTGCAGCCATTTATGTAGCAGAATAGTTTTCTAATACGAAGTCAGGGACTCAAGACTAGAAAAATGTGCATTTCATGTGCATATTAAAAGCTAGCAAATCCTAATACAAAGAATATAAGAAGCATAAAGAGAGTGTCTACTAATATCCATTAGCACAAAACTATCCTAAACTTCTAAATTTTTAACATTTTGATGAAAGTTTCTATCCTTGGACCTTAGTTAAATTTTTGAAAAATGATCTGAATTACATGAATAACTATTTATCAAACCAGTCAAACAATTTCAAATTCAATTTTAACTGCATTGTTGTACAAGTACCTCTTATCAAGTAGAAAACATTAGTAAGTGAAATTAAGGAGATGGAGGGTAAATTTGGAATTAAATAACAAATATTTGTTGAACATTGAGTCTGAACTCTGAAAGTGCCTACCAAAGGCTTAAGAAAACTTAGGGATGAAAAACATCAAACCTTCAAGGTTAAGTTTGCATTACATATATAAATTTAAAAATCCAATCCTTGATTACATTTTTGACAAATGACTGTTTTTTAATCTTATATAAATCGATAATTATCAAATTAATCAACCATTATAAAGTGAAATTAAGCAGATGGAGTGTAAAATGTGGATGCAATAACAAATTTTTGTAGACAATTCAGTGTGAACTCTGAAAAGTGCATCTGAAAGGCTTGAGAAACCTTGGCATGAGAATTAAAAATTGCTTTGGATTATTAGAACAAGCAAAGAGGGAGAACTTTTTTACCTTTATTTGAAAGTCTCTAATCAAAACGTGAATTTTCTCTTTATGATTCATTAAAGCAAGCAAATTTCATGGTCATGTGGTCAAGAGAAAATCACAGTTTACATTTTTCTTTTCATTTTTTAATTTTAATTGCTACATAGCAATTGAAATCCTCTTTTCAATATAAATTCTTATGCCTGAAGCTACCCATGAAACATGAACATGTGCAATGTATTCATAAGCGAAGTGATCATATGACTAGTGAAATTAGTGACTGTAACAGAAAACATGAAACAGTACTAAAAGAAATGAAATCAAAGACTTGATCAATACATGATAATTTAAGCATATATACTATTTATACAAGTCTATTTCCTTGTATTCATGTTAAGAGCATTGAGTTTACCATCGCGAGAGTCCGTCACGGAGGAGATCACATGAATGCTTGCACAGCAGACCAGAAAGCAGAGCAACCTAATGGCTACCATAGCTGCAACAACACAACTCCAGTGCGCGCGCGCGCACACAATTCTTAGAGATATTTACTTGTGTATCTGTGTGTTGGGTTGTGCTTATAAGTGCCAATAGTTGACTAGCCCTATGCCGGCCCAAACATCATGATCACAAGAACGGCAGACAAAGGGTTAAAACCAAAGACCATCTCTTTGAGTGTATTAAAACTTCATGAATTTGTATTAAGAAATGGGCACCATCTTTTTTCATCTTTGAATTCATCGATCGCTAAATGAATAATGTTAAGAACAAGGAATTCAATGTGCACGGTCTTACAGCTAGATACAGTAATTGGAAGTTGGATCGTTATAACAAGTAAATCCGATCCGACTGAACCCAACTATACAATTTGGTCTGGTCGTATAATGAAACGGATTCGATTTAGGTTCTAATGTTGATTAGGGTTTGGTTCTGATTTGGTGTTCAAAATGAGCCAATCCAACTGAATCGTTAATAATAAATATATAAATTGATCGAAACAAACCAAACCGATGACTTCGCTTTAATTCGATTATACTGTTTGGTTTAGTTTTAATATTTTTATAATTATTAGAATTAATTTGATTATGATTCATCTTATAACTGGATCAAATCGAATTGTATTACTCTTACTCTTCATAAGTGATAAGAGTTTCGAATGGTGTTCACTCTTTTTCTTCGTACGAGTTTGTTATACCAATGAACAATTTACAATTTTTTTTTTATCTAAGAAAAAATGATTTTCAAAAACTAATTTGTGATCATGTTTAGGAGTAATAATAATTAGACATTGTGCCACCCCTCATAAATGACTGTTAGTAGGGGTGCACACGGTACGGTTCCTCACGGTTCTTGGTGGAACCGGAACCGGAACCGTTACCAACGGTTCCTGATTTTCGGAACCGGAACCGGAACCGTTGGGGGTTGGAACCGTGAGGAACCGTACCGCGGTTCTCGGTACGGTTCCGGTTCCGAACCGCGGTTCCTTAGGATTTTTTTTTTTTTTTTTTTTTTTTTTTTTTTTTAATGAAGCTTGAAAATACAAAATATATATATATATATATATTCATTAAATAAATGTGAGACCTACAATCTAAAAATGGCACCCTATATATATATAATTATTATATTATATTATAGATATATATACATTACATATAATGTATATATATTATGTATAGTAATTATATTATAATATAATTATTATATATAATATATGATAATATAATTATTATACATAATATATATATACATTATATATAATTATTATATGTAATGTATATATATATATATTATATATAGTTATTATATTATATATATATATACACATATTTAATATAAAACGGTTCCGGTTCCGGTTCCGGTTCCAAGGAACCGTTACCCCCAACGGTTCCGGTTCCGGTACGGTTCTACTGGTCCTGGAACCGGAACCGGAACCGTTGGTAACGGTTCCTAATTTTAGGAACCGGAACCGGAACCGTAGCCACGGTTCGGTACGGTTCCGGTACGGTTCCCCTCGGTTCCGGTTCCGGTTCCGGTTCCGACGGTTCTTTGTGCACCCCTAACTGTTAGAATGTTCTTACCATAGCTTTTCAACAAATAATAGTGTCATGTATATAAGTCAAATAAAAGTGATAGATTCTTTTCCTGATATCACTCAATCTACACATTTGAATTATGGAGAGCTACATCAGTCTTTTGAACTGACGTAACTCTCCACAATTGTGGAGAGTCTAGCCGTCTGATATGCTAACTCTCTATATATTTTTTTTATTAAAAAAAATTATTTTTTTATTTTAAACTATGCAGTTTTTAAAAAAGTATTGGACTAGGCGTGCAAATAGCTGTTGAAGTCGAAAAGAAAAAAATCGCGTGAGAACAAAATAAAATACAAAATGCAAAGTGAGGCCCGCATGAATTAAGCAAGCTCGCTAACAGAGTCCTAGCTGCAACGAGGCTGCAAATAAAAATCATGTGGGGCCCGCATTTGAGAGAGCCCGATATGGTCCTAATATTATCTCTACATCCGATTTAGAGATCCTTATTTTGGATGCTCTAAAAGTATAAACAAAAGTTGTCTCAAACAAGCGCTAAATCTTAATTTTTAAATTGAAGTCTATTGACCAAAAGCTCTCTTGTTTTCAAACCTAACTTTTATAGTTAGGGAGTTTTATGCAATTAATTTTAAAAACAACTTAATAATTCTAAGACACATTTAACAGCGGCCCAGACAATTAGGTTGTTAGGCTTATTTGCAGAACATTCAATAGTTTGTGGGAGTTAATTTTATTTCAAGGTGTAACATGTAAAATTTTATAACTTAAGGAGGTTATATACAATAACTTAGGAGTATTGATAATTGGCGTTTTCGATAAGTGTAAGCGTTCTATCTTTTTTGAAAATTAATAATTTTATTACAATCAAGGAGAAATAGAGGACTTACACTTTCTGAAAATACTACATTATCAATATCCCGAAGCGGTATAGTATACTTTATCAAAGAACACACCTGGAGAATGTTTAATACGCAAAGCTTAAGGATCATTTCCAGCACCGGAGAGGATCTTGTATACCAAAACTTAATTATGAGTTATGATTGACTTACTAATATCAGGTGATATAGGAGCCTCTTCCGCGCCGAACAGGATCCAAGTCCAATTGGCAAGAGTGCAAACTCCTCTTGGATCTTATTTCTTTCTCCAATTCCTCAACTTGACTTCGGAACTTTATTAACTGGACAAATAAGACGACAAGTGAGTTTAGTCACATAACTCGATGACTACTCAATCTAGAGTTTTACCAAGATGTCGATTTCAGTTTTAATTTTGAATTCTTGTTTCCAAACACAGCGTGAATCCCATTCGCTATCCGCTGTCACAGTGGAATGAAGAATGAACCCTTGTTGACCCATGGTGTAGTAGTCTTCCAAATCCCCTAAAAACAAGCAAACACCTCATCTTCAATCCATCTTTAATTGAAGTTCTAGGCCTTCGGGAGATACTGGAACTGAATACTAGAATAATAAACACTCAGACACGAATATTAGAATAATATGTTTTACAATTACGGAAAATAAAAAAAAAACAGGTCTTTTTTTTCATGGCTTCAATTGAGGTACCATTTGGTTCATCTTGTTTTATGATCACGAAAATGTAAAGAATCATAGATGTGTTTAAAATGTAATGCAGCCAGCTTCAATCTCCACATCCGCTCACAAACCAGGCATCCAATGCGCAATAAAAGTTTATTCTGCCATCCAATCTATAGTATCTACATTCGCATTCTGACAGTGTTTGCACCAAAATGAGGGTGTGAGGTGCTGATGATTAATTTCATAGATCAAACAAGATGTTGAATCTAATAGCGGTTGAAAACCATTCTGGAGCAATCGAAAGTAATCCAATAGTGGTCAAAAGCAATTCTGGAGTGGTCAAAAGCAAAAGGTGCCGAATCCAAAGAGAGTTTAAAATTTGAATTCAAGTTTAAAAGTTAAATTCAAATGTAATTAGACATGTGGCACAATGTGCTGGAAATGTTGTCCGATAACTGTTGACAATTTCAGCACCATAAATTTAAATTCTGGCTTAGTCACATGGGTGAATACTAATATGCACGTGAAAATAACGGGAATAGGTAGTTTCAGATTTAAAATTGAACAATCAGCTTATGACATATGACGCCGCTGGGAAAGAAAGAGTTTGAATTTTAGAAGTGTAGCCAATTGGAAAAAATGAGTTTTATTACTCGTGGAATTCTTACATTTAAGAATTCTCCAGTGTATTGTAGAATTACTCCACCTTGCGTCCCGGATCAAACAACACATGTAGCCTTTACATAGAAGTAGTTATAATGTTAGACTTAATTTAGTTTCAACTCCTCTTTGCATCTTGTATACAAATTTTGATTTGTTCAAACTTCAAGTGTTTGTAACATACATATTCAGTAATGAAATAGGAGTGAGTTTGTTCTATTGTTGTATCTTTATTTACATTCATTTTCATCTTTTGCTTGGTGTCAAAAGTCTTCTTCATTGAGGCATCGAAAATTACTGTTCATGAAATGAGAGTAAATATTAGAGTATTTTGTGACTTTCTTTGCCTTTGATGAATATTACAGTGTTCTGTGACTTTTGTTACTTCAGTTTCAGAATGGTTTCAACACCTCTTTACGGAGGTGTCAAAGATTACTGTTGATGGGATAAAAATAAATATCATGGAGTGTTTTGTGGCTTTCTTTGCCATTGGTGAATACTCCAGAGAGTGTTTTGTAACTTTCTTTATCATTTGTTTCAAGAATAGTATCAACACTACTGAAAGATGATTGTCTTAATTGAGGAGTCGAAGAAACTGAAGGGCGGGCTAATCCTTGCCCTTCCAACAATCGCCTGATAAAAGAAGAGATGGATTAGAGACTCATAGCGTCATTCTTTCATTCGGGGCGGGGCACGCGTGCGCATCAAAATTTTGAGCCAAACAGACAATACTCAAATTAGTCTCCCTTAACCTTCTGCAATTTCTAATCACTTCCTTCGCACCTTCTGCAATTTCTCATCACTTCCTTCACACTTCCTATTGCAACTCCTAAACCCTCAAAGTACAATTTAGGATCCCGCAACATCTCTTCTCAATCATTGCCAGTCTTCTCAATCATTGCCAGCCATTCGGAAGGGATCCCCACCTTGCTACTTGCAAAACCTCCCATTTGGGGAGTTCTGAACCCATCCAATATTCTTAATCCCCACAATCATTTATACACAGATGGCTAATCTAAATACAGCTCTTCAGAATTTCGGTCATTCTGTAATACCCAAACAAGACGTCAAAGTAAGTAGCTCCAATCCGGGGCATACAGAAGCAATTCTTTTTAGACATTCATCTTTTTATACATCCAATTTGGGGATTTCTTAACTAGGATTGTAACGCAAAATGAATCCCATTTTGGGTTACGAGTCAGCCGTCCAAAATCTTAACTGAAGCTCTAAGACGCGAATGAAAGTAAACTGATATCTAATTCTTCCAACAAGGCAATGAACATGCTACTCCTATCAATTCCATGTCACTTAAAATTCTCAAAACCTTCAAGTTCTTCTTGTTCGAACCAAACATCTTCAAATCTACGGGGAACAATTTTGTTTCTAGACATTTAGGGTTTTGAGGTTAAGTTATTGTGAGCAATCTCAATAATCACACTATTGAGATCGTCATTATATTTATTGAGATCAGTGGATTTGAAGTGTTTGAATCTGTGTATGAGTTTAGAGATAGTACCGTGAATGAGAATGGTTGGGCTAACGATTGCAAAGGTAATTCTAAATCGATTTGAGATGGAGAGAAATCTCTTGCACACTAGAGAAGTGGCTTCCAAGTGAGAGTGGTGATTCATTGGATTGAAAATCAATCCCAGCATTCATCGGGCAAATCTATGCAAATCAATGTCATTTTCTGAACTCTTGAATGGAAAAGATTGATTAGAGAATGGAATTGTGAAAGAGCAAAGAATTGAATTGAGAAATGGGGAAATAGAAATGTACTTACTTTGTGGAGCTGACACTGTTTGGGGGGAAAGAAAATAATTCAAAAGTTTCCGCTGGAAACTGCTGCTTTTAAACCAACTTCATTGGGCTCGCCAAACCCATTTGGCAAGCTCAATCTGAGATTGGTGACCACAAGCCAAACAGGTGGGGCCCATTGTGGATTCGCAGAAAGGTTCGCCAGATTTGGTGAACCGTTCCACGATCGTGGGCTCAATTCCGGTCTGCGATAATTTTTGGTTTAATTTCTTTTTAAAAAATTCATTAACTGAAACGGCGTTGTTTCAATCAATGAGTTTGAAAAACAAAATGACTTGAATTGTGCTCCGCGTGGTCCAATGATCAAAATTTAAGGGATATGATTTAAGGGCCTGTTTGGTCAAGGAAAATGAGTTTTATCAGGTCCTTTTGTTTTTGTTAAACATTATTTCCTTATCAATAGAGTCGTTAGACATTGTTTGGTTGACACAAACAGTGCCTAAACGCCTATATTAGCCAAAAAAAAGTCAAAAATAAATAAATTCTTTTTACCTTTATAAATTCCTCAACCCTTACTACCATTCATCTCACATCCAAATATCTATATTCTTTACTCTTTCAAGCTACAAATCATTTATTTTCTCAATCTTAACTATTTTTATATTACTCAATTCAATTCCATGTATCCTCAATCACTATATTACAACTTCAACTCCCAACCAAACGATGAGTTTTTGTCATTTGACCAATATTATTGATTTTTCGGTGGAGAATACTAAATTTCATCTCATCAACCATCCCAATTTTGTGGTACTGAAGTGCCGCAATCTAGTAACTCCAAACCTTCCAAAAAGCAACTGATTATTCAGAATTTCAATTGGTCCACGATCAAAGATGAGGCTTTATGTTATGCATGGTTAGCCATTAACTCTGACGTGGTAACGGGTTCAAACCAACATAGTTTGATGTTATGGTAAAGAATTTATGAAAATTTTGCAGAACATCTTGGTACTCCAACTACCCAAAATCCCAACACTTTGGCAAATCATTGGTCCACTATCCAACAGAAAATTAATAAAATTTTTGGATGGGTGGCTATAATCAAAATGAATCAGATCAGTGGGCACAACAAATGATGATACAGTAAGTTCTTTACTATGTTAAATTTATCTCGTAAATATTTTAAACATTCATGTTCTAATTATTGTGCAATTCTTTCTTTTAGATGAAAACAACTAAACATTTGTACGCTTCCAAAGAACGCCAGTATTTGAAGTTAGAAAGCTGTTGGGAAATTTTGGGGTACAATTCAAAATGACATCACATTGTGTCAATCAACAAGAAAAAAACAAAAAAAGAAACAACTGTTGAAGAAGATGAATGGAATCAACATTGATGTTAATGTGCATGTTGATTACTCAGACCCAACTACTCCATCAAGCAATGCAGTGCCGACAACAAGTTCGGTTGAAGGATCGGCACACATCAACATGTTTGATGATTCACTTGGTGTTGAAAAATCTTAATCATTACAACAACCATCAAGACATAAAGGGGCGAAGCAGAGCCGAAATAAGAATAAATTTTTTGACCAATTATAGTCTTTATTGATTAGCAGTTTTGATGATGCAAAAGCTCATTATCAGTCTCAATATGAAAATCTTGCGGCCGCCCAAATAGCACAAGAGACACGCTTATTAAAGGAGCTTCAAAAGAAAGAATGAACTGAAGAGATGGAGATCATGCAAAGAGATCCAGAATCGATGCCAACACTAGAAAGAATGGGCTTATTGAACGACAACAGGAGATATTAGAATGTATGCGCGCATGCTCCGCCACAAGCTTCCCATAGGATTTTTTAATCCTATATTTAATTTATTTTTATTTATTTAATTCATAATGGATATTGTATTGTTTAAATTTATGTTGTATTTTGTTTAATCCATAATGGATTTTGTATTGCTTAAACTTGTATTGTATTGTTTAATAAATAAAAAATTTATTATTTTTGGTTAGTGAAAATTTGGAGAGTCCAATAGGCGCCTCCGCTAGTCAAAATTTGGAGTCCAAAATGTTAACATGGCTCTTCGAATTTATGACGTGACAAATTTGGAGAGGCTGATGAAGATGTTCGTATTTGATTACGGGAATGATTGGAGTACTTGTTTTAGAAATTTGAATTTGAATTTGAATTTTTTTTTTCAATTGACCTCTCTCACTTTTTTTTTTCCTTTTTCTTTTTGTTTTATTGAACATTTGTCTCTTCCTTCCTAGGGATGAAAATTCTTGTTTAAAGCTTAGGGCATAGTGATGAAAATACTAAGAAAATAATTTTTTTAACACTTGAGGAGTTGAATAGGAGAGGAATGTTTTTTGAAGAAAGTAATAATTCATAACTACCTAACTGTTCATAATTTCTTTTTTGAGGAAGTTTATGAATTTACAATATTTTTTTTCTTGTATGTTTTATGGATATTGAATGATGAGATAGTACTTTTTATATTTTTCTTAAAAACATTTTATGCTATAGACACCCTTAATGCTATGTTTGGTATGCAGAATTGAAATAGAATAGAATGCCCATTCCACCATTCATTTGTTTGGTATAGATTTTAAGGTAAGGATGGTCATTCCATAGTTAAACCTATAGAATGAACATTCTATTCCCAATAAGAGTAAAAAAAATATATTATCAAAAAAACTGTTCACCTCCACCACCACTTCCACCACCACACCGGCACCGCCCCCACCACCTCCACATCACCACCTTCCTACTCCACCACTGTAATACCCCGAAAAATTTAGGTGTCAATTATTTTAAAGAAATTTAATCTCTTTACATTATTACTTTATTTTATTAATTCATGTGAAATGTTTTTTTTCTATATAAATTATCATTGTAGGTGAGTTGCTTGTCTTTTATATATGCATTTTATCATTTTATGTGAATTGGTATTAATTGTGTGTTATTTTATTTAAATGTTTTGGGTTGGGCTAGGGAGGAATTTGGGCTAGGATGAGTGGGCTAAGGTTATGTTTAAAATGATGGGCCTAGGGTTGTAATAATATTATTATTGCTATTTTTATTATTATTAATTTGATTTTAATTAGTTTTAGGAAAATCAATAAAAGAATAATTAAGACAAAAAGGAAAAGAAAAGAAGAAGAAATTAGGGTTTGCCGTTGTTTTACGCACAGAACTAAGAGAGAGTAAACGAAAGAGAGAAGGGAGTGACGATCGGGTGAACAAGTTGATTCGTCAGGAAAAGGCAAGTTTGATTCTTCTCTTCCCCTTTGAATCCGTATGCATAGTCTAGGTTTGAGAATTTATTTATACTAAAAATTTGTAATTAATTGTATGTTTATATTTTCTGTTATTGATAAATTTCGTGAGATTTAACTGTGATGATTGTATATAGATTAGATTTATTTTGTTCATGTAAGGTTATATGCACATGTATTCATGTATATGTATATTGTGTTAAGAAAGAAATTATTCATGTATGTAATTTGTAAGTAAATAAATGTTAAATTGTGAACCTACTGTGTTGAGATTATATTGTAAACAACTCTGAATCCTTAGGAAAACAGATCGTGAATAATTGGGTTTTAAATTTTTGAATTTTGCGAAGAACCCTAGAACTTGTGAATTGGGAGTTTTTGATTCGGATCGTTTCGGATGGGGCTTTTTACACCAATAGGTAGACGGAGTCGAGAGGAGAAGAACGACTCAAAAATGGAGGCGAACGGTGGCCGGAGGAGGCCGGAGCGTCGCCGGGAAGTCGCCGGCAACGCGCTGCTGGACGCGCTGGGGAAGAAGCCCCAGCGCTGGGCACTTCCCCACGCGCCTGGCCTGCCCGTGCCGGCGCGTGGGGCCGGCGCTGGGAAAAGTGGTTTTGGGCCCCACTCGCGAGGGCCCACCACTGGGTCCATTATGGGCCCATTCCGATATGTTTTGATATTTTTTTTAAATTTTTGGAAAAACTTAAAAATTTGAAAAATCTTTTTTTAAAAATACTTTCATGATTCCAAAAATTCTGAAATTTTTACTGTATGATATTGGATGTTAAATACACTTAGTTTTAAATTTTCAACGCAAAAAAATTTTCCCTTGTTGTCCAATTAATTTTTAAAAGTACCCAAAAGCTGTCTTTTTCACTTTTTGTAATTTTAGAAAATACTTTTACAACTCCAAAAATTTCCAAATTTTTACTGTAACTCTCTGGAGGTTAAATACACTTGGGTTTAAAGTTTCAACTCAAAATGATCTTTCCTTGTTATTCAATTGATTTTTAAAGTGTCCAAAAGCTGGGTTTTTTCACTTTCTGTAATTTTAGAAAATACTTCTGAAATTCCAAAAATTTCCAAAATTTTTTTGTAACTGTTTAGAGATTAAATGACCTTGAGTTTAAATTTTCACCTTGAATTGAGTTTCTCTTGGTGTTCAATTAATTTTTAAAGTGCCTAAAAGTTGGATTTTCACCTTCTTTGGTTTATTAAAAATATTTTTTAATTACAGAAAATTCCAGAATGTTTTCTTAGTATTCTTAGAAGTAGAATAGGCCCAGAAACCTAGAGAAGAGTAAGTTTAGATTCCCTCGGAGATTTGAGTGCATTGGAGGTCGGTTTGGGAAATTATTTTCTCTAATGAATGTTAGATTATTTTGATTTAATCGATTGTGTTTATTTTTATATATAAATGCACATGGGATACTTGATTAAGGTTCACTTGTGAATGATTTATCATATGGTGATAATTGCATAGCAGATGATTCAAATTTGTAGTCTGTGCAAATTAAAAATTATAATGCATCGTGTTTATTTATTATTTCATATTGGGAATGCATTTGTATTTTTATTTGGCATGTAAGGATTGCCCGGCGTGTCAGGATCGCCCATACCTAATAAGGTATCTATATACTTTTTATTTGGCATGTAAGGATTGCCCGGCGTGTCAGGATCACCCATACCTAATAAGGTATCTATACTTTTTATTTGGCATGTAAGGATTGCCCGGCGTGTCAGGATCGCCCATACCTATTAATGTATTCATGCATTATAATTGACATATCATAATTGCATAGATTTAATAAAATGCATATAGATGTATCTTTATTTGTGAACGTAAAGAAGGGGATCGTTTTTACATTGTAAGGGTTGTTAAGGAAATATATGAGATGATTTATATGAGGGGTTGCACGTATATTTATCTCTTGTGTCCCTCACATTGAGGGTATGTATATTGATTCTCTGATTGGGATGTAGTAGATAGAACTTGCTCGTAGGTTTAACCCACTTTGTTGATATTTCAGGTCCCAAGCAGTTTCCCCCGCGAGGATAGAGTACTAGGGTTAGGCTGTGATAGACATTTACTCTCACCAGTCTCATGGTAGGAATCTACTTTTTCTTCAGGAGTAAAACTATGAACTCATTTAGAGGTTTTGGTTTTGGATTTCAATTTAAGTGTTAAACTTTTATTCTTTCTGGTTAAGGGGTCCTTGGGTTACGGGACTTCCAAATTGTATTACCAGAATTTAATTATTTATTTATCAATTATTTCAATTCAATGGGATTTCTGTTCAGCTTTTAGCATCTATGCTTGTTGCTATCAGTGGTTAATATTCCTCAGGTTTTGTGTATGAGACTGGCCACCTCATGCGCGAAATTTTCTGGGGGGTATTTCAACCACACCACGACCTCCATATCGCCACCTTCCTCCACCACTACCATCACCACATCGCATCGCCACCACCTCCACAGTCACCATCCTCCACCACCACACCACTACCACCACCTCCATATTGCCGCCACCACCCCACCGCCACATCACCACTTTCCTTCACTACTTCCACATCGCCACCTTCCTCCACTAACATATCATTCACCTCCATTGCCACCACACCACTCCACCACTTCCACATCGCCACTTTCCTCCACCATCACACCACCACCTCCATATCGCCGCCTTCATCCAACACCACCACCTCCACATTGTCACCTTCCTCCACCACCTCCACATTGCCACCTTCCTCCACCACCACACCATCGCCACCACCTCCACATCACCACCTCCACCACCACACTGTTGCCACCACCTTCACATCACCACCTTCCTCCACCACTACACATTTGTTGGTTTAATTTTCTTGTCACTATGAGTGGTATTTTGGAGAATTTGATTTAAAATTTATTTAATTCCTAATTCATTTCATATTTGCAACCAAACAATAGAATGAGAATGAGAATGACCATTCTATTCCATTTTCAGCTGCATTCCATTCCGAGAATGGATCCATTCCCGTGTACCAAATGCAGTATAAGAGTAAGAATTGGCGAGATTCCTTTAGAAACACTCGATCTAAAAAAAGAAATAAGGTCAATTAAAAATGGATAAATCATGTTAGAAAAGAGCTTCATTCTTCGCTTAAGAAAACATTGAGTACACTATTAAAGATGGAACATTACTTGAAGTGTCAAAAGTTATACAGATACTACATACTACAATACTAGGGATTACGGGGGGAAAAAAATATTGTACTAGGGATTTATAGAGAATGCAAATTAAGTTAAAGTTAATTATATGCTAGGTTAGGATAGATTAAAGTGAACTCAAAAAATAGATTTATTGTGTGTGTATATTAATTCCACATCATACCATTAGGTGGAACTGACGAGGACGTCGGGCCTCCTAGGGGGTGGATTGTGGTGATCCTTGTAGGCGGGTGCGATAAACACTAGGTGAGCTACCACACTGGTAGACTACATGATATTCAATCCCACATCGCCTGAGTGTGGAGAAGGGCGAGCTACCACATTGGTAGGTTACAGGGTGCTCAATCTCACATCGCTTAGGTGTAGAGAATGGGATGTTCTTATATGTAGTTGGCAGGCTACATGGTGCTCAATCTCACATCGTCTGGGTGTGGAGAATGGGATATGCTTATATGTAGTGTGTTTTCTCCAGGGTGCTCAATCTCACATCTCTTGGGGTGTGGAGAAGGGGATGTGCTTATATGTAGTGTGTTCTCTCCAAATGGTATGAGGTCTTTTGGGATAAAATTTAAGAACAAAAACGTGCGAGCTTAGGCCCAAAGCGGACAATATCATGCCATCAGGTGGAGTGGGCCGTTACACATTCTATGGAGTAACATCGTCTTTCCTCACATAGTACCAAGGATGGCAATACACCCTACTTTGTCGAGTACCCATCTTGCCTCATTTAGATTGGTTATGAGAATGGTTAAATGATTTTGGACCCGTTCGGATGGCAAAACACCCTACTCTGTTGAGTACCCATCTTGCCTCGTTTAAAGTGGTTATGAGAATGGTCAAATGATTTTGGACCCGTTTGTTTGCAGTTGCAGGATGGGGAAAAATCAACCCGCCCCAGCCAGTTTATAATGAAAATTATAATTTTGCATTTGTAATATATTTTATATTAAAAAATATTAGATATATTAAACAAATCCTAGGTTGTCCTATTCTAATCACTATAAACTTCTGCCGCTCAACCCACCTCTCTTTCAGATTGCTTATCTCTCTGTATCTCTCTCTTATTATATTGCATATCTCTTTGCAATATTAAGAATATTGTTGTTTTTAATATCATTTGTATTATTCTTATTTGAAAACCTCTATGTATTATTATGATATTCCTATAATAATATTAGTTTCAATTGAGAATTTGAATCTTATCCTTATCACCATAAGAAAAAAGAAATTATCACGGTAGAAAATTTGTTTCACTAATTATATTTGTTAGATTTGTAATACAACTACAAAAGTATTCTTCTAATCTCGTTTCCATACTTTGGAAGGCTCTGCTAACAGGAAAATTGCTCTATGGTAGAGGGCTTATTCGATTAAGAAGTTAATCACGCCCTCCCCTTCCCCCAGCTTAGCCCTTTCTCTCGATTTAAGAACTCTCCGCTTGCAGCTGACATTAGCAACATGAACGAGAATTCATTTTATCTTTTCACTTCGCTAGCCTAGTTGCAAACTTGCATTGCATCCTTCCGCTGACTAGAACTAGATCGAACAATTTGATTTTACTGTCCCAAGAGTAACCGCTTCAAGACAGACAATTCAAACAGTTGAGTTCAAAGGGGTATTTGCTCTATTTAATAAAGAGTTTTAATTGAGCTGTAGTACTACAAATTAGGAATCTCAAAATATTTAACTTTTTTTTCTTTCCAGAAAAGGTTAGTGAACTCCCTCCCCTCCTCCTCGGGACATTTATTTTCTTCTTACTCAATATGCTTGTTTCTTTTCCCATATTCAAGAGGGAGACTATTCCTTTAAATACTCGCAATCACTTCCAAATTACTCCTTTTTAAGTACTCGCAATCCTTTTAAATTATAGTTAGATAGTAGCAAAATTTTATATGAAGTTTTTTACATCTTCAAAAATTGAATATAAGATCGACCTCTAAATCATGCCGAGAGACTTGTATAGTTATATGTCAATTCAATTAGTCCGTGGGATTTACGTTTACCTTCCATGTATATAATTTTCTATTCTTTACACACCAAGTGGGGGCATAAAGGATACATATATATCAAATGACCAGTCTCGATCATCTTACATGGGTAACATAGCATGAAACCTATAATTTGGGTCCACCAGTTTAGTTGTCAATGGCACCATCTCTGTGATATATAACCAGCTGAAGTAACAGGCAAATTAAGACGAGAGAGAGAGAGAGAGAGAGAGAGAGAGATTATATAATTGAGGGGGACATAATCTATTCTTTACACCTTTCGCTATAGAAGATTCTGGTTTGGCATATTCCTTTTTGTTTGGCTTTATATTTTGATTTGAATTACTAGACCAATGCACTTCTTTGGAAGTTGCTGGTCTAAATCACTGATTAATTAATGAAAATTGCTTTCTCCACCATGCTGTGAGAGAGAGAGAGTCCTCAACATAATTGTTATCTACCTTACCCATAAGAAAAAAACATAGTAATTGTCATCTATCAATTCAAATTAAAACATAGTAATTGTCCTCAACATTATGTTTTTTTCTTATGTTTTTTCTATGATGCACCTTTTTTTTTCTTCTAAAATTTGCTCAAGCTTCGTCTGCTTTATAAAACAAGTGAAGCTTGTTTGATATAATAGGAAATATGAAGCTCCTTTAAGCTACTGCTATCATAGAAAAATGGATAAAATGCAAAAAAAAAAAAAAAAAAACCCCTACCAAGTTTGCGAAAAACCTTCCCTAAACTATTTTGTGTGCAAATAACCATTTAACTATCACATTTTGTACAAAAGACCCCTCCATCAATGAAAAAATAAAAATTTTAAAAATACCATTTGTCCCTAAGATTTGAGTAAATTGTATACATTTTTTTTATATTTTATATACATTTTAACACCTTTATAAATTAAAAAAAATTACTAATATTCTCTAAACTACATGATTGTTGACAAAGAATTATATTTATATTCAAACACATCTTCTACCAAATTTCTCTTATACTTCATAATAAATTAACGGTTAACATTGACAGTAAATTACATTTTTTTTAATTTTTAAATAAAAATAAATGAATCTATACTATATATATTATAATCCTAAATTGTTACATCTAATTCTTGAACTTATTATATGTTTATTACTTTATTTTCTAACAATAACATTTTTATTCATTTTATATACAGTTTTTGTAAACCTTAATTTAATTATAAATTAAATATATCAAACGATTCACAAAAAATCACATCTAAAATATGTTTAGTGAAGTTCAAAAAATTACATTTAACTCCAAAAGTTACATTTATTGGTGATTCATATGTTTTTTTATTGGTGCATTAAAATTCATTGTCTATAAAATTCTTAGAGTAAAAAGAAAAAAAGAAATTTGATAATTTTTATCAATGGATAGTTTTGTAATTTTTCATTTTTAATTGCATTTGTTACCCATTTTATAAAATTTAGGGTTTTTTTTCTGAACTTTAGGGTTGCAAAATGGGTAAAGTATAAGGATTTTTTTGCATTTTACTTTAGAAAAATCAGCTAAAATAAACACGGACAAGTGGCAAATTCTGTGAAAGACTATTATAAATATATACATATTTGCTTATATATAGAATGTAGCATTACTAGTACTATAAAATAATAATAACAAAAAAAAAAAAAAGAGAATCATACTTGGAAAAGAGGTGAGGATACAACTAACATGGAAAACAGTTCAATTATTTTTCACATAATTAATTGCCATTAACGTGCGTGGGTACGTTGCACAACAATATACTTATTTGACTAAGACACTTTACCAACTTAATTAGTTCACTTTACCAACTTAATTAGTTCAGTGAATTATTATTCTTTGATAACGTACAGCTGGATATTATCAAAGAATTTTTGGGAATTTTAGGAAATTCAAAAGCGGGCTGTTATTGGGTACTTATATTTAAATATCGAAAAATAAAAAATAAAAATGCAACCAATCCCATGTGCATTTTTTGGTTGGGGGTTTCACTTTCATAGTCTTCTGAAGATTTCCGCTGAAAGTAGTAAAAGAATGGATTGATGATTGATTGTGAACTTACTTACTTAGGACCCAAGTGAAAGTGACTAATCCATGTGGATTCATTTATTTACATTTATTCAGCTCTCATTCAATGGCTTAAGATTAAACTTAACTGTATACTTGTCATTTTGGTCCACTTGTATGAGTCATGTTATCATGATTGAGGTACAAGACCTGAGTTGGTAACCGTCCTTGCAAGTCACCGAGTGGTTGCCTCTGCTCCATGCCATGCATGACTCGAATCAGGCCTGTTTTTTACCAACCGAAAAGAATTAATGTAACTTAGACCAGTACCAGTATAGTGCTGGACGAATACATTTTGATGATTAAGTCAGTTCTGTACTTGATGACAATTTGCCGTGTCCTGTTGTTGGGTATTCGGTTTTGTTCCGTCTCATTTAAAATTTGTTTATGAAATTATTTAAGAAAACGAGATAGGAATGGAGTTAGAAAAAATAATTCAGCGTGAATTCTGAATGAAGGCAGGATAAGATCCCATCCCGACCGGTACCCATCCCGCCAGGTTTAAATATATATTTATATACTTATATATATAGTATATAAAAGAAACATTCTATGTCACAGTACTTGGAATTTATATATACTTTTGAATTTGTGAACTATTATAGTCAAACTTTACAATTTTAATTCTATTTTACGTCATAATACTTGAAATTTGTACTACTTTTCTTTTGATTTTCACTATATTATGGATTATTATAAACAAGAGACTAAGAATTAAGAACACAGTGATGTAGTAATCTTTGAAATTACTTGATGTATATGTATCTAAGTATCAGATTTATTATTATAAAAAAATTTGCATTAAAAAAAAGAAGTGTAAACGAGATAGGGCAGGGACGGAGTGGAAAAAATTAAATGATTTTAGAAATGGAGTTAGGGATAATTTTGTAAACGGTTGCAGGACGAGAACAAAGCGAAAAAAGTTAAACGGTTGCGAAAACGAAGAAATCAAAACCCCCCGCCCCCGTTACTTACCATCCCTAACTGTACCTTAAAGATTTGTATATTAGAAATAGATTTATGTATATGTTTTTCTCTTGCCTTATAGTTTGTCCAATCTCCTTTTATGGCATGACTCGGATCAGTCCTATTTTTTTTTACAACACAGTGAAAATGTAACCAAAACTAACACTAGTGTGGTTGCTGTTGCTGATCGAATACATTTTAACAATCAAATCAGTGATTTAATATTTGTATATTAGAGAGATTTATGTATATATTTTTCTCTTACATTTTAATTTGTCAGACCTGGTGCTGGTCGAAAATTCGACCATCAACTCAGTACTTGGATATTTGTATATCAGACACAGATTTATGTATATATTTTTCTCCTTTTTAATTTGTAAGACCTCCTTTTTACATGAGTATTTGTTTACAATCTAGGAAAGATATTAGGAGCCTTCGACCCTTATTCTTTTAGCTTCCTTATTTAAGTTTTCGTATCAGTTGCTTCCGTTTTCAAGTTTGCCTATCAAACATAGGAGATGCCAAGTTGCTTCGGATCTATTTGCACTTTCAATAAGTAGTGAGTTGACGGACCTCTTTCTTACCTAGACTATTCAGTTGTTGTGAGATTGTAGAACTCCCCTCATTGTGATCTTGCAGAAAAGTATTGCATCACCTTTATCTTCATCTCAATTGATCCGATTATTTTTTCTCTTCATTTGCCAGAGTGTTGGATTACGTTATCCCTTTATAACATTTATCACCCCTATTATTTTAATAATAATATAGGTTGAGCTCGTTTTGAGCGCATGATTCTAACCCATGCCCCTATCCAAACCAAATCAATCAAATTGAAGTTGAGTTGAGAACTTTTAACCCAAATCCACTCGTAACAAAAAGAGCCATATATTCAAATTGTAGGAAGACTCATTTGAAATTGGTTGACTAACCTACATAAATACATGACAAAAATTATAATTAACATAGCGCATGCTACAAGTTACCATCATAGTATCAGAGTCTTGAATTACAATGAGTTAGCTTAAGTGAAGCATTATGTTTAAGATTCGACTTCTCTTTGAGTATAAATAATTTTTTGAAATTACAGTCCCGTAATCATACTCTTTCGTGACTTACTGTACCCCATTCTTGAATTTCAGAGATTAGTTAAAATAAAGTCTCGAACATCATAATTAATTAAAAAATACATTGCTAATGGATCGTATTTATTGTGAACTCATATAACCTTATAACACTGTGCATGGATTTTTGAATTGAAACTAAAATTTGTAGAAGGTGACATCAATTTGACACTATTTCACAAAGTAAGTTAAACTTAAATTTATATATTCCATTTTATTTATAAATTTACATGTATACATTAAATTATCAAACGCTTCAAAATTATATAAAAATTGCTAGAACTTTAATCCAATGAATCGCCCTTTAATGGGATCAGATAAAGTTGGATGAAACTATAAACATTTTCCAACCGTCTAATTACTAGCAATTCATTTTCCTACAAGTGGAGGAGACAGAGAGAAGGAGAGAGAGACAGAGTACTCCTACAAGTGCAGAGAGAGAGAGATAGAGAGTGGGGGCCGCAGATATTTGAAGTGTAGGGACGACGAGGTGAATTGAGTGAGGCCCACGAAGCCTCCTTTATCGTCCACAATCCATTATCTACGTGAGTCTCTTTAAGTGATGGGCCTTACTTTTGATAACTGCCACATGATTGATGTGCATTTCTCACTCTTTCCTCAATAAAGAAAGAATGCTTTTATGACTTTCCTTCAACAGTATTTTGTTCCCTTCTGTACTGTTGGATAAAGAAAAGAGTGAAAAAACACAGACATTCAAACTTCAAAAAAAAAAAATTTCAGTCCCAACACCTAATAATCTCTCTCTCTCTCTCTCATTCGTGTCATTGTAGCTAAGAAGAGACATGAATCTTCTTCTTGTTCTGTTAATACCCATTGGGGTTCTCAGCTCCACTTTGTTTTTATCTCCAATTGAGGCCAGAGCAGACCCTCCTGTTTCTTCCATTCCTGACCCAGTTCTTCCCACTGAGAAAGAACCCATTTCCCAATTTTCTTCAGAAATGGAAGCTCAATCACCAGGTAATCCAACAATGCCCACCATTGCTTGCATCAGTTCCTAGTTTTACATAAAGGGTTATTGACTGTTTATTTTTCTTCATCATTTCCTTCTATGGGTTAGTGGATTTTCCCCTTGTTTGAATCTGATAGAAACTAAGAACCCATTTGCTATTAGTAGATACTGATCAATTTGAAAATGACAGAAGCAAGAGGACTAACATTTTGTTCTTTTAAACTACACAAATTATCAATTTGGTCATTTTTACCCCCTGAATGGTTGGACCAATTTTGCTCAATTATTTTGTCTGAATTATTAACAATTCATTACTTCAATATTGGGATAAATCATTTTTTTTCTTTCTTTTTCCCTTTTATATGCAGCCTTGCATCAGTATATATGAATGTTTATGTCTGTTTTAGCTATTTAGCGAAGGGAAACTACTGTATATTCTAGTTTCATTTTATTATTTATTTATCTGAAATCAGGAGTGCCAGAGGTTAACATAGTGCACCACCAGAAAATGAACAAGAAATTTCTTTTAGCACTCATTGTTGCTGCAACTCTTCTTGGTGGAATAGTGCTAGTTCTATCTTGTTTCTGGATCTATAGACCGAAACACTTGAAGGACTCCAATGTGAAAAGCCAGGAGAGCCCAGGTATCTTTTTTTACCATAAAACTCTCATTCAGTTTTCTTTCATGTTTTTGTTGAGAATTAAAAAAAAAAAAAAACTACCGTTGTTATGCTTCTTGTTATTTTTATGTGATTTTCTTTGTGTTGTTTATATTCTTTTAGCATTTGAATTGGTAGATACTCCGAAAGGGCTATCCTTGGGTCCAATTTTGGGTAGATTCAATACTTTGAAAATGGCTGGTAAGAAGGGTTTGATTGCTGCTATTGAGTACCCATTGTTAGAAGAAGCAACAAATGATTTCCAGGATAACAATATTATTGGTGAAGGTAGATTTGGATGTGTTTACAAAGCTCGTATAAAGAATGACTTCCTTGCAGCAGTAAAAAGACTCAATATTGAAGGCCAGGAAGCTGAAAGAGTATTTGAGGTAATGTTTCATCATAAATTTAGTAGGCTTTTTATCTCTTATGCTCCTTTTTTCATATATGGTTTCCTTTTTCAATTGTCAACTGAAATTTGATGTGGCTTTGCCACGGCATTGCTCAAAACCATCCTTGCACAAGAGCTAAAAAAATCTATTTCACAAAAACAAAAAACAGAGGATCTGATATAACAAAAAAATAAAAAATATATATATATTGACTTGTAATAGCTACTCGGTAAGATTGCAATAGATGATTGCTCAATCTCTCCCACACTTCTCTCTGTTATCAGTTACAATTTGAAGTTTGAACTTTGTCTTCTCAGTAACAAAACCACCTTTTTGTTGCTCAAATCCACTTTTATTCCCACATTTCTCTCTGCCCCATCACCTAAATAGACATTACCAAATCCTAAAGTCTCTTTGAGAAAATTTCAGAGATAATATACTGATAAAGATGAAGGAGATGTAGATTAGGAACAAAGATGGTGTTGTTCATATTGGAAAAGAATAGAAGACAAGAAAGGAAATTTGCTTTTTGGGCAAATAGCTGATGGAGATGGAGGAGACCTAGGGTTCTTCTTCTTCTGTGTGTGTGTTAATATATATATATATATATATATATATATATATTATAGTTTTTATCACGTGAAATAATGAATTTTAAGCTCTCAAAAAAAGGTGGTTTTGAGCGATGACATGGCAAAGGCTGAAAGGGACATCATATTCGGGTTATTTTTTGGCTGTAACCTTTGGAATGAATATCATTATTCCAACTGAAATTGCAGAACGAGGTGGACTGGTTGAGTAAAATTCAGCATCAGAATATAGTCTCTCTCTTGGGTTACTGCATTCATGGGAAAACAAGGTTTCTGGCTTATGAGATGATGCAAAATGGGTCTTTGGAATCCCAATTGCATGGTAAAATTCTCTCATTCTTGATATGAAGTAAGGAAGAAGAAAAAATATAATAGAATATACAAACTTTATTTCTTGTTTTCATAATTTTTGCTTGTATTGATAATTCAGGACCTTCTCGTGGATTAGCTTTAACTTGGCACATCCGGATGAAAATTGCTCTTGATGTTGCAAGGTACACAATTGTGCCAATTTGTCTTGTTATTTATGTTTCTTAGCATTTTCTTATGCTGGAAGAATGAAAATTGATTTTGTTGATGTCACCCAGAGGATTAGAATATCTTCATGAGCGGTGCAACCCTGCTGTGATCCATAGAGATCTAAGCTCGTCTAACATTCTTCTGGATTCCAAATTCCATGCTAAGGTAAATTGCATAAATGTCATGCAAGATCTCTGCATCCACATGTGTGTTTTCCTCCATGAGGTTGACTAAAATGTTTCATTTTACCCAATGGATTTTGCCTTGATTTAGCTATCTGATTTTGGCCTTGCCATAACCGGTGGAAACCAGAACAAGAACAACATAAAGCTTTCAGGAGCATTGGATTATTTAGCACCAGAATACCTTTTAGATGGTATGCCAATATTCAACATTACTTCCACATTGTATTCATGTACTTACTAGACACTGATTGCTTGATCTATTTATTTGTTATACTTTCTTACATTATGAGCTTCTAACCACCAAGGATTGTAGCCTAGTGGTACTTCTTTACTTTTCAAAGTAGAAGGTTTCCCAACTATTTGGGTTGGTTACATAAACTCTGTTTCGCTCTATCTAAGGTCATAGACTTAATTAAACCACATATTACCACATCTTTCTTAACCATCTCAACTTATATTAGTTTTTGGACCTTTAGTCTTCTCCTTTCCCTAACATTACCCTAAATAAGAATCACATCACTTTTCCTCACTGATGTAGTTATTGGCCGCCATTGCACGTGGTATTTATCGATTTTTTCTTTTTTTTATCAGCAATTAAAGCTATCTCAACCATCTCATGAATGAATTCGTTTCTGCTTTCTCAACCATCTCATGAATGAATTCATTTCTGTTATCTCAACCATCTCATGAATGAATTCATTTGTGCTTTTACCCTTTCTTTTCTTGCCACTATTATCTTAGCATTTGCATCTCTACTGCGCGTTCCTGAATATATTATTTCTTAGGTAGCAGCCGGCCAACATTCTTTCCCTTAAAGCATAGTTAATCTGATAGTTGTTTTATAGAATTTATCTTTTAATTTTAGTGGTATAAAATGATCGTGCAACAATGCCAGCAGCACTCCTCCATTTAACCCATCCCACTTTAATGCTATGATTAACATTGTTTCTAATATCTCCCTCTACGTGCATAATTGAGTCTACGTAACAAAAATGTTTGCCTTTAGGCATCTCTTGACTCTCAATATTCATTCCATCCCAACATATAAATATAGTTTTAGTGTTTTACAACAGTGACATTCGATATATTTAGTTTTAGTTCTACTTTACTTATTAAATCGACTTGATTGTAGATCTTCTCTCAATACCTCTAATTTATTTTGTCTCTGCTCTAGTTTTATCAATTGAAATGATATCTTCAACAAGTAGAATACACCATCGAACCTCATCTAAATTTGTTTTATTAGTTCATTAATAAGAAAGGCAAAACAATGTCTTGGGGTCAATCCTTATGTAAGCCTACAGTAATTGAAAATTGACTTCTTTTTCCCACAACTGTTCTTAATAGGGTCACATTTTCATTATAAATCTCCTTTAACACATCCATATATCTTTGTGTAGCTCATTTCTTTTCTAAAGAGCAAATATTATATCTTTAGGAACCTAAGATAGATTTTTCTGATACAAAGGTCTTTCTTTTTCTCTTTATATCTTCCCATTAATCTCTTTATTAAGTAATTAGCTCCCATTGTTAACCTTTCTAGGATAAATTCAAATTGATAATCCGCTGTAGTTTCACTTATTAGTCATCGTTCAGTACCTCTCTCCTAAAATTTCATAGTATTACTCATTGATTTGATACCAGGATGATTTGTACCACTTGAATATCCCTTCTATTATTGTATAGAACTGCTAAAGACCTCTATGACACCACTTATCAAGTATGTACTTAATTATGTTTCTCCTTAACTTAAACTTCATTTATGATTTTCATTTATCAGCTTACTAAGTTTGTATATTATCTTCTATTCTTCTCAATGTCCTTTGTACCTAATTTAGAATAAATATCCATCATATGTTTTATTCTCAGCTTCTTTCACTATTTTTTAAACTCCTTTCTTTTCATACTTGTATTTCTTAGGGTTTCTTCATTTTTAGTTTTTGCTAAATTTTATAACACTCCCTTTTATATGAGTTATGACCGTTTGCATATTCTCTTTTGCTATCCTTTTGATTCTTCCGATCACTATAGTCCACAGTATATAGTTTCGTCTTCTAAATTACATGTTTCTTTTAGCATCTTGTAATCAAATATTTCTACTTTCTCCCATTTCAAATTCCATTGTTGAGTTCTTAGGTTTATAATCCCGTCTATCTTGATTGATAATTTGATGTATTGAAATTTGTATAAATAGCCGTACATTTACTGCAATTTCACAAAGTTTAGACGTTACAGTACAAATTTACCCATGGTAGCAACGCGCTTCTATTTACAATCCTGAAATGCATTGTTTCACGTAAGCAATTTCTTTTTCCTTCTAGGGTGGGGTCTGGCTACATGAGCATATGAAGCTTCATTTTTATTTTTTTATTATGGTATCTATGAATATTGAAGAATAATCATTTATGCAAGAACTATACAAACCTCCCCAATTTTCAAATTTCTCTACTTAATTTCCAAATCCACTGTCACTGCAGTTCTCAAATTTGCATGTCAAGACTCCATTACCTCACAGTTGATGTAAAGAATCTGAGTTACCTTATTTTCTTTCATGGTTATGTTATGGAATTTATTGGAAAAATGTATTGAGTCATAGAATCTGAATGTTGGCCTCAAGTATATTTCAACCTGAAAGTCTCAGTAATTTTCAAGAACAAACAAATTATTAGGGACATATAGTTCTTAGGGACTTTGAAGGTAGCCTATCTTATCATTATTGTAATATTGGCATACTATGTTGTAGATTATCTGTAAAACATAAAATCATAAAGTTGACAACTACTGCACAAGATTAATGGACTACAGCCTCCTAATAATCCTCTTGTGGTGTGTTAGTATTTTGAGAAACATTCCTTGATGTACTTTTCCCAAAAACCAAAGACCCTAAACATTTGTACAATTTGTACAGATAATAAAATCATTGATGTTAAACTTTCAGGTAAATTAACTGATAAAAGTGATGTCTATGCATTTGGTGTTGTTCTTCTGGAGCTCTTGCTGGGAAAAGGGTCCGTGGAAAAAGTAGCGCCGGCTCAATGCCAATCGATTGTCACATGGGTAAATTTCCTATCAACCACTGTCTAGCCAACTCATGAAACTTTGATCGGTATCTTTTCTTGGAACCTAATGTTCTAACCATTTTTTGACAAGCAGGCCTTGCCTCAACTTACCGACAGATCAAAGCTTCCAGACATTGTCGATCCCGTGATCAGAAATACAATGGATCGAAAGCACTTATATCAAGTTTGTTCGATAGAACCAGTATTATTTGTCAACTTTTGTGAGCACTAGCAATGTTTAAGTTACTAATTTGAATTTGAATATATCTTGGATAGGTTGCTGCAATAGCAGTACTATGTGTACAACAAGAACCAAGTTATAGACCGTTGATTACAGACGTCCTGCACTCCTTCATTCCTCTTGTACCTGTTGAGCTCGGAGGGTCAATGAGAGTTGTAGAACCCATGCCACCTGCCTCCACCAGTCCTTCTAGCCGCTAATGACGCCAACTAGGCTTTATGGCTTGCACACGTTTACGCTTCTTCGTGCATCTGTTTCCACAAGAAAATGAGAATTTATTGGAGTTATGCTGGAAAGGAAGTTTTCCATTTCGTTATAACTTAAATTGAAGCAAATGAGATGTGATTGTTTGATAGCATGGGAATTATCTTCTGTATTATACGTGTGTTTGGACAGTGCTTTTCCTTTTAGCTGATTCAGTAACAGGTACCTCTTTGAGATAAAAATGGAGAGCTATAGTTTTCAAGCTTGGAAAAGAAAATGAAAGTAAGTAAATACAAAAACAATATTAGCAAAATTGGAATCTTCAGCTTTTAATCATTCTGATCCTGACTTAATATGATCTCTATGAGTGGATATTCTGGCTTTATGTTTATACAGATAAGTTCACACTTCACAGCATGCACTATATGTCTTTCAGAGTTCTGATACTCCAAAAGGATGCAATATGACTGAAGGCTAGTGGACTGGTGACTACCATAGATGGAGCTTGGAGTCTAACCTGCTTCTGCCCATAAACCAATGACTATTTGCCATTCCTCCAAATGTGGGGGCTAGAGTCTTTTCTTAATTGCAACATATGGCCATTACTTACCTCACCAATGTTATCTCAACTTCTTAGAAACACATTTGTTACATTCATCATCGTCGGCATCTTTGTCTGAATTCCATTTAAATGGAATCGGGCATGTGAATTTTCTATCCAATTTTTTCTATTACAAGTCATTTCACCTACTATATTTAACTTTTTAAAATAATTTTTAATAACTTCATCTTATATTACCTTTGGTTGTCTTCTTTATCTTTTACCTTCTATTATAATTAGTCTTTTTCGTTTGACTAGCACATCACATACTATCTCTGGTCGCTTTCTTTGTCTCTTATTTTTTATTACAACTAATTTTTCTCGTTTGACAAACACATCAATCTTTGATGATGACTTCAAACTTTACATGTCTCATGCATTACTGTTGAAAATTATGGTGCTCGTATCTTCACTTCAAAAATGAGTTTGGGTGCTGCTTATTTATTTATTTTTTTTATCAATTTAAAGTTTCTTAGAACACAAAATATTTTGGGTTAATTTAATTTATGATCACCTTTGGTGGCCTAATTACAAATACACCAACTTTCAAATAGTATATGATCAAAAAATAACTTTTCAAAAAGTAATTACAAATACGACAATTTATACTATTTGGGTCCAAATTGCCCTTCAGGCCATTCACATATCAGTTTACTAAAACTTTTACTACACAATATAATAATTTTACTATATTTATGTAATCCTTTAACTGCATAGTGAAAACATTAAGCAATGTATCATTTTTTTAAAAGGTATCCATTCAAAAGATCTGGCAACAATATAAAACTTTTATTATACAATGTAATAGTTTTACTGCATTTATGTAATACTTTAACTGCATTGTGTTATAATTTTACTGCACAAAATATTAAGCAGTGCACAGTAAGTTGCAGAGGGGTAATTTGGTTTTGTGAAACGAGAAACAGTGAAAAATGTCAAATACGTAAATGCTTTTGTATAAGTTGTTTTTTGACCATATAATATTTGAAACGTGGCATATTTGTAATTAGGTCATAAAAAATGGTCAAAAATTAAATTAACCCAAATATCTTTCATCCACATGAGTTTTAGGTTTAATTTAATTTATGACCACTTTTGGTGGCCTAATTACGAATACACCAACTTTCAAATAGTATATGGTTAAAAAATAACTTTTCAAAAAGTGATTACAAATATCATAATTTATACTATTTGAGTCCAAATTGCCCTTAAGAGCTTTTTAAGCCATTACACAAATGCTTTTCACATATCAGTTTATCAAAAATTTTACAACATAATGTAATAGTTTTACTGTATTTATGTAATATTTTAATAGTATGAAGTTATAATTTTACTACACAAAAACAATGTAAAACTTTTATTGCACAATGTAATAGTATTACTGCATTTATGTAATACTTTAACTGCACTGTGTTGTAATTGTATTGCATAAAATATTAAAAAGTGTACAATGAGTTGGAAAGGGGTAATTTGGTCCTAGAAAGCATCCCCCGCCCCCAATCTAAAGATAAAACTGCTTGAAAATTGCTATACATGAAAACGAGACAACACCTATACCAGTAACACACCTGCTAATGCAATGCCAGCTACTTGAGTGGATGTATAGGCCTCCTATCCCATACCCAATCCAAGAGAGCCACCTGTGATGTAGATGCTGACGCTGTGTGATCTAACAGAGGATCTTGATCTTGATAGTTTCAGATTCCTTGGTTTTGACTTGCAAGATGGGCATTCGATTTACGTAAGATGAAGATAGCAGATTAAGCCTTCGCATGCAGACACTTAGTCTAAGGAGTTCTGTGTATTGAAGAAGAACAGTGAAGTATCAAATACTTATATACTTTTATACAAGTTACTTTTTGATTTACGTAAGATGAAGATAGCAGATTAAGCCTTCGCATGCAGACACTTAGTCTAAGGAGTTCTGTGTATTGAAGAAGAACAGTGAAGTATCAAATACTTATATACTTTTATACAAGTTACTTTTTAACCGTATATTATTTGAAACTTGATATATTTCAAAAATGTTCTAAAATTAAATTAACTTCAGATTTTATGTCTCATTTTTTTTCTTTACCTACATGGTTTATGGGCTTCCCTGTTAATTTGGCAGGCCCATCTACCAACATGATACCATGATTGTTGATGTCCCAGCAATATGGCACTGATAAAAAAAAAAGTGACATCACAAAGAGAGGTTTTGAACAGATCAATTCTATCTTAAAAAAAATATTTCCAGGCCCATCTCGTCGGTGCCATTCGGGTCGGCAGGCCTGATTGTCTCCTCATATATAATTTAAAAATGGGGAAATCAACTTTTGACGACAAGGTGGTGGATTCTATCACTATTGTGAGAGACCTGACGGTCGATTGTTGATTCTTGTGTCACAACTCATTTAAAATTTTCAAATAATGTATTTTTTGAAAAATTACAAGTTTGGACAAATACGTAGCCAATTATAATCATCAATTAACTTTATTTATTTATTTATTTTGTTAAAATCTTAAAGATAATGGACAAAAAAATCAGATAATAAAATATTTATGTATATATTTATATAACTAATAATTCAAAATTTGGACTCTTCTCTCCAAACCTTCCACAGTTCAATTAATATATATCAAAATGGACAATGCTTACTTCATGCCATATAAGAAGTTCCTTGTCCGGAGTAATGTGACTCAACTAAATGTTAACACATGTTTCAAATATATAAATAATAAAAAAACTAAGAGATAAATTAATTTTAAGGAATGAACTGAGTTTCAAGAACCCATTTTCAAATTTTCTCTCTTTCACAACTAATATTCATGTCCATCTTCATCTCTCATATATATGTATACACACATATATATATACACACATATATACACACACACACCTGCAAGTCTACATCTCCATCTCCCATACACATGCATATACATGTATACATACACCATCAAATCTACATCTCCATCTCCCATACATTTATATACTAGCAAATCTCAATCTCCTATATATGTGTGTGTGTGTATGTACATATCTTTCCAATCTCTTTTATGTATATATATATACACACACTAGCACATCAATTTGTATTGATGAATTGGGTTTGAAAAACTTATTTATTTAAATCTCTTCATTTCTTTGTTTGGTGTCTACTTTTACAAAATTGTACGATAGAAGGATACTTGAGAAGTTGAAGTATGTATGGAGAGAGAGAGAGAGAGGGGAGAGGAAAAATCATGCTGAAATAAGTTTTAATAATTTTTTAATTTTAAAGCATGTGTTGTATTTTGGTTGGGTCACATGACCTAAGGCAAGTATTCTTCTATCGAAATGGGTCAGACAAAGCGAAATAAATTGCCATCCCCGGTAACTATCTCTACATTTACCCTACATTTACTGATCTAAAAAATAATATAATTCCAAAAGTGCATGAATCAGCAAGACAGTGACTATCTATCTTTTGCATTTTTATATACAGAACAGAACATTCAGCAGAATAGGGTGATCCTAGTTATTGTTTGACATTATTTATTTCTATTCATATTTAACAAAATGACATTCCGATTATTCCTATGTTAGCTTGGCCATGAACTAATAATAAAAAATATGGCATCTTTCACTCAGCACACACACACAACACACACACACATATATATATTATGAAGAACTCCATTTAAATTTTATTCCAACAATTTAATAATAACAATATATGCCTCATCTTTTAATTGGTAAGTTGTATAAGACTGATTAGTCCAGTGGTTAATGTAATTAGGGAAGTGACAGCCATTTGAAATAAGATTAAGGCTTGTAGAAGATGGATAATAGGTTGCTCAGAGTGTGTTGTGACACAACTTTTACTACACTATAGAAATGGCATTGATCATTCGAATAAAAATAGTGGAAAATAGAGTGAAGGTTATGGTAGTCCCAGCTTGAATGGTAGCGACATGTAGTTGTCTATTTCGTTTAATACAGTTTTCAAGGAGTCTAAAAAGGTGACCTAAAAAGGAATACTCTCTGAAATTGAGTCTTTTTAACTTTACGATTTTTTTTTCCCGAGAAAACAACAAATTTCTTCACTGTTTTGTGTAAAAATAAATAAACCAAGGAAGCTATTTAGGGCTTGCTTGGTTTGTTACTCAAAAAAAATGGTTCTATGAAATAGATTTTTTTAACTGAATTTTCAGAAACTATCAACTATGAATTTTTTTTTTACAATTTTCTAATTTTCAAATCTCAGAAAATAAAAAATGATATTGGAAGAACTGAATCAAGTAGACCCTTACATTCTACATAGATCCTATATCTATCTATATGAAGAAGAAATCATGTAACGAAGGGGATTCTTATTTGTACAAATGGTACTTCGAACTTGGAACGAGCATGAAGAAATTAACGATACTTCTTTATCTTTTGAGTTTTGTTCTGCCGGATTGGTCGCTCAAGAACTTTGGTCTCTACTCAGACCCGATGAAAAAAAATGGGATGCACAAATCTAAGCTACAATCCTCTCATAAAGATTGAATGAAAAAGAAAGGAAAAGAACAAAAACAAAAAGAGGATTTTTGTTTTTTAACAGTTTAGGGAATGGAAACACGTGAGACTCAAAATCTCATGCTAAAGAGTGTGGAGGTTTGAGTCATCTTCAAGGCATAATATTGAGAATGCTCATTGAATGAGCAATTCAATAAGAGAGCTCGGATCGAATCGGTATTGATATACCGATTCGATCCTCGATGTCGGCTCTTCTCCACCTGGGGCTGTAGTATGTTCCAAGGGTTGGGTTGTTCGCCCATTAAAGCAGTACGTGAGCTGGGTTCAGAACGTCATGAGATAGTTCGGTCCATATTCGGTGTGGGCGGTAGAGCATTGAGAGGACCTTTCCCTAGTACGAGAGGATAACCTAGAACAAAATTAGATTTGGATTCCTAGTTCTAAAAATTAATTATTAACGAGCTACAACAATTGCACCGATTAAAGCAATTAAAAGAATTATTGAAATGAATTGGCTCTCACGCTCAATTACTTCAATTACTTATGGGTAAATTACCATATCTTTTTTTTTAATGTAATGAGCCTATCCTCTCTTCTCTGTTCATATTCCAAAATAAAAATAGCGAAGCTGAAACCAAAATATTCGGAGGACTCTTCTGTTTTTATTTAGAAAATGACAAAATGTAAAGTTGTCACACCTCAATGATCAATTAGAAAAGAATGGCGCTACTCCCACCCCCCACCGATGAGACTGGGTCCCATCTTTATGCATCCAAGGGCTGACGTATGCTCTTGGTTTCGGCTACTCCCATCGGCATGGGAATCATTTTCCATCAGAAAATTGTCTCATGTAGCGAGCTTGGTATGCCATAATTTTCACCAAACTTTCTAGTGATATTTCGAAGTTCCTTGAAATTTTCAATAATGGACATGGACTTTTATTAATAAATTCAGCCATTACTGACAAATACAAATGCACATAAGATGGAATCTAGACACACAAACCTTTAATAAATTCAGCCATTACTGAAAAATACAAATGCATAAAAGATGGAATCTAGACACACAAACCCATCCCTTTTGTTTGCATCGACAGCTCCAGAATATCCACTCAATAAAATGCCAAAAATTGAAGCATATTTGATTTGACGCCTATGACGTTGTATAAAGTAGGGGTATTCAAAAAATTCGTGAATCCGAACCGAACCGATCCGAACCATGACTAATCCGTTGGTAATGGTTTGGTTGTGGATTTAAAATTGCAAATCCGTTGGCAACGGTTTGGTTCACGGATTGGTGCCTGAAAAATTCGATCCGAACCGTGAAACTGAACCGTGGCCAAACCGTGGATAATCCGAATATTTATAAATATATTTTATAATTTATATGATATAATGATATATAAATATATATAGAATACATTTATACACTAATTTTAAATTTAAATATATTATTCTTTTAAGTTTTTATTATAGTTTTGCACATTAATCAAATTATTGAAATTGTATTTATTATTGAATATTGAGTAGGCCCAATCCGTCAATCCGAACCGAACCAATCCGTTTTCTAACGGTTCGGTTCGGTTCGGATTTGATTTGACCACGGTTCGGTTCGGATTGGAATTTAACCAATCCGTGAACCACGGTTCGGATTAGGTTTAGTGTCTAATCCGAACCAATCCGAACCGTGGTCACCCCTGGTATAAAGCACATTTCATATATACACATTTAAGTATGACAACTTCTTGTAAAACAGCTCATACATGCAAAATCTTGATGCGGTCACACTCGATTTAACTTGCAATCCTAAGTTTGATTTGACAATTATTAATCCTAACGGACATGAAATGTTCATCACTGAATTGTATAAAGTTCAATAAATTGAATTGAATTTTATGATAATTCATTTTGAAGAGTAAACATACAGTGGTTGTGGATTTCATACCTCATTTTTAGTCATTTTTGCTTCAATCCAAAAGCCCTGGCATGAAGACATCTCTGGTGGCGGATCATCACATGAACTCATTGATTGGTGCTACTACAATTGATCAGCCTTAATATTTTAAGTTTCCAAAATGAGTGGTGTTGAATAAGTCTGTCAGGACAAACAAGAGAGTAACCAGTTACAATACAAGCACAAACAAATAATGCCTGAAATATAAAATAGTTGCCACGGTGTTATCAATGGTTAAAATAAAACAAGACATGAAGGATAATATAAGTGTGTATTTCTCATCAGAAAGAGCATTTCTTGTCATGGATATTCTCAGTACAACTAATTAAACCAACGAAGCAAAACTAAAACCCCTCTCTCTCTCTCTCTCTCTCTCTGTGCTCATGAGAAAGAAACCATGGGTTTTTCAAGCTGGCTCTGCTCAAGCAACACGAAGAACATGGTTGTCAAGATTGTTCATCCTGGAGGCCATGTCGAGTTTCACGATAGGCCTATTCTTGCAGCCGAGATAATGCTCCGGAACCCTAAATGCTGTGTTGCCTACCCCCATGTGTTTCAGCAGCCTTGGGCTATTGTTTCCCCGGACACCACTCTAATGCTGGGCCAAAAGTTTTATGTTGTACCCATGAGGACCATTAGAAAGCTTCAACGGGGCACAAAGTATTCTCCTTCCCTGGTTCAACAATTCAAAACCAATCAAAGTTGCAAAGATGAAACAGAAGATGATGGCATAATTTCTGCTTGCTTGTTGTTACTGAATAAGAATACTCCAAAGCTACCTCATGCCTGCCTGAAGCAATCAGACAATGAGGGGGGAGAGAAACCAAACTCAAATGCTAGAAATGATATGGAGAAAGATGGACAATCCAGGGAGGAAAATTGCTTTCAGTCCTTGTGTACAGGGATGAGGAGTAAAGCAAGTAGCGAGGGAATAAGATCATCAAGCATCGGATCTTCTGAGACAAGGGAACTTAACAGGAAGAGAACCAAGGATTTTACCAGGAATGGAGAGTCTCCAAAAAGATTTGAAACTTTTCATCATTGGCAACCAAATCTGGAAATCGTCAATGAAGAAAGTAATTAGGAGGTTTTTTTTTTTATTAATTTGTTTTCTATATATGTTCCACGGATTCATTCAAAAAATATGTGAAGTACTAGTGTCAAACACAACACACTTGAATGTGCCCGCCACGTTTGGTTTGATATGCACCTAACAAGCATATTCAAAATCATTAGTATATAATTGCACATAAAATTCTCTTATATATTTCTTTTGTTACATTATTGCTTCAAAACAAGTGAAGTGCCTGTATTAGACATTGTATATCACATAAAAATATTACTTTACTCTTAAATATAAAAAGAAAATTAAATAAAAATGAATATTTATCTGTTTTCCTATGTCCTTGATAAATTTGACGCTTAGATGCATACCAACTCGCGAAACAAAGAAACAAATTACAATGCTACATACATGACTCCATGTAACAAACATTGCATTAACTAATTAACTTGCAAATGGAAATAACTAAATGCTATATTGTATTCTCTATAATATATTATATTAGAAGTGTGTGAAGCCTTAAAAGAACCATTTAATCAGAGCACTTCAATTCATACTAGGCATGATAATATTCAAGTTTGGGGAAAAGGTTGCCGTTCCTAGAATTTGGAAAACTGTAAATAAAATATAGAAATAGTCATTATAGAATTCCAGGATGAAGTAGAGGGTTGAGGGGTGGGGCAGTAGGCAGTGGGCTAGGATTATAAAGTTATGTCAGATTATATGCGAAAATTCCTCAGAATAAAAAGAAACTAAGAGCAAGATATGGGATCCCCTTCCCAAAAAAACGTTCAAGTATCAGATGGGTTTAGGAAGACCTCCATTAAAGTGATTAAAATCATAGAATTGCAAGGATTTTACAGGATTGCTTTGCATCAGTTTCTCATTTAAGTATTAAGAAGCAGGCAATTTCTAAAGTTATTTTATTTTATTTTTATTCTCTTTTTTTTTTTTTTTTTTTCTTGGGTGTGGTAATTAGACACTTTATAAAGTTGTTGGGTAAATTTTAGCATTTGCAATGCTGCCTGCATGATATGATGCATGAGAAGCCTTGGAAGTTGGAACAGATTCACCAGAGGAAACTCTTCATCAATGTCTATAAATTTGACGAAATCTGACAATCTTAGAACATTTTTCCTAACATTGTTTAGATTTTAAAAAAAAAATTGTGGATCTAGTTCTGGTTGCAAATAAAACAAGAATTGATTCTATTAACATTAAAATATAAAACATCACTACAGCCAAAGGATCATCAAACTGTAAGCTATACAATCTGCTACTATTGCAAAGGATTTCTACTACCTCCAACATTGCAACTATGCAATTTTCCACGAAGAGACAATGGCAGTAGCAGTGTTATATGTAACAAAGAAGTGACAAGTCTGCAACAAATACTCCTTGGAGTTCTCGTCTCTCTCTCTCTCTCTCTCAAACACACACACACACACAACTATGCAAGTGCTATTCTTTTTGGATAAAGAATAATTACAAGGCTGCAAGTTCTGTTCCCTAAAAATGTGCATCTCTCTTTACCATCAATCAAACTTTTATTTTCTATGAGATGAATCTCAACTTGGCTCAAAAAAGTATTTTCCCAACTAGTTGGCATCAATCAAATCACATTTATCATATATTTTATTACTAATTTTGGTCTTTTCCTGTCCATGTGGACCTGCAACTATTCCTAAACCATCTTAATTGATTCTCTTATTTTATTTACAACTGGTGTCACTTCAATCATTTCACAAATATGTTCATTTCTAATTCTGTCATGTTTATTTGTCTTGCCACACATTCATCTCAACATTTTAATTTCCAATTTCTTAGTTGTGCAACATTCCGTACCATAAAGAGTTAGACTTAGAGGAATATACAATACTAGACACAATCCTCCATTTACTCATCATGCCTTGATTTTATGATTAAAAACATATTAGATTTCTCCTTCATTGTGAATAATTGAGCCCAAATAACAGAACTATTCACTTTTTAGAATATTTTGATTCTCAATCTCCACTGCATCTTGATTTGTATTTAAATTTACTAAGTTACACTCCATATATTAGGTTTTATTCTTACTTATCTTAAACATTCTTAGTTCTATAGCTTCCCTCCAAACCTCTAATTAGCACTTAATCCTCCTCTAAATTCATCAATTAAAACAATATTATCAGCAAAATAACATATGTATGTTATTGGATCTCATCCTAAATGTGTCTTGCCACTTAATCCATACCTAAGACAAAAAGATAAGGACTTAATGCTGACCTTGATATAAGCCTACAATAGTTAAAAATTCACTTGTTTACTCTACTGTTGTTCTAATTATAGTCACACATCCATTATGTATGTCCTTTATTGTGTCGATATATCCCTTTTTGACCCATTTCTTTTTTAAAACCCTTCATATTTGATTTCTAGCTAGGTATCCAATCATATGTCTTTCTTAAATCAATAAAGGTCATGCAAAGATCTTTCTTAGCTTCTTTTAAATCAATAAAGGTAATGCGAAGATCTTTCTTAGTTTCTTTAATAAGTATCTTTCTATTAGTCTCTTTAATAAGTATATAACTACCATCATTGACCTGCCCGGCACGAGTCTAAATTGATTTTCTGATGCTTTAATTTTTTTAGTCATTTTTTAGTCACTCCCTCCGCAAGTTTTATAGCATGACTCATTAATTTAATACCATAATAAATAGTATAACTTTATATTTCCCTTTTTATTTTTATATATAAGTATTAAAATACTTTTTGCACCCCTCATCAGGCCTTCTCTTAGTTCTTATTATGTTATTAAAGAATTTCGTTAGCCAAGACATGCTAAAGCACTTCTAAACTTCAATATAAATGCTATCTAGCCCAAAAGTGGAAAAAATAATAATTTGTACTGTATATAGTCACAGGCTGAACAGTCATAACAACTGCATAATGACTATTATGGCTGTGAATTTTTAACTTGCCAATGTATCAACCCGTGAGAGTATTTTGGCCTGGTATGTAACAGCAGTTACAGATATCTGTAACGACCATTAGTTGAATCAACAAGATAGAATGAGGGCAAAGGGTCAATTTGGGAGAGTCATGAACTCATTCCTACATAGACTTCTTGTTCAAGATTTTTATCTTTTATGATGGGGTAAGGGGTATAGGGAATGGGACAGTGTTCAAGCTCTGTTGGAGACAATCCAAGCGTGTGTTTACTACCAACTAAGCTAGTTGGCATCTTTATACTTTCGTTTCTGTGTAGTAGGCAATTTTTGTGATGACAACACTATTCATGTCCAAGTTATTGTACCTTCAGACACAGATAAATCGAGTCATTTGATTTTTATTGTTGCCAGAATCCAGATACCACTAGCCCATTGCAGAACCTATAGAGGAATTAACTAGTCACATATAGGTGCTGCAACTGAAAATTAGCAAAGCACCATTCTTTTTAGCATATACGTCTACTGTATCACTCTCCAAAGAAGGTGCTTCGAACCAGTAAAAGCAAACAACCTCACAGATGAAACATCTACACCAAGAGTAACACTTGCAAACTGAAATAATCAATGTCCCAAACCTAGAATTATTCTAATAAGTGATTGAAGGCACTATTTTCCACGATGCATGGTTATAAAAAAAAAATTAGATCTACTTTTTTTGTTGTCCTTATTACTTTGATATTAAAGTTTTTTACAAAATTACTTTGACACCCTTTTTTTATTGCACATTTACTAGAATGACCTCAACTTTACAGTCTTATTTACTAAAATATCACCATCTGTGTACTGCATTTAGTTGATGTCACAAATAAATTTTAAATTGGATATTAAATATATATATATATATATATATATATATATATATATATAACATACAGGGTTAAACTAACATCCTTGCTTTAAGGACGACGTTAGCATTGTTCCCATATTTTGTTGGACGAAGAAGCCCTCAATCAAACCTGCCACATTATTTAAAATGTATGCATTTATGTAGTTTTAAAATAAAGAAATCATACCCACTCTCTCCCACGTGAACCCTTTCCTTTTCTCTCTCTACCTCTCACACCATCTCTTTCTCTCTCCTGACATCACATGTCGCTATAAACTTTCTCTCTCACTTACTACTAGTTTGTAGCAGGTCATGCGGCGTTGGTTGTGTTGGTGGATTCGCTGGAGTAGATTTTTTGAATTTTCGGTGGATTTCGGAGTTGTGGGAGTGGGAATGTTGATGGCAATTGTGGAGGTTATGGTGGTGGAGGGGCACTGCTTGAGGTGGTTGCGGCAATAGCTGTGGCGGTTGCAACTTATTTTAGTGGTGATGGTGTTTCATTCACCGGAGTGGATATTTGAATTTTCATGGATTTTGAAGTGTGAGGTGGGGATGTCGGCAGCAATGGCAGTGGCACTGGTTGTGGTGGTGGTGGTGGTGGCGGCAGCGGTTCATTCGTTGGAGTACATTAGTGGTGGTGGTGTGGTGGAGGAGGTGGAAATGGTGATGTCGCCGAAATCCATAGTGGTTGGGGTTGTGTTTGTTGTAGATGTCAATCTTACATGAAGATGAAATAAAAGAAAAAGTAAATATCATCTACCCCCTAAGGTTTGCTGAAATAACACATATTTTCCTTTTACGTTTTATAATTTCACCTACCTCTCCTGAGGTTTTGATTCGTGTAACGCACACCCCCCTCCGTTACGGCAGCTGACATAATCAAAGAGAATCTACTGATGTCAGCCACAATAAACGAGTAAAAGGTCTATTTTGCCCCTCTAACGCATCAAATGACTATTTTAACCTGTTGACCAACTAAATATAATTCTTAATTGAACTTTCCTTCTGAAATCTGAAGACTTGGTGACCAAGACAACTTGGTGACCAAGATATCTCTTTTTTTTTTTTCCTAGTTGGGGGACTCACACACGCTTTTTTGCCCACGTCGGGGCTCGAACCCCTCCCTTCCTCTTTGAGGATAGGGATTTTGTGTAACCCTTAAATTGTGTATCAAATTATGAGAACAATTGTGAGCAGAAGAAATCCAATTTTGTGAAATTGGTGAGAGCAAGAGAGAAGAGAGTTTGAGTGATTATAATCATCCATCATATTTTTCATAGTAAAATTGTTCGGTGTGCTCTTTGAGCGTAACCCTTTGTTAGGGTGAACCAAATAAATCTCTTGTATTTTTGTGTGTTTGCTTTATCTTTTGAAAGCGTTTTCGCATATATTCTTGACAGAATCACCGCGAGGGAATTTCTTAGATACAATCAAAGGAACCCCCGAAAGATGTATAAACCAACCATATATATATATAATGAACAAGTTGTGGGCTTTTCTAATCTGTGTAGTCCATGATTTTTTTTTTCTGATAAAGATCCATGGAAAAAAATTGGAAGCTTTAGCCATGATAAGATATTCTATGAGTGAATATTTTACTGATGTATCTCAAGTGGGTGACTTGTTTAGAGAGAGAGAGGTGATGGTTATGGCAATGGAGGTGATGGTTGTGGTGGGGAAGAGGATAGAGAGAATCGATGAGGGAGGAGAGAGGGGGAACACAGGGACGTGTGAAGGGGTTAGTGGGTCCAACTAATTAAGGTTTAAGTAAATTTATTTAATTGGTTGATAAGGATATTTTTGTAATTTTGTTAAACATGAGGGTACTTTAGACATTTTATTTTTTTTTATTTTAATTAACTTTAATTGAACTAATCGTTTACAATTAGAATTAAGTTGACCAAATTTCGTGAGAAGTTAGTGAAACTTCTTTTACTAGTTTAATCTGAGAGGCAAAGCTTAGTGAGTTCAGAATAATTTACCTAAATAATTTTATATAAGTGTTCCAATATCCTTAATAAATATTAATAGTTGAAATAAAATATTTAAGAGTGAAATGAACAAAATAATGAAAGACAACTCACCATAAAAGTCCTTTTCGTATTTAATGAGTATAAAAAGAGAAAGAAATTAAATGAATTTTTTTTTTTATATTAATAGAAAAGACAAAATACGAGTCACTTGTCATAATTTTCATTTTTATGGAAATTAGCAAGTACATTAAAGAACTCATAACGTTCTCACGTTTTCTATTGATTTTTTGCTTCATTTATTATGATATATTAACTACTTTATTTTGAAAAATAAAATATTAATTAAATACTACCATGTAATGTTGACTTAGGTCCTATTTAAGTAAGGAATGTATTAATATGAAAACATCTATGTTGTTGTCTTAATTTTAAGCGTAAATTTTTAAAAAATTATTTATTAAATACAAAAGTTAAAATATAAAATAATTCTCATTGGAGGGAAACTTGACAAATACTAATAAAATATAGATAATGTTTTCTTGACAAATGTCATATGAAATTTATGTATACAAATATCTAGAAAGAATTTCAAAAAAAATATATATATATATATATATAGAAGGAGAAAATAATAGTAATTCTAACTTTACTAATTAAAAAAACAAAGGAGATGAGAGTGTACCGAAAATATGTTAAAAGATATAAAAACTAAGCTAGCAAGCTTAAACGTTGCAACATGCAAATATTTGTCCACATCAACTAATGTAGGTGGGTGACACAAAAATTAATCGAGATAATGGCACACTTAAATAGAGACAACGGACAGAGTAGAAACGCAGCTAAATAAAAACAACTTATTAGTTAAAAGATAATGCCACTAAACTCACAAATTGTAGAGAATTATCGACAAGTGAGACAATCACGTGATTGATTGATAGACACAACAGTGAGATAGTACAATAGAGACAAATATCCTTAACAGCGACAATAGTGAGATAGTAAAGTAAAATACAGACAAAAAAAAAAAAAAAATTCACGTGACCTTCATAAAGTAGTCAAAAGTGTTGCATTTTTGTCATATCGTGGAAACCTTTCTCATAGACTTGCCTCGTTGGCAAGGAGGGAGCTATAAAAAGAAGGCTTCGCCTCGTTGGCAAGGAGAAAGAGCACTCGAGAAACAGAAATCTTATAGATACTAAAAAAATCTGCTGTATTGAGTAAAAGATATAGAAAATCAGATGGAGAAGAATAGCTCAACAACACAAAGATTGAATCATAATGTCAAAAACTTTACCAAATCGCAGGTTAGACACTCCACAACTTATATAGCAGTTTGAATCTGGGTGTTGAATCAACTTTAATTTGTGTCATTTTGCGAATGTTTTTGTGTTTTTCTATATTAAGGTTTACAGGCAAAAAAATCAACCATCGGAGAAAGTTGATAAGCGGAGCGCAAAAAAGGGCACAAAGTTGATTGCATGCGATGATACCATTGAAACAGAGTTTGAGAGGATTTTGAAGCTGGATAAAACCAGCCAGCACATAGACCATAACACCAACACCATCAGCAGAGAAGGTACACAGAGAGAGAAATATTACACTCTATGATTGTAATTTCACTAGTCCATTGGTGGGTTTTTGCAATCACAGAAGGTTCACACATACACAAATACACACGATGTTCATTTTCTCTCTTGGTGCAATTTTATAAAAAGAAGTAACTACAAGCTATTGTTGTTTACATGAAATGGCATGCATGTGCCCTTGTAAGATATGCATTGTCATGACTCATGTAAGGGTATGCCCAATGTGATAGGAGATTGTTGATCAGCTTCAGATTCAATACTTTAGTTTTGGTATACAGTAAAGAAGGGAAGTGAGGAGAAGAAAGAAAAGAAGCCGACAAAAAAACAAAAACAAAAGAGGAGAAGAAACTTTATTATTTTCCTATTAATTTGTACTTTTCTTTTGTTTTTGTTTTCCTCAGCAACGTTAAAACAAAAAAGTTTAAAGAGAAAACTAAAGGAGAATAGTGTTTAGGCATTTTGTAAAGGCATGTACTTTGTAGTTGCTTTACACCCTTCGTGGCAAAATTCTTCGGATGTTCGGAAATTTTAACTTTTTACGGTGGGATTCACTTTTTAGTGTAATAATGCATGAATTTATATATTAGTCATTGTTTAAAAGTTAGTATTATTATTATATGGTGGATCCAACTTTTAGGATAGTAGAGTTTGAAAATGGTAGTTTAGAAATCATATAATCCATTTTAGGAAATGAACATGTATTTTGGGACTTTCAAAAAGGAACAGTGGACTAAAATTATGGGACGGAGAGAGTACTATAATTTCCACTCTAGCTCTCTTCAAATCTCTCATTTTCGGAGGAAAATTTTTATTGCAAGGAGAGGAAAAGTTCTTCTTCTTTTTTTAAAAAATATTTTCCTAAATTGAGAGTTGTGGACCTTAACAAAGACAACATTTTAATAAAGACAGTTGAATAAAGACAAATAATCACACAACTAAATTTAGAGTCGTGCACTTTAATTAAGACAGTAGTGGAATAAAGACAAATAATCACGCGACTAAATTAAGAGTCGGGCACCTTAATAAAGATAAAAGTAGGTAGTATAATAAAGACAAATAATCACGCGATTAAATTGAGAGTCATGCAGCTTAATAAAAAAAAATAGTGGGGCAGTCCAATAAAGACAAATAATCACGCAACTAAATTAATAGTCGTGCTAGTAGAACAGTCCAATAAAGATAATAATCACGCAACTAAATTGATAGTAGTGCTACTATGAGAAAATCCAATAAAGACAAATAATTACGCAACTAAATTAATAGTCGTGCTAGTAGGACAGTTCAATGAAGATAAATAATCACACAACTAAATTGATAGTAGTGCTACTATGAGAGTCCAATAACGATAAATAATCATGCAACTAAATTAAGAGTCGTGCACATTAATAAAGACAATAGTGAGACACTGAAATGGAGACAGAATCACGTGACCATCACAAAGTATTGCAGTGAAAAAAGTGTTACCAATTTTGTTTCATGGCGGTTAAAACTCCTTAAAAATTTATTGAAACCTTTCTCATAGATTTGCCTGATTGGCAAGGAGGCAGCAATAAGAGGAAGCTTTGCCTCGTTGGCAAGGAGACAGCGCTCAAGAAACAGTAAATTTAGATCTAAAAAATGTGTTGTATTTAGTAAAAGATATAGAAAATTAGATAGAGAAGAAGAGCTCACCAACACAGATGGAATCATAATGTCAGGAACTACCAAATCTCAGATTAGACACTCACAACTTATCTAGCGGTTTGAAACTGGATGTTCAATCAACGTTAATATGTCAACTTATTTTGCGAATGTTTGTGTGTTTTTGTAGATTATGGTTTACAATCCAAAAAATCATATCTAGATACTCTGTTGATTAGGATAATATTTTTTAACTATTTCTGATTTGTTGGCTTTCATGAAGCCTATTAGTAGACCTATACTCAGAAAAGGAAATAAATTTTTTTTATTAATCAATTAAATATATGAAATTTTCTCCTAAAAATATAGAATTAACAGAATTAAATCTTGTGTTTGACATAGGTACTTCAAACAGGGTATTATTGAAATCCCTTCTATATGAGAAATGTGCTGCCAGCCATTGGAGCCCCCCTGTCTTTGAATGTTGCAAAGAGGAAGGACTAGATCACATGAAATTGTGAGTCCATGATTTACTACATTAAGAACTAATCTTCACTCATGCTCTATACTTTGCATTCAAAAGCAACTTCTGGGGAGAATATATGACTTCTAACAGTACCAATCATAGGTAGTAAACCTTTATATAAAATTTCTCATTCATTAGCAAAGTATTATTTGATGTTGCTCTTTAAGTTTCATTTTTTTTCTTCTGAAAAAGCATATGCTGTTAGGTTAGACAAATTGAACTACTACTTTTCAAGAGCCCATTTATTCTTTAGAATCATGAAGGAGACCTAGTCTAAGAAGTTCCAATTCTTGTCAAATGCAGGAAATAAAGCATGAAGTAGATTTTTTTAGTCAGTTGGCTTGATTTTTTGGTTTCCTATATAGAAGTCATAAGATTTTATAGAACTTCATTACTCAAATACTTTTATATGCATGATAAATCCCAGTTTTACAAAGTTTTTTTATTTTCTTCCTGTTGGGGGAATTGTAGGTTCACTTTCAAGGTCACTGTTGAGATAGCAGAACCCTTTACTACGGTTTTGGAGTGCTTTGGCACCCCTCAGTCAAAGAAGAAAATGGCAGCAGAGCATGCAGCTGAGGGGGCACTATGGTGCTTAAATAAATTAGGTTTTGATTGATTAAACTTGGATCATTCCATAATTAATATTCCAACGTTTTTGCTTCCTTACAAATTAAAGCTCTATACTTTTCTGCTTGTGTTGTATATCTTTAGTAATCTACTGTTGTTCAAGGATACTGCATTTGTCAGCAGTCTTTGTTCTTGTTGCATGTACATGATTAAAAACTCTTTCTTCTTGTTGCATATATGTACATGGTTAAAAACTTCTGTTTTGCTGGTGGAAGTAGACAATTATTACGTTATCGGACAAAAAAAGAATCGTTATCAACAGTAAGCCAAACTATGATTTGACAATTGAGTTGCTCTTGTTTGGTATAGAATCGGAGTTAAGCTTGGTTAAGAAAGTTGTTTACCACTCCAAAACTGGAACAAGCACCAACCATTGCTATTGAAGTGTTGTGGCTTATGTCTAACTTTGATACGTGGGTTGTAGAAACATTAATGGAGGTAATGGCGCATCCAATCAGAGACAACCAACAGAGTAATGACGCAGCTAAATAAAACAATTGACTAGAGATAGAAAGAGACCATAGAGAATTACTGACTAGTCAGAGAATAATGCGATTAAAAGAGACAAATAGTGGGACTTAATGGAGAAAATAGTGAGACAGGAAAAGAGACATAATCCAAAAGGTAGCCAAACGGGACAATAGTGAGACAATTGTAAAGAAAACAGTAAATACAAGTCCATATTTAAAATAGATTGGGAGGTACAGGCCAAAAGATTTCTAAGCAAAAGAGCTAAATCAAAATACTGGAGTGGGATTTGAAGAGCCAAGTTCAGACGAAGCCCAAACCAAAATTAAGTAACAACCAATAACAAAAGGTACCAAAGGCCCATAAAACGCCTAAACAATTGAAATCTTAACTCAATCCAACCGAATTCTGTTTTTAAGAAGCCTTATAGAGAAGAACAGAAACCTTCATAAGCCAAATGCAACTTCGGAAGTCACAAGTAATGTACCAACTTCAAGAATCCCCATTGACAATGGAGAGACTTAAATTACTTGTGTTGAGTTACGCGGTCTTGGAGGGGAACAGATAACTGACATCGGCATGCTCCAAGAGGCACATGCATCACTTGTAAAAACATCATTCCATTTCAAATTTAGAAGTTTACCTCTAATTAATTCCATAATTCTATCGAGTAAGACATCTTGTACTGATCTTAAAACGAGAAAATTCTTGAGTTGGACCAGTTGGCCAATGATTTCTTTAAAAAAATGTAGTATAATAATATTTTTTTGGAATACTTGTATAATGTAAAATGTTTTTGAAGGACAATTATGTGATTTAATATTTTAAAAAAAATTTACAAGTAGAATGCATTATTATAAAAGTCAAAGTCAATATCAATATCAATTACACTAAAAAGTTAGAATTAGACATTCCATACGCAGTGATTGCATTCAAAATCCTTCAAAATGAAAAAAATACATTCAAGCATTAGAAGTATGAGCAATATGTATTCAAAATGAACCTCAAATCTTCGAATGATAGAAAAATGACCCAAATGAATGAGTGTGTGTGTGAGTGAGAGAGAGAGAGAGAGGGGTTGGGTTTTATGAGCTATAGGACTAATGGGGGTGTCCAATAGATCGTAACCATGTCAGCTTCTCTTCTGATTTGAACATTATTAAAAAAATATCTAATAATAAAATATGTTAACTAAAACCAAACCTACTAAGATTAGACAGTACCAGACCAATAGATATTAATAATTAAATGACATTATGTGAGACCTTATGAATACAATTATTGATGACTTCTCTTTCATAAGGTTTGGTCAATCTATGCATAGTACTATTATTATTATTATTATTATTATTCTTCTTCTTCTTATTTTACCGTATGATTGAATTTAGATGATTGACTGGGAAAATAAAAGATTGTAATTAGGGGTGATTACAAATCAGATTAGTCATAATCCTGATTCGATCCGTAGTTTACGGATTGATGGATATGCAATTCGATCCGTGAGAAAATCTCAATCAGAACAGATCCAATTCGTGAAATAACGGATCGGATCGGATTGACGGAATAAACTTAAAATAACCCAATATAATTAGTTTTTAACTAAGGTCCAATAATAATTTTTTAGCCTAAAAGATATAAGATATTGTAATATTATTATTAAATGTTAGAAGATATTATTATTATATATAATTATATATATATAATAAATATTATAAATTTTGGCAGCTGATATTAGCGCTCCACTAATATCCTCTAGCACTCCATTCACATCTTTTTATATAATAAAATTGCAAAAGTGTTATTATGTTATACAATCTGTAATTCTTATGTTTTCATTTCCCTAATTGCCCTTTTATTCAATTCCAATTCTTTTTTTATCTTAAATTTCTAATTCAATCACGATGTCTCGTATTCTCTCTTTTTTTGTGGACTCTTCCCATTTCTTTCCTATTTTTTCTAGAAGTCCAATTCATTCAGCTTTCTTGTTTACCTTTCTTATGTTTTACTATATTATTTCTTGGATGTGTGTTTTATTAAAAAGGAATATGAAACAAAGAATACAAGAGTAATAGAGAATAAGCAAAACCGAAATACGAAAGTAAAACATTGACATCCTAAAGAGGAAGAATAGTTACGGAAGAAACATAATCATAAAAGACAATGTAAATCTTTCACTCCCAAACAAAAGAAGCGGATACAATAAAAACAATCTCCTTACCGACCTTATCTTTATTCTAGAAGAAGAATAATCCAAGAGCCAATTAATCAATCATCTGAAAGAGTGAATATGTTGAAATCCATCCCAATTGCAACAATAAAAAATCAATTGCCAAATATGATTAGCAAAATAAATGAAAAGCAACAAAAAAAACATTCTTAAAAAGTTTTAGTGAGTTATTTTTACCTTAGTATTTGCTGTATAAATTTTAGAATGCTTTCTTTATTTCATTTAGCTAACATGTGTCCTTTGCTAGAATATTTTTTTCAATGTGCCATACACATAAAAGATGTGTTGCCCTTAAAAAAATAACTTGAATGGATTTCATTAATGCCAATTCTCTATCAAAGAGAATCACCAAAGATGTCTATTATCACCCAACATTTTAGTAAATTTTCTAAAGCCCAAATATAGTCCTCTTCTTCCTCTTTTTGCATAAAGGTGAAACAAGAATAAAATGAACTATTGAAACTTGACACTCCAATAATGTTAGGCAATGACATCTTGTATTTATTTGTCTTTATCCCGCCTAATATCAAAAGAAAAATCATCTCGACCAAGTTCTTCAAACAATCCTTGAATCATTTAAACACCCCCTAAACTCTCCCTTATGATTTTTGCCTTTAGGTATTAAAAATATAAGAATTAAAGTTTGTATAAGATAATGATACTTTTGTAATTTTATTATATAAAAAGATATGAGTGGAGTGCCAGAGGATATTGGTGGAGCGCCAATATCAGCTGCCTAAATTCTAACGTATTGTTGCAGATCGGATCAGATTTCTGACCCCTCAATCCTTAATTCGATCTGTGGTCTACGAATTCTTATTTTCTAAATTCGCAACCAATCTCATCCAATCCGATCCACTTGGATTGAATCGAATTCACAGATTAACGAATTTTTTGTGCACCCCTAATTGCAATTCGATAGATCTCATAAAATTAATCTTTAATATATTTGATTTTTAACGTCTACAATGCATAAATATCGAGATAAGCGGATTGAATACATGTTATTTATAGGTTACATAAATTATATATATCACTTAAATATGATTTTTTCGTGATATAAGATGTTCAGTCTATATTATTTAAAATTATAACTTGTTAGGACTTCAAGAAATAAATTTAATTTATTAATAATATATATTTTTTCAATTTTATCTTTCAAATATCATTCTTTCTTATCTTCCTGCCAATTTTGGTAGGAATCAAAATGGTGGGCTAGAAATGCCTTATCCATCAATTGTATTTGTCATCTTATATCCTTACTATTTTCCTGCCTTTACTTTCATTCAAACTACTAAATTACTGTTAACCATAATGGGTCATGAACTTGTCAATATTAATGACTCACTAAATCGACTCTTAATTATTTTTAGTAAAAGCAACTTCATCGTGTTAATGCTTTTATCACAGCTGTCCAGCAAGTGAATTTGAGATAAAGTAAAAAAACTTTAGGCATATTTAAATGTATACCATTTTAATAAAGGATGTGATATTGGCACTCACCTTTCGTATTTTGTACTCAAATTTTTTTTTCTTTCACCAAATTAAATGTCACAATTATCTCTAAAGAAATGTAGTATAATAATATTTTTTGGAATAATTGTATAATGTAAAATGCTTTTGAAGGACAATTATGTTATTTAATACTCCCTTCGTCCCATAATAGATGGGCACTTCGGGAACTGTGACTCAATTGTGAGTCACAGTTCCCGAAGTGCCCATCTATTATGGGACGAAGGGAGTACTTTTTTAAAAAAATACAAGTAGAATGCAATAGTATAAAAGTAAAAGTCAATATCAAATATCAATTCGCCATAAATAACTGGGTATAGCATGCAAATTGAAAAGAAAAATACTCATACTACATAACAAGAGATCAAACAATATAAAAGAAATGCAACCTATTAAATAATTTTATAAGTGTTCCAATATTCTTAATAAATATTAGTCGTAAAAATGGAATATTTAAGAGTGAAACGAACAAAATAATGAAAGACAAGTCACCATACCCCTTCTGATATTTAATACTAACTAACTGAGAGAAAGAAATTAATGTGATAAAGCCATCTAACTTGTTTGAAAAACGCATAAAAAGGAAAGAAATTAAATGTGTATTTTTTTATATTAATAGAAAAGACAAAACATGAGTCACCTGTCATAATTTTTATTTTTTTTGTGGAAATTAGCAAGTGCATTAAAGAACTTGTCATGTTCTCACGTTTTCTGTTGATTTTTTTGCTTCATTTATTACGAAATATTAAGTACTTTATTTTGGGGAAAAAATATTAATTAAATACTAACCTGTAATGATAAGACTTGGTTACTATTTGATAAAACTAAAAATTAAGTACTAGTTGAGAATTTTAAGTACCGAAAATATTACATTCAAATGACAACATTTTTGATATTTTCTTAATTTTAAGCATATAATTTTTTAAAATTTTTTATTAAATACAAAAGGTAAAATATAAAATAATTCTCACTGGAGGGAAACTTGACAAATTCTGCTAAAATCTAGATAATTTTTTCTTGAAAAATGTCATGTGAAAATTATGTATACAAATGTCTAGAAAGAATTCAGAAAAAAAAACATATCTAAAAAAGAGAAAATACTAGTAATTGTAACTTTAAAATAATCTAGAAAAAGAAAGGAGATGAAAATGTGATATAAATATGTTAAAGCATTGTCCATAAAACTTGAGCCTTAAACGTTCCAACATGGGAGCAAGTCTTTTAGTCAAATTTTTATTCAACGAATGATTCTTAATGTATGTGGTTTACACAAAAATTAATCGAGTTAATAACGCACCAAAATAGGGACAATTGACTGAGTAAAGATGGCAACTAAATAAAAATAACTGATTAAGTAGAGTGGACCACACGCGACTAAACTGACGAAGTAACGATAAGAGATAATAGAGAATTACACAATCAGTAAATTGATAAAATCAGTCACTAGTCACGTGATTAATAGAAACAACATTGAGACAGTCCAATAAAGACAAACAATTACGCGATTTAACACATACAATGCTGAGACAGTGAAACAGAGAAAAAAAAATAGCATGATGATCTGAAAGTAACCAAAAAGTGTTACGTTTTGTTATATTGTGGTTGAAACTCGGTAAAAATTTACTAAATGCTTTCTCATAGATTTGCCTTGTTGTCAAGGAGAGAGCGATAAAGAGTAAGCTCTGCCTCGTTGGCAAGTACACAGAGCCATCAAGAAACAGGGATCTTATAGATCCTAAAAAACAGTTGTATTGAGTAAAAGATACAGAAAATTAGATGGAGAAGAAGAGTTCAACAACACAAAGATTGAATCATAATGTCAGAAAGTTTACCAAATCCCAGGTTAGACACTCCACAACTCGGTGTTGAATCAACTTTAATTTGTTAACTCATTTTGCAAATGTTTGTGTGTTTACCTAGATCAAGGTTTACAAGCCAAAAAATCAATCATTGGAGGGAGTTGTTAAGCGGAGCACAAAAGAGGGAACTTTATTGATTGCATGTGATGATACCATTCAAACAGAGTTTGAGAGGATTTTGAAGCTGAATAAAACCAGCCAGCACATAGACCACAACACCAACACCATCAGCAGAGAAGGTACGCATACAAAGAAATATTCCATTGGTGGGTTTTTGCAATCATAGAAGGTACACACATACACACGAGGTTCATTTTTTCTGTTGGGGTAATTTTATAAAAAGAGGTGACTACAAGCTATTAACATGAAATTGCATGCATGTGCCCAATTTGATAGGAGATTGTTGATCAGCTTCAGATTCAATACTTTAGTTTTGGTATATAGTAAAGAAGGCTTGTATTTTGTAGTTTAATTTCCACTTCATCTCTCGTCAAATCTTTCATTTTCTGAGGAAAATTGTTATCCCGAGGAGAGGAAAAGTTCTTTCTTTTTCCTTTTTTATAAATATTTTCTTTCCTATTTTATTTCTCTCACCATAAGCTAAACAAATGTTGGAGGGAAGGGATTTTAAAAATCTTTTCTTCCATTCTTTCCTGTATATATGTGTGTGTGTAAAGAAGTGAGTCAAATGTACATACTGCTTAGTTTAATATGTTGGAAGTATCAAGGGTTTTATTTCTTGGTTTGGTAACTTTAACTGTAATGGTTGTATTAAAGAAAGAGTCTTCCTAGATACTCTACTTATTAGGATAATATGTTTAACTATTTCTGATTTGTTGGGTTTTACGAGGAATAGGACTAGTGGGAGTGTCCAATACATTGTAACCAAGTCACCAAAGAGAGGCAATAGTGAATCAGTGACTAGTCAAACAATACCGCGATTAATAGAGACAATAGTTGGACAGTTTAATAAAGATAAATAATCACACGATTAAATTGAAAGTAACAATTCAATAAAGACAAATAGTTGAAAGTTACATTAGTGAGACAGTTCAATAAAAATAAATAATCACCTTCTTGCTGGTGGGACAATCCAATAAAGATAGAAAAGAGTGCTAACGACAGTCGTTTAAGCGAATGTCCTTGTACAGTCGCTCTACTAATTGGTGGAAATTAATTTCAAAAATTAAATACTTTTCTGCAATAAATATCCTATTTTTTCATCAATCAATATATCCTTCCAGTTCTAAAGTATAACAAACAAATAAAATTATAAACATAAAGTATTAAAATATTTTTATTAATATTTTTTTTACATTGTCCTACTTTTAAATAATTTTAATAATCTATATACTTATTATAATCATTTCCTATATAATTTTTAAAATTTTGTAATTATGGTTAATTGAATTAAACAACATATTTTTAAAGTATTCGAATATTTTTATTAATATTTTTTTTATATTTTCCTGCTTTTAAATATTTTTAATAATCTATATACTTATTCAATTAACAATAATAATCTATATACTTATTCAATTAATCTATATACTTTATGTTTATAATTTTATTTTTATTAATATTTTTAATAATAATCTATATACTCATTCAATTCATCTATATATTTTATGTTTATAATTTTATTTTTATTAATATTCTAATAATCTATATACTTATTCAATTAATCTATATACTTTATGTTTATAATTTTATTTTTATTAATATTTTAATAATCTATATACTTATTCAATTAACCATAATTACAAAATTTTAAAAATCATATAGGAAATGATTATACTAAGTATATAGATTATTAAAAATATTTAAAAATAGGACAATATAAAAAAAATATTAATAAAAACATTTTAATATTTTATGTTTATAATTTTATTTGTTTGTTAATGGCACTAGTGTAAATACTTTAGAACTGGAAAGGTATATTGATTGATGAAAAAGTAAGACATTTATTGCAGAAAAGTATTTAATTTTTGGGATTGATTTCCACCAATCAGTGGAGCCACTGTGCAAAGACACTCGCTCGAGCGACGCTAGCACTCCTCTAAAGATAAATAATCATGCAACTAAATTGATAATTGTGCACCTTAATAACCTTAATAAAGACAACAGTGCAACGGTCCAATAAAAACAAATAATCACACAACTAATAACCTGTTTTAGTTATTTCTTTGTTTGGTAACTTTAACTGTATTGGTTGTATTAAAGAAACAGTCTTCCTAGATAATTTTGATTAGGATAATATTTTTAACTATTTCTGATTTGTTGGCTTTCATGAAGCCTATGAGTAGACCTTATACTTAGAAAAGGGAATAAATTTTGTTATTAATCAATTAAATATATGAATTTTTCTCCTAAAAATATAGAATTAACATAATTCAATTTTGTGTTTGACATAGGTACTTCAAACAGGGTATCATTGAAATCCCTTCTATATGAGATCTGTGCTGCCAACCATTGGAACCCCCCTGTCTTTGAATGTTGCAAAGAGGAAGGACCAGACCACATGAAATTGTGAGTCCATGATTTACTACATTAAGAACTAATCTTCACTCATGCTCTATACTTTGCATTCAAAAGCAGCTTTGGGGAGAATATATGACTTTTAACAGTACCAGTCATAGTTACTCAAAACTTTATATAAACTTTCTCATTCATTGGCAAAGTATTCTTTGTTGTTGATCTTAAGTCTCATTTTTCCTTGAAAGCATATGCTGTTGGGATAGACAAATTGAAGTACTACTTTTCAGGAGCCCATTTCTTCTTTAGAATCATGAAGGAGACCTAGCCTAAGAAGTTCCAATTCTTGTCAAATGCTTGGAATAAAGCATTAAGTAGAATTTTTGGTTTCCTGTATAGAAGTCCTAAGATTTCCTAGAACTTCATTACTCAAATGTTTTTATATGCATGATAAATCCCAGTTTTACATAGTTTTTTTTTTTTTTTTTTCTGTTGGGGGGTAAATTGTAGGTTCACTTTCAAGGTCACTGTTGAGATAGCAGAACCCTTTACTACAGTTTTGGAGTGTTTTGGCGCCCCTCAGTCAAAGAAGAAAATGGCAGCTGAGCATGCAGCAGAAGGGGCACTATGGTGCTTAAAGAAATTAGGTTATGATTGATTAAACTTGGATCGTTACAAAATTAATATTCCACTGCTTTTTCTACTTTTCTGCTTGTGTTGTATTTCTTGAGTAACCTACTGTTGTTTGAGGATTTTTGTCTGCAGTTTTTGTTCTTGTTGCATGTACATTGTTAAAAACTTATGTTTTGCTGATGGAAATAGACGGTAACCTTATTGGTGAGTTCATAATTCTATATATATATAACAGAGTCCAATTTGAACTCTTCAAATTGATACAATACACACATATATATATACTAGTAAAAGGTCACGTGCGATGAACATGGTTAAAAGTGAATTTATATAATTTTACTAAGCTATCATACCAATAATAAGAAAATAAAACTAATATTTGAATTTAATATTATTTAAGCAAATTTGTAATTATATGTTATTTTACTTTTGAAAATTTTTAATATTTATTTTATTAATTCTTAATCCTTAATTCTTTCTGAATTTATGAAATTTTCAAATTATTATACTTCTTTTAATAGCTATGGACACAATAGACATGAATAAGAAAATGTTAAGTTATACATGTATATGAATGTATATACACAAAAACTATAGCTTATCCCAACATTCAATATCAAAAAATAATAGGCATAAATATAACATAAATGTAATGGCCCAAACGCCGTAACAAAGTTTGAAAATTTGTGTCTCAAATGGGTGATATAAGCATTTAATCTACTTTAGAGGTATATATGATCTATAGTTCGAAATTAGTAATAAATTTGCATTACATCAAATCAAATACAAAAATTAGTACAATAGTAAAATTGTATTAACTTGATCACTTATATCCATTTAAAAAGAAAAAAAAAAAGAAAAGATGACAAAAACTTTGATAAATTACAAATTAGATACTTTGTTTAATATAATTATGCAAATTATAATTTTAAATTAGTTGAAATTAATCTTTTTTCTAAATTAGAGATTAAAGAAGAAAATAAAACTTGATCATGGAAAATCAAAAAATGAACATACCAGTAATTAATAAAGATGTCACTGAGATTAATTCTGTTTTTATGATTTTTCTTCCTCTTTTAAACTTAGTCACATTTGTCTAAAAAAATTGTACATAAAATAATTTTAATATTTCAAACAAATATATAAATATATATAAAGGGCACAATCTTAGCCATAGCAGAACAGAACAACTTGATTATTTAGGGTCCGTTTGGTAACCGTTTATGTTTAGTTTTTATTGTTTATAAAAATAATTTTTTACGATAAACATGTTTGATAATTTTTGTTTTGTTTATAAATTGTCAAACGCTTTTAAAACAACACTGTTCATAAGCCTTCAAATCCTAAATACCAAAATGATGTTTATTATTTATGTTTATTAAAAAAAAAACTTTTTTTTCTTTTTTATCTAAAATGGTGATTATATTATTTTAATTAAAAATTAAAACTAAAAGTGAGAAAATGAAAAGAAATTTTTTTTTATAAAAGACTATTGTTTTATACAACAATAAAAATATTAGAATTATCAAGTGTAAATAGAATTAAAGAGATAGTTACTTAGGGACACCCATGCTAAAAAGAGAAAAAACCTTATTTGATGAAAAAAAATAAAAAAGTCTCAATCATCTCCTTATCAAAGAAACAAGAAAGACATTTTGTACTAATATCATTCATTCATTTTCAGTGTTGAAAGAAAAATAGAAATCAAAAAATGAAAAAAAAAGTAGTAGCATAAGAAGTTTAAGAGAAAGAGTATGTCTTCCAAATCCCTCTTCTCAGTCCATACAAATTGGACCGAACCGAACCGTTCATTACGGTTTCGATTCCGGCTCTAAATTTTAGGAACCATTCACTACGATTCAGGTTCCAAGCCTTGGAATAGGAACTGAAACCATTGAATATATATATATATATATATATATATAATAACATTTTGTTATGTAAAAAATTTTTAACAATGAAGTTATTATAACTATTATAAGGTTAAATAAAACTTCTATAATAACCGAAATGAACCGAACTTATTTATTTCGGTTTCAAAATTAAAGAACCGTTGGGAACGGTTCTGATTCCGGTTTTCTCAATAACTGAAAAGAACCGAATCGTGTACATCCCCCTACTTGTTAGGGCCTTATGGGTTGTGGGTCATTCTAAATTTACAATATCATTTGCAGTGTGTAGATATATATGTAACCCAATATTATTTATTTCTTTTTTATGTATATTTTTTCTCTATTATTGCTGTATAGATTTGTTGTAGCTTAAACTTGACTTTTTATGTAGTTTATTGTATTAATTTTTTTTATAAAAAAAAAAAAAAACAGTTTAGGATTAACAAATATGTTTTTCTGTTTATAATTTTTAAAATAAGCCAAACGTTTTTTCGTTATCAAACAACACTCATGTTTATGGATAAACAAAATCGTAACATAAACACTGTTATATAAACACTTAAACAATAAACGCTAAACATAAATGGTTACCAAACGGGCCCTTAGCTACAACGAACATAATTATTTTATTTTATTTTATTTTAATATGATCATATTTCATTACTGGTTGATTTAGATTACTAAGGTATATGATATATGTAGCGTTACTTTTTGTATTTCTTTAGTCAAATCATGGTGATAATTTTATTTTTCTCATAGTAATTCATTAGTCATTTTTTAATACCATTATCATCTAGGTAAAAAAGTATTAATATTTTTTACTAATATTGATTTCTTGTTAAGTTTAATTTTATGTTGTTTTATCTAGAGCTATAGAAATAACATCTATCCTTGTAATCATATTGACCTCCACATGATTTTAGGATATACAAGTCATAAATTAATTTGATTTGCATATTTTGAAGTCATATGACAAAAAATTGTGTCTATTACTCACAATAGCACGTTATAAAGTCTTACATGAGCTTCCTATTCATAAATTGAATTTAGTATCAGTATACATTTGGATTTTAAAGTTTTGCAAAAATTTATATTTTATGTTTTCACACAGAATTATAAAAAAGACTTTTTTTTTCACCTACTATTCAATCATGTCCCAAATTATATTATTATTATTGAAACTTATATAATATTTAATATCAAACCAACAAAAAAAAAGTAAACCAATATAATAAATTAACATAATCATTATTATTATTCATAATATTCAGATCTAAAGCTTATAATTAACTATATAAACATATTAATAACCACTATAAAATAAAAACACATTATAAATTATTTAAGAAAAACAAAAGATATAAGAGTGGAGAATCTATGTTTGACCATCAGTGAAGGTCACCCCAGCACAACCCATCGCCAATGGTAGAAACTTTCTTCGTTTTACTTCTATAATTTATTTTTCTCAAACAACCTACAACAAAGCCCTTAAAGATTAGTAAAAGAGATAAAATATTAGAGAATTTGAAAACCAAATAACAGAGTTGCAACTAACAAAAAAAAAAAACTCTGAGATCCCTAATATTATAGATAATTAGTTTGGTTTGTATACATTGCTCGAAAATTCTTTTAGGAGTAATGTATTACAATTAAATTATATGATTTGAACCTCTTTAGGAATTTCAGGAGTAATGTATTATAATTAAATTAAATTATTTGAAACCATGTAAGAGTCTATTAGTAAAAGAATTGTAGTATAACTAAAGAGTCTATTAGTAGGTGATGAAGTTTAAGTTGTAGAAATTTATTAGTAGAAGAATTGTGATATAATTAAATGATTTGAAACAACTTGTACTTTTAATAGTAGTATGGATTGTATCAATTTGATGAGTTCTTAATTCTGTCAAATGGAACTTTCTCTCTCTCTCTGCATGTATATATATTTGTTAGAGATAATTTAGAGAGAGAAAAATCAGTTAGAGAGAGATTGATTTTTCAAACAGGGTGCTAACTTATTTACAATTCTTGAGGCCTTGAGGTGAGGGGCACTATGGTCTTTAGAAAAGGGTAATCTCAGAATTTTAAATAATTTTTAAGTCAGACATGTCAGTTAACGACCATTTCTGAATAAAATTTAGATACAAGGGAGTATTTGCACATCGAAGACAACTAGTAGGAATTATATGAACATGACTGAATGGGTGTTTTTATACATTCTACATGTAGCAAGGAATATTTTACACTTAACCTTATTTAATATTTTTTTTTTAAATGTAAGTACAATGCAATAGTATAAAAATAAAAGTTAATATCAAATATCAATTCCCCATAAATAACTGGGTATAGCATGCAAATTGAAAAGAAAAATACCAATTCCCCATAAATAACTGGGTATAGCATGCAAATTGAAAAGAAAAATACGCATGGTACATAACAAGAGATCAAAGAATATGAAAGAAATGCAATTTATTAAATAATTTTATAAGTGTTCCAATATTCTTAAAAAGAATATTTGATTTGGAGGCCGACCGAATTAATTCGATTTCATTTTTATATAAGTAGAGTGGTTGTGATATTGATGTCATATAGTGGGACTTATCATTTCACTCACATAAAATTATTCTCAACTTGATCGATTTGGACTCTGCTCCTTGAAATGAAATATTTAAGAAAAAAACGAACAAAATAATGAAAGACAACACACCAGTCCCACCATAAAAGCCTTTCTCGTATTTAATGCTAACAAACTGAGACAAAGAAATCAATCCATTAATGCGATAAACTCATCTAACTTGTTTGAAAAACGCATAAAAAATGGATAGAAATTAAATAAGTATTTTTTGATATTAATAGAAAAGACAAAACATGAGTGTGGTCATAATTTTGATTTTTGTGGAAATTAGCAAGTGCATTAAAGAACTCATCACGTTCTCACGTTTTCTATTGATTTTTTTGCTTCATTTATTATGATATATTAAGTATTTTATTTTGAAAAATAAAATATTAATTAAATGCTACCATGTAATGTTGACTTAGGTACTATTTAAGTATGGAATGTATTAATATCAAAACATTTTTGATATTGTGTTAATTTGAAGCGTAATTTTTTTTAAAATTGTTTATTAAATACAAAAACTAAATTATAAAATAATTCTCATTGAACGGAAACTTGACAAATACTAATAAAATCTTGATAAAATTTTCTTGACAAATGTCATGTGAAATTTATGTATACAAATATTTAGAAAGGATTCAAAAATATATATATATATATTTAGAGGGAGAAAATAATAGTAATTGTAACTTTACAGTAATCTAGAAAAATTAAGGAGATGTAAGTTTGCTTAAAATATGTTAAAAGGTTACCCATAAAAATTAAACTAGCAAGTTTAAACCTTAGGACATGCAAATATTAACCTAAGTAGAGACAATTGAGTGAGCAGAGACAATAGAGAATTACTCACCAGACGGACAATCACATAATTAATAATTACAATACTGAATCAGTTCGACAGAGACGAACAATCACACGAGTTAATCAAGAGTGGTGGCACATAATAGTGAATCATTTCGATAGAGACAAACAATCACTACAGTTAATCGAGAGTGGCGCGAGACAATAGCGAAACAATCCGATAGAGACTAACAATCATACGACTAAATCAAGAGGTGAGACACTGCAATACAGACAAACAATCACGTGACTAAATCGAGAGTGGTGTGCCTTAACAGAAACAATAGTAAGCCGGTCAAAATAAAGACAAACCATCACGTGACTAAATTGAGATCTCAACGGAGACAATAGTGAGGCAGCCAAAATAGAGATCAAGAATCACATGAAGATCATAAGCTAGCCAAACCTTTTGAATTTTTGTTATATCAGCCGTCAAAAGCAGCTTCTGGGGAGAATATATGACTTCTAACAATTGAGTGAGTAGCTCTATACTTTGCATTCAAAAGCAGCTTCTGGGGAGAATATATGACTTCTAACAGTACCAATCATAGGTACTCAACCTTTATATAAAATTTCTTATTCATTAGCAAATTATTATTTGATGTTGCTCTTAAGACTCATTTTTCCTTGAAGCTGCTTCCAAATAAACCCCAAAGGACTTGTTTGAAAGCATATGTTGATGGGATAGACAAATTGAACAGCTACTTTTTAGGAATCATGAAGGAGACCTGGCCTAAGAAGTTCCAATTCCTGTCAACATGAGCTTAGGGTCTAACACATAGGTGATGGGGAGAGGCACCGCGAATTGTGATTTAACAAATTGAGTGACCATGGAGTGATTTAGCACAAATGAAGAAATAAATTCAAGAAGCCATTCATTCTCAAGTGCTTGAAATGCTTTTATATGCCTGATAAATCCCAGTTTTACATAGTTTTTTTTTCTTTTTTCTGTTGGGGGGATTTGCAGGTTCACTTTCCAGGTCTTGTTGAGATAGCAGAACCCTCAACTACGGTTTTGGAGTGCTTTGACACCCCCTCAGTCAAAGAAGAAAATGGCAGCTGAGCATGCAGCTGAGGGGGCACTATGGTGCTTAAATAAATTAGGTTTTAATTGATTAAACTCGGATCATTCCATAATTAATATTCCACTGCTTTTGTTACTTTTCTGCTTGTGTTGTATTTCTTTATTAATCTACTGTTGTTCAAGGATATTTGTCAGCAGTCTTTGTTCTTGTTGCATGTACTTTGGTTAAAGGCTTTTGTTTTGCTGATGAAAATAGACAACAACCTTATCTAAAAAAATAGATCCTAATCGACAGTAAGCGAAACTCAGACTCTTTTTGACAATAGAATTGCTCTTGTTTGGTATGGAATCTGTGTTAAGCTTGGTTAAGAAAGTTGTCTTCCAACTTCCTAATTGGAACATGCACCACCTGTTGCTATTGAAGTGTTGTGGCTTGCCCCTAAAGATCATCTATTGCCATTGAAGGTCATTCAGCAAAAAAGGATGAGAAAGAACTTGATCTTCTGACTTTTTTCTGAAAAACTTTGGATGGGATATATGCATTCTTATGGTAAATGGATATAGGTGATTATTAAGTTCTATGCAAATTGCATACCTTATGGTTACACCATTAGAAATATTGTAATGACAGTATTTCATGCAAAGAAATATAACCATACACTCCTAGTTCTGTGACCTCCATTTCCAACCTCGGATCGTATATTGCCGATCTCGTCCGTTGGATTATTCACAGCCTTTTCGTCATCATCTTCCATGAATAAAAAATCAAAACAGAGAAAATGAAGATAAAAAATAGCTTCCTATTTCTTATTTCTTTCTCTCTCTTTTCTAGCAACTTCCTTTATCAAATACCAGCCAAACTTTGTCATCCTTCTTTAAACCGTGTAGTGCACTTGAATGGTCTCAATGTCTAGACCCTTGAGGTTCACTACTGATTCTTCAACATGTCCCTTGAGTGTATGAAGCTACCTTAGCCTGAAAAAATGATCATAAAAGTCAAAAAATAAATAAATAAATAAAGACACATAAAACAAGCAAAACAATGAGGTAAAAACATACCTTGCAACTTCAGCTCGTCTCTTGGCTTTTTCAGCAATTTCAGTTCATTCTTGGTAGTTGTTCTTGTCATGGAAGAGATTTGATGCCTCTGGAGGATGGAGACCGTGCAGCGTACGTTGAGCCATAGCCCATTGTGCCTCTCTCTCCCTCTTGCCATAATCCTTTTTAGTTGTGAATGCAGTCTGGATAATTTGGTGGAACAAAAGAAATTAACCAAACATGGCGAAAAAAAAAAACTTTGGATGAGCCATAGAATTCAGCCAAACTCACAAGTACCTTATTCTGGAGCATATTATCCCAGGCCTTACTACACAAGGCATATCGAATGATAAACTTAAAAACATCTAGTGGGACGTAGAAGACAATACTGTAGAGCCAAATAACGCCAGCCCAACCCCAGTCGATGCCATGGATCCTTGCAAAGTCCCAGTTTGCATACACAGCTATTAGTGTGGCCACCTTGATCAATTCAGCAAAAGCTAGTGTCACAACTTTGCAGTGGATGAGAACTGTATTAGGAACTTGAATGAACTTTTGTTCAACTCACCAGCTGTGCTAGAATGAAGGAAACCACAAGCACAAGGCCGGGACGTTCAATGATGGACCAACTCCTGGACCGAGTAACAAAGATAAGTGCCTGACTCACAATACTCACTTGCAGGTAGACAGCTGCTGTAAGCTCCCAGTGGTTGTTCCTGATTGATCTTACAGCAAATGCATCCTGCCAAAGTTATTACTAAGTGAAATTAGAATTTGGAGTTTATTGGAAAATTTTATGGTAAATTCAACCATTACTGAAAAATACAAATGCATATAAGATGGAATCTAGGCACAGAAACCCATCCCTTCTGTTTGCATCAACAGCTCCAGAAATTCCACTCAATACAATGCCAAAAATTGAAGCATATTTGATTTGATGCCTATGATGTGACAGAGCACATTTCATATATACACATTTAAGTATGAAAATTTCTTGTAAAACAGCTCCTACATGCAAAATCTTCATGTAGTCCCATTGGATTTTACTTGCAATCCTACGTTTGATTTGAGTATTTAATCCTAAAGTACAGAAATGTTAATCACTGAATTGTATAAAGTTCAATAAATTGAATTGAATTTTATGATAATGCATTTTAAAAAAGTAAACATACAATGGTCATGGATTTCATACTTCATTTAGTCATTTATGCTTCAATCCAAAAGCACTGGCATGCAGACATCTCTGGTGGTGGATCATCACATGAACTCATTGATTAGTGCTACTACAATTGATCAGCCTTAATATTTTAAGTTTCCAATATGTATGGTGTTGAATAAGTCTGTCATGACAAACAAGAGAGTAACATGTTACAGTACAAGCACAAACACATAATGCCTAAAATTTAAAATAGTTGACATGGTGTTATCAATGGTAAAAAAAAAAAGAAGACATGAAAGATAATATTAGTGTGCATTTCTCATTTGTCATGGATATTCTCAGGTGAACTAATTAAACCAACCAAGGAAAACTAAAACCTCTCTCTTTGCTCATGAGAGAGAAACCATGGGTTTTTCAAGCTGACACTGCTCAAGTAACACGAAGAACATGCCTGTCAAGATTGTTCATCCTGGAGGCCTTGTGGAGTTTCACGATAGGCCTATTCTTGCAGCCGAGATAATGCTCCAGAACCCTAGATGCTGTGTTGCCTACCCCCATGTGTTTCAGCAGCCTTGGGCTATTGTTGCCCCGGACACCACTCTAATGCTCGGCCGGAAAGTTCTATGTTGTGCCCATAAGAACCATTAGAAAGCTTCAACGGGGCACAAAGTATTCTCCTTCCCTGGTTCAACAATTCAAAACCAATCAAAGTTGCAAAGATGAAACAGAAGATGATGGCATGATTTCTATTTAATTGTTGTTATTGAATAAGAATACTCCAAAGCTGCCTCATTCTTGCCTGAAACAATCAGACACCAAGGGAGAGAAACCAAACTCAAATGCTAGAAAGGAGATGGAGAAAGATGGACAATCCAGGGAGGAAAATTGCTTTCAGGGCTTGCTTACAGGGATGAGGAGTAAAGCAAGCACTGAGCACGCAAACAAGGGAATAAGATCATCAAGCAGCATCGGATCTTCTGAGACAAGGAAACATACCAGGAACAAGACCAAGGATTTTACCAGGAAGGGAGAGTCTCCAAAAAGATTTGAATCTTTTCATCATTGGCAACCAAGTCTAGAAATCGTCAATGAAGAATAAAGTAATTAGGAGGTTTTATTTTTATTAATTGTTTTCTATATATGTTCCATGGATTCATTACAAAATGTGTGAAGTACTTGTGTCAAACACAACACAGTTGGAAATCCGTATGGGATGTGCCCACCATGTTGGTTTGATATGCACCTAACAAGCATGTCAAATAATTCAAAATCATTATATAACTGTACATAGAACTCTCTTATTATATTTCTTTTGTTACATTATTGCTTCAAAAAAACTGAAATGCCTATATTGAACATTGTATATTATATAAAATATTACTTTACTCTTGAAAATATAAAAAGAAAGCTAAATAAAATGAATATTTATCTGTTTTCCTATGTCCTTGATAAATTTGACGCTTGGATGCAAACCAACTCGCGAAACACAGAGACAAATTACAATACTACATACATGACTCCATGTAACAAACATTGCATTAACTAATTAACTTGCAAATGGAAATAATGAAACGCTATTGTATTCTCTATAATATATATATTATATTAGAAGTGTGTAAAGCCTTAAAAGAACCATTTAATCAGAGTTAATCAGAGCACTTCAATTCATACTAAGCATGATTACATATTCACGTTTGGAGACGAGATTGCTGTTCTTAGAATTTGGAAAACTGTAAGTAAAATACAGACTCATTTTAGAATTCCAGGATGAAGTAGAGGGTTGAGGGGTGGGCAGTGGGCTAGGATTATGAAGTTATTTCAGAATATGGGATCCCCCTACCAAAAAAAGTTCAAGCATCAGATGGGTTTAGGAAGACCTCCATTAAAGTGATTAAAATCATAGAATTGCAAGGATTTTACAGGATTGCTTTGCATCGGTTTCTCAAGCATTAAGAAGCAGACAATTTCTACAGTTTTATTTATTTTATTTTTATTCTTTATTCTCTCTTCTATTTTTTTTTGGGTGTCGTAGTTAGACACTTCCTAAAGTTGACTTGTTGGGTAAATTTTAGAGTTTGCAATGCTGCCTGATATGATGCATGAGAAGCCTTGGAACAGATTCACCAGAGAAAATTCTTCATCAATGTCTATAAATTTGACAAAATTTGAAAATCTTAAAACATTTAATATTTTTCGTAACATTGTTTAGATTTTCAAAAAATTGGGGATCTAGTTCTGGTCACAAATAAAACCAAAATTGATTCTATTAACATTAAAATATTAAACATCACTACAGCCAAAGGGTCATCAGACTGTAAAGATATACAATCTGCTACTATTGCAAAGAATTTCTACTACCTCCAACATTGCAACTATGCAATTTTCCAAGAAGAGACAATGGCAGTAGCAGTGTTATATGTAAAAATAAAGTGATAAGTCTGCAACAAATACTCCTAGGAGTTCTCCTCTCTCTCTCTCTCTCTCACACACACACACACAACTATGCAAGTGCTATTCTTTTTGGCTAAAGAATAATTACAAGGCTGTAAGTACTGTATCCCTAAAAATGTGTACATCTCCCTCTCTTTCCCATCAATCAAATTTCGCATCTCAACATTCGCATTTCCACCATACACACTCTAAATTCATCAATTAAAACAATATATTCAGTAAATAACATACGTCGTTCAATCTCATCCTAAATGTGCCTTGCCAGTTAATCCATAACTAAGATAAAAAAAGATAAGGACTTAATGCTGACCTTGATATAAGCCTACAATAACTAAAATTTCACTTGTTTACCCCACTGTCGTTCTCATTATAGTCACACATCCATCCATCATGCATGTCCTTTATTGTCTCAGTATATCCCTTTTTGACTCTTTTTTTTTCTTTCTAAACCCCTTCGTATTAGATTTCTAGGTACCCAATCATATGCCTTTTTCAAATCAATAAAGGTCATACGAAGATTCTTCTTCTTCTAAATCTTTCAATTAGTCTCTTTAATAAGTATATAATCACACCCCAAGGGGTGGCTCAAGTGGAGAAAGAACTTGGCCCTAGTGCCTAGCAAGCACTCTTAGGTGCAAACAATTCTTAGGAAGTGTGCGTGTGTACCAACTCGGGAAAAAAAAGTATATAATCACTATCGTTGACCTACCCGGCATGAGGCATGAATCTAAATTGATTTTCTGATACTTCAATTTTTTTTCGTTGTGTTTTAGTCACTCCTTTCTAAAGTTTCATAGTATGACTCATTAATTTAATACCACGATAAATAGTATAAAATTATATTTCCCTTTTTATTTTTATATATAAGTATTAAAATACTTTTTACGCCACTCATCAGGCCTTCTCTTAGTTGTTATTATCTTATTAAAGAATTTTGTTAGCCGAGGCATGCTAAAGCACTTCTAAACTTCAATATAAATGCTATCTAGTCCAAAAGTGGAAAAAAATAATAATTTGTATTGTATATAGTCACAGATTCAAACAGTCATAACAACCGCATAATGACTATTATATTTTAAACTTGCCATTGTATCAGCCCGTGAAAGTGTTTTGGCCTGGTATGTAACAGCAGTCACATCTGTAAGAACCATTAGTTGAATCAACAAGATAGAGTGAAGGCAAAGAGCCAATTTGGGAGAGTCATGAACTCATCCCTACATATAGACTATATAGTTGTCGTTCAAGTTTTTTTTATCTTTTATGATGCGGCAAGGGGTATGGGGAATGAGACAGTGTTTAAGCTCTGTTGGAAACAATCCAAGCATGTGTTTACTACCAATGTGCCTTATGAACTAAGCTAGTTGGCATCATTATACTTTTGTTTCTCTGTAGTAGGCAATTTTGGTAATGACAAAACTATTCAAACCAAGTTATTGTATCTTCAGACACAGATAAATCAAGTCATTTGAATTTTTATCTTTGACGTTTTTAGAGTTCTTGCTTTTGCTTGCCTTTCCTAATGTGTGATCAAGTTCATGAAGACCATTGAATGTACTCAACACACAATCACTGTGGGATCATTAAGCTTTTGGGTACTTGATCATTAAACTTTTGGGTAGAACAATAAGGTACAGCATGCTCTGTGCCAGAGTGAAAGATCTATGGGGATTGCAAAGGGACTCTGTTACAATTTCTACCTCTCTAAATTTGATATTGAAGGATGATTATCACAAGGTTTACACAGGCAGTGGCATCCCTCTTGTTTTAATACTCTTGGGAGTTACAGACAATAACGGAGAAAAGATTAAAGGAACAATCTGAGGTGATAAACAACATGTTTGATTGTGACTGATTTTAGGACTACTCAATCACTCTGAATATCATTTCTTTAACGAATAAACCTAATACTGCAAAGAAGGATAACATAATTAGTGAGATTGGAAAAGGTTACTGTTACCAACAGCGGTACAAAGAGACTATGTGAATTCTGCATTTTCCTTCAACGAATTTTTGAAACACGGAAAAGAGGCAACTATTGGAGGTGATCATGGAACAAAAGATCTCATCCATTTAAATACTGGAAAGATTTCTACTGCTTTTTGTAAGAGTCTCCAATGGAGGCAAGCATTTATCGCACATTCAATTTTAAGTCATTTATCCTAGAAAGTTCCTACTCTATAACATTAAATTCTCCTTTTCAGGATCTCAATTGACTATAACATATACTGAACATGATAAAATGCTATTCAATGTCAATAAAAGCAACCAACTAGTGAATTACCCTTTGATTTTTCTTCCAAACTGAATGGAGATTGATGATTAAAATAAAAATAACTTGTAATCAAACAATGTGATTAAAACAACTTTGACAATATAATTCAGCAGATATGATTTCAAATATGGAACTTAAACTCCAATTCTTTAACCAGATTAGGCATTTCCATTTCATCCTCGCGATATATTGGATTATGCACGAGTATAGTTTATCAATATAAAAGTGATCATACCTTTGTTTTTGTAAAGGGGTTTCCTTTCTCCTTCTTAAGCAAATTTATGCTTCAGCTTTTCCTATCCAACACCAATTACAGTAAGAGTTAGAGTTAGACATTCCATACGCAGTGATTGCATTCAAAATCTTTCAAAATGAGAAAAATATATTCAAGCATTAGAAGTATGAGCAATATGCATTGAAACGAAACGAACCTCAAATCTTCGAATCTTAGAAAAATGACCCAAATGAATGAGTGAATGTGTGGAAGGGTTCGATCGCAGGTGTGGGGAAAAAAATGTGTCTCTCTTTTTTCTGAGCTATAGGACTAGTGGGTGTGGGTTAACAGTAACTACGAAAAATAAAGGGGTTAATTTAATTTATGAAAACTTTTGGAGGCTAATTATAAATACACCAACTTTCAAATAGTACAGGGTAAAAAAAAAATAACTTTTTAAAAAGTAAATACAAATACTACAATTTATACTATTTAAGTTCAAATTAACCCTTTACACATTAGTTTACTAAAACTTTTAGTGAATAATGTAATAATTTTATTGCATTTATGTAATACTTTAACTGCATGATATTATAATTTTATTGCACAAAACATTAGACAGTGTAATTTACTAAAACTTTTAGTGCACAATATAACGATTTTACTGTATTTATGTAATACTTTAACTACATAATGTTATAATTTTACTACACAAAACATTACTGCAGATAGGTAATTTGGTCTAGTGTATAAAGGAACAGTGAAAAGTGTTTTGTATAAGTTCCTTTTTAAGCCAATACTATTTAAAACTTGACATATTTGTAATTAGGCCACTAAAAATGATCAAAAATTAAATTAACTTATTAAAAAAATATCTAATAATAAAAAATAAAATATTTTTACTAAAACCAAACCAACTAAGATTAGACGGTACCAGGACCGATAGATAGTAATAATTATGAATAATGATGACATTATGTGAGACCTTCTGAATATAATTATTGACGACTTTTCTTTCATAAGGTTTAGTCACTATTTTTATTAGTATTATTATTTTTAACCATATGATTGAATTTAGATGATTTACTAGGAAAATAAAAGGTTGCAATTCGGTGGATCTTATAAAATTAATCTTTAATATTTTTTATTTTTAAAGTTTACAATGCATAAATATTGAGAGACGTCCCTAACCATATTGAAGACATGTTATTTATAGGTTACATAAATTAGATATATCACTTAAATATGGTTACTTCTTGATATAAGATATTCAGTTTTCATTATTTTTAAAATTATGAACTTTATTTTTCAATTTAGAACTTGTTAGTGCTTCAAGAAATAAATTTAATTTGTTAGTAAGATTTTTTTTTTTTTTTTTATAACAAATATGAAAGATTAGTGAATGCTTTGTTAGGAGTACATTCAAAAAGGAGGGAAGGGAGAAAAAAGATAGAAGAGCTAACCTAGTAAAAGAAAGTCCAAAGGGAAAAACTGACATACTATTGTTTTACTCTTATACTTTTAAATATATAAATTAATTAAAAAAAATCAATTTTATCTTACAAATACCATTCTTCTTTATCTTCCTTCCTATTTTGGTTGAATCAAAATGGTTTCTATCAATTATATTTTTCGATTTTCATTTATCTCTTTCAAATAATAGAATCTTGTTCGATCCTTACTATTTCCATGCTTTTACTTTCATTCAAACTACTAAGTTATTATTAACTCTAATGCGTCGTGAACTTGTCAATATTAATGACTCTCTAGAGCAAGTATTAATTATTTTTAGTACAAACAATTTCATCATATTTGAATTTTAAACATATTTAAATATATATCGATTCAATAAGAGATGTGATATTGGCACTATTTTGCACTCACCTTTTTTTTTTTTCTTTCAACAAATTAAATGACATAATTATCTCAAAAATGACACAATTATATTTTTTGGAATAATTGTATAATGTAAAATGTTTTTCAAGAACAATTATGTTATTTAATATTTTTTTTATAAAATACAAGTAGAATGCAATAGTATAAAAGTAAAAGTCAATACAAATATCAATTCCCTATAAATAACTGGTATAGCATGCAAATTGAGAAGAAAAATACTCATAGAACATAAAAAAGAGATGAACAATATGAAAGAAATGCAATCTATTAAATAATTTTACAAGTGTTCCAATATTCTTAATAAATATTAGTCGTTGAAATGGAATATTTAAGAGTGAAACAAACAAAATAATGAAAGACAGCTGACCATAAAAGCCCTTCTCGTATTTAATACTAACTGAGAGAAAGAACTCATTGGAAAACGCATAAAAAAAATAAAAGAAATTAAATGAGTATTTATTTTTATATTAATAGAAAAGACAAAACATGAGTCACCTGTCATAATTTTCATTTTTTGTGGAAATTAGCAAGTGCATTAAAGAACTTATCATGATTTCGTGCTTCATTTATTACCATATATTAAGTACTTTATTTTGAAAAATAAAATTTTAATTAAATACTAATATGTAAGGATAAGACTTGGTATTATTTGATAAAACTAAAAATTAAGTACTAGCTATTGAATTTTAAATACCGAATATATTAATATAAAAACATCTTTGATATTGTCTTAATTTTAAGCATAGAATTTTATATAATTGTTTATTAAATACAAAAGCTAAAATATAAAATAATCCTCACTAGAGGAAAACTTGACAAATACCAGTAAAATCTAGATAAATTTTTCTTCACAAATGCAATGTAAAAATAATGTATAAAAATATCTAGAAAGGATTCAGAAAAAATAATAAAATTATATTTAGAAATGAGAAAATATTAGTAATTGTAACCTTAGAATAATTTAAAAAAAACTAAGGAGATGAAAGTGGACTATAAATATGTTAAAGGGTTACCCATAAAAACTAAAAGGTTAAAGGTTACAACATACAAATACTTTGTCTCTAAAGAGTAATTGTTGCAGTGGATAAAAGAAATTTCTATTCTTTCGCATGGTTGTTCTACTGCTGGACATATTAATGAGGCAATTAAATAAAAACAATTGACTAGTTAAAGGACCACGCGACGCAGCTAAATAGAGACAATAGAGAACATTGATTAGTTAATCGGTGGCACGAGACTATAGTGAAATAGTGCAACAGATATAAAAACAATCACGCGACTAAATCGAGAGTGACTCGCCTTAATAAAGACAATAGTGAATCAGTCAAATAGAGACAAACAATCCCGCGACTTAATCGAGAGTCGCGCAACACAATAGTGAGACAATCAATAGAGACAAACAATCATGCGACTAAATCCAGAGTCTCACGCCTTAATAGAGACAATAGTGAAAGATGAGAAGCTAACCAATCGTGTTAAATTTTCACTACATTGTAGTTCAAACTCAGTAAAAATTTAAAAAGTAATTTTAAAATATAAATACTCATATAAAATTGGTTGATGACATGAGGGAATCCTTTTTCATAGATTTGACTCGTTGGCAAAATATAAATACTCATATAACATTAGTTAAAGCTGGATAAAACCAACCAGCTCACAACACCAACACCGTCAACAGAGAAGGTACATATAGGGAGAAATATTACACTCTTATGATTGTAATTGCACCATTCCATTGGTGGGTTTTTGCGATCACATAAGGTACACACATTAACACGAGGTCCATTTTTCCTGTTGGGGTAACTTTATAAAAGGTTATAGAGGTAACTACAAGCTATTGTTGTTTACATGAAATGGCATGTGTACAGGATATGCATTGTCATGTAAGGGTATGCCCAATTTGACAGGAGATTGTTGATCAGCTTCAGATTCAGTACTTTAGTGTTGGCTTTCATGAAGCCTATGAGTAGACCTTATATTCAGAAAAGGGAATAATTTTTTTTATTAATCAATTAAATATATGAATTTTTCTCCTAAAAATATAGAATTAACAGAATTCAATCTTGTGTTTGACATAGGTACTTCAAACAGGGTATCATGGAAATCCCTTCTATATGAGATCTGTGCTGCCAACCATTGGAACCCCCGGCCTTTGAAAGTTGCAAAGAGGAAGGACCAGACCACATGAAATTGTGAGTCCATGATTTACTACACTAAGAACTAATCTTCACTCGTGCTCTAAAAGCAGCTTCTGGAGAGAATATATGACTTCTAACAGTACCAATCATAGTTACTCAACCTTTATATAAAATTTCTCATTCATTGGCAAAGTATTATTTGATGTTGCTCTTAAGTCTCATTTTTCCTTAGAAAGCATATGCTGTTGGGATAGACAAATTGAACGGCTACTTTTAAGGAGCCCATTTCTTCTTTAGAATCATGAAGGAGACCTAGCCTAAGAAATTCCAATTCTTGTCAAATGCTTGGAATAAAGCATTAAGTAGATTTTTTTAGTCAGTTGGCCTAATTTTTTGGTTTCCTGTATAGAAGTCCTAAGATTTCCTAGAACTTCATTGCTCAAATGCTTTTACATGCCTGATAAATCCCAATTTTACATAGTTTTTTTTTTCTGTTGGGGGGAATTGTAGGTTCACTTTCAAGGTCACTTTAGAGATAGCAGAACCCTCAACTACGGTTTTGGAGTGCTTTGGCACCCCTCAGTCAAAGAAGAAAATGGCAGCTGAGGGGGCACTATGGTGCTTAAAGAAATTAGGTTTTGACTTTTGAGTGATTAAACTTGGATCATTACATAATTATTCCACTAGCTTTGTTCTTTTCTGCTTGTGTTGTATTTCTTTTGTAATCTACTGTTGTTCAAGGATATTTGTCTGCAGTCATTGCTCTTGTTGAACGTAGATAGTTAAAAACTTATGTTTAGCTGATGGAAATAGACAGTAACCTTATTGGAAAAAAGAAATAGATAGTAAGCGAACTGACACTGGAAAAATTGAGAAATAGGAGATAACACAAGTGAACACAAAGGATAGATAAGCTCATCACCCTATGGAATCCACCAAAGGGATACAGAGCAAAGATAACAAGAAGAACTTCTTCTTATGAAGGCAACTATCATTCAAATTCATCAAAACTACTTTCTAATACATCACTAGGAGCTTAAATATAGTTGGCATGGAACAACCCTCCAGCTATTGGTATATTTTCAAAACAAACAACACAAAGACCAAGCAAAGAAAATGAGAAGACACAAGTCTTGTTTGATTCACAATTAACTAGACTTAATTAAAGACTTGAGTACTTGAAAATTGATCAAAATGGGCTGGAACCAAGAAGATAAGTGAACAGTCTCAACCAGCTTTGTAATTTCCAAGTGCAGAATTTTCTGAATAACATAGACTGACTAACTTTATGTTGGTTGGGCTTTGGCAAGGAATGCTCTGGCGTCAGAAACTCTACACTTTTTGACTATTGAGTTGCTCTTGTTTGGTACAGAATCTGTGTTAGGCTTGGTTAAGAAAGTTGTCTTCCAACTGCATAATTGGAACAAGCACCAGCTGTTGCAGTTGAAGTGTTGTGGCTTGCCTCTAAGGATCATCCATTGCCATTGAAGGTAATTCAAAACAAAAAGGGATGAGAAAGAACTTGATCTTCTGACTTTTCCTGAAAAACATTGGATGGGATATGCATTCTTATGGTAAATGCCAGCCATGTTAAAGCTGCTTTGACTGTTCACACCAATATGTCCGAAAGGTGCATTGTTGAGTGTCTCTCCTGCCCATTCAGGGTGTTAGGAGGAAGAGTTTTATTATTTTGTACAAAGTAATTGCTCCATGACTTGAACATATATGCATTTTATATTTAATTCAAGTGTATACCATTGTACTTGACCCTCTTTTTTCAACCAATATTCTCGTGTTATCTGTTATTGCCATAAAAACACACACACAGTGCAATCCAAGAAGCCAAGATTTGAAAACGTTTTCATTAAATCAAGAAGATGGATATAGGTGATTATTAAGTTCTATGTGGGTGGCATACCTTATCGAATTGGATAAATTTGCAAATGACAGTTATAGGCATAATCTGCTAAATTAGAGTCCCATATAAAACTCTCTCATCATATGGAAAACATGTCCCTAAGCTAAATAAGAGTGCTGAGGTGGTTCTGCCACCAAACAAGAAATTCTGAAAAGAAAACACACAGAGAGCTTAAGTAATTTAGATGAGATCAAATGGTTTTAACCTATGCAATTCAATATGGTATAAATCAAAGCAAAAACTTTGAAACACATGGCAAGTGTGTAGTTTCTCAAAAGCAACAATCAGATTATCAGACCAAGCAAATAAAGGTTACCACCATTGGAAAATATTGTAATAATAGTATTTCATGCAAAAAAAATATAACCATACACTCCTAGTTTCGTGACCTCCATTTCCAACCTCGGATCGTATATCGCCGGTCTCGTTGGTTGGATTATTCGCAGCCCTTCAACATCATCCTCCATGAATAAAAAATCAAAACAGAAAAAATGAAGATAAAAAATAGCTTCCTATTTCTTATTTCTTTCTCTCTCTTTTCTTGCAACTTCCTTTATCAAATACTAGCAAAACTTTGTCATCCTCTTGCTCCTTTAAACCGTGTAGTGCTGTTGAATGGTCTCAATGTCAAGACCCTTGAGCTTCACCACTGATTCAACATGTCCCTTGAGTGTATGAAGCTCCCTTAGCCTGAAAAAATGATCATAAAAGTCATTAAAAAAAACAGAAACCAAGCAAAACAATGAGGTAAAAACATTGAGTATAATCAAATTTTAGATTACCAAAAAAATCTGTGTGTTTGGGTAAAAAAAAAAAAAACAAATCTCTGTGCAATAATTACCTTGCAACTTCAGCGCGTCTCTTGGCTTGTTCAGCAATTTCAGTCAATTCCCGGTAGTTGTTCTTGTCATTGAAGAGATTTGACGCCTCTGGAGGATGGAGACCGTGCAGCGTACGTTGAGCCATAGCCCATTGTGCCTCTCTCTCCCCTTTACCATAATCCTTTTTAGTTGTGAATGCAGTCTGGATAATTTGTTGGAACAAAAGAAATCAACCAAACTTGGCAAAAAAAAAACCTTTGGATGAGCCATAGAATTTATTCAAACTCACAAACTGCTCAAGTACCTTATTCTGGAGCATATTATCCCAGGCCTTACCACTCAAGGCATATCGAATGATAAACTTAAAAACATCTAATGGGACGTAGAAGACTATACTGTAGAGCCAAATAACGCCAGCCCAACCCCAGCCGATGCCACGGATCCTTGCAAAGTCCCAGTTTGCATACACAGCTATTAGTGTAGCCACCTTGATCAATTCAGCAAAAGCAAGTGTCACAACTTTGCAGTGGATGAGAACTGTATTAGGAACTTGAATGAAGTTTTGTTCAACTCACCAGCTGTGCTAGAATGAAGGCAGCCACAAGCAGAAGGCCAGGACGTTCAATGAAGGACCAACTCCTGGACCGAGTAACAAAGATAAGTGCCTGACTCACAATACTCACTTGCAGGTAGACAGCTGCTGTAAGCTCCCAGTGGTTGTCCCTGATTGATCTTACACCAAATGCAGTCTGCCACAGTTATTACCAAGTGAAAGTACAATTTGGAGTAAGATGATTGTAGAGCAGAGATACACGAAAGAACAATGGGAAAAAGTTAATGGCAGTACTATAAAATGCTCTTTCAGGACTATGCAATTAAAAGCAGACCAAATTGATGGCATTTTCTTACAGAGAAGAAGTCAGACTCTTGAGCAGCCCAGAAGAAAACAACAGTCATGACAGCTAGATAGGTGCCAAGAACAATGCCAGTGGCAAAAATCTCTCTCAGCTTCCATGAGTCGGGCATGGGTGATGGCTTCACCTTGTCTTTAGAAATGGTCATGATGGTTCCGTCATTGAGAATGGCAATGATCAAAACCATGAAAGGTGAGAAATCAAATTTCCAGATGAGTGCAAGGAGCATGAAACCCAGAACAATACGGATTGTGATGGAAACGGCATAGATGGTGTAATTCTTCATCCTTTGAAAAATGGCTCTGCTTGTCAAGACAGCACTCACAATCACACTCAGTCCTGGTTCCGTCAGGACAATGTCAGATGCACTCCGGGCTGCATCTGTTGCATCGTCCACTGCAATTCCAATGTCTGCCTTCTTTAAAGCCGGGGCATCATTCACACCATCTCCTGTCATCCCACAGATGTGCTTTTTCTCTTGTAATCTCTTTACAATCTCGTACTTGTGCTCTGCATTCCTCCCCCAGTAGTGTTGGGTAGAAATTATACATCTTTTTTTTTTCAGACAGCTAATAATTTCCTAAATGAGGAGAGATTTGGAGAAGGGGAAAAAACAAAGTTTGACTTGCACTGCTTTCCCTTCTACTCAAACTCATAAAGATTTTCCAAAATTATTCACAAATTTAAACATAATTCCCAAATTTGAATCACTCCTGCAAGGAATGCTATTCAAAAGCCTAGCTTGTTATGGTGACGAGTGCCAATAGGAGGATTTAGTTTACTTACCAGGGAAGACACCTGCAAAGCCATCAGCCTTCTCAATGAGCTCATCAACAGGGAGGTTGGCTTCATCCTTGTTCTGGCCAAGGAGGGAGGAAGAGGGATACATATTGGTTCCCATGCCTAGCCTTCGACCTGTCTCCTTGCCGATGGCTAGCTGGTCACCAGTTATCATCTTAACATTGACACCAAGGTTGAGTGCTCGGCGAATGGTCTCTGCACTGTCATGTCTTGGAGGGTCAAAAAGAGGCAAGAGACCCACAAATACCCATGGCCCTCCTGGACTCTCCTTGGTTTTCTCTGGAACAGTCTGTAAAGAGAGAGAAAACCAACAGATCAGGTTCAGTTCTATGCACCATTGCGCTTCATTGATCAAAACCAATACAATGATAGAAGAATGAAAACAGACCTGTTGAGCTACACCAAGAGAGCGAAGGCCACGATCAGCAAACTTATCAATGATGGCATGAGCTTTCTGTTTCACATCTCCCTTAAGGTTGCAGAGCTCAATAATCTGGTGGAGATTAAGATAAATACGAATATAATAAAATTTAAACTATACTCTAAAGAAATGGAAGACTTGATCTGGATTTGCTCGATGATCACCTACCTGCTCAGGTGCACCTTTGCTAACTCGGTGCCAATTGCCATTAGAATCAATGTAGGTAATGGCTGTCCGCTTTTCCACTGGATTAAAAGGCAGGAAATGCACCTCAGTGATCCCTGCTCTAGCCTGCATAACACAAGATACCAAAACAGAATAAACTCAAGTTTGTTTATTATTTATCCAAAATATAAAGATCAGCATATCTCAAATGTTTAACTTCTTTCACGAGTGATTTTGGCAAGAAAAATACTTTGGTAGAGATTGTTCAGCTGACAATTCTTTTAAATAAAACTAGTACTGTTTTAAAATATGAACGAACATTCTTTTCTTCCTTTTCTCTTTTGATGCTCAATTTAGCAACTGTCCGGAGTGATGGTCATAAAAGCTAAACAAGTACGAGCTTCATACATGACAATGGTGATTGAGATTTAGAAGGAAACAATCAAAATACTTGTTCTCCTTTTGATTGCGTTCAGCTCATTAACATCGAATAAGTTGCAAGCTTAAGGTGATCTTAAGCCCGAGAATGCAATTGAGCTTCACAAGCCAAGTGTTAAGCTATTTAAGCTCAAATTGGTTCGATTTGTTTATATGATCCTGACATTACCTCTTTGGGATCAGCTAGCATTCCAACAATACAAGTGTCAATAGCATCCTGATTCTCTACCCTAGAAGCCCTTGCACCAAGCAGAATTACACCTTCCTTGTCCACATCTGGTGTAAATACCTGCATATTAACATCTTAATTTCAGAACCAATGAATCAATAGAATTCAAAATAACTGGATCCCAAACTTTATGATCAGTTCTTTCTCCCATAGTTTCCCAATATTATATCTTTATTTATTCCATAAGTAACCGAAAACTTCAGATTGATTATAAGTTCATAACCTGTTTATTCATGTTTACTTTAGTTAGTTACCAACCTCAATCAGGGATTTGTCTACTGTGAGCTTGTTGAGGGTGAGAGTCCCAGTCTTGTCACTACAAAGGACATCCATGCCAGCCATCTCTTCGATAGCTGTCATCCTCTTGGTGATAGCACCTTGCTGTGAGAGCCGGTGGGATCCAATAGCCATCGTCACTGACAACACTGTTGGCATTGCAATTGGAATGCCTCCAATTAGAAGCACCAACAAATTATCAATTCCATTTCTATATTTACGGTGTTGCATTGGGTACATCACCACTATTTCTATTACGATTCCCACCGCAATGGAGCATATACAGAAGTTACCAATTGCTGTCAACACCTGCTCAAATCATCACCATCCAGTGAAAGAAAGTGAATAGGCTAAATGTTTGATGCTAATAGAATTAGTACCTTTACAAAGTAATGTGGTTACAGTTTGATATGTTCTAATTTTCTTTTTTATTTAATAATTGTTCAGTTCTATTTCACCAAGGATGTGTAACCCCATTCTGTTTCTTACCATTCAATAAGATAAAGTTAATCAGCTACAATTCTGTGAATGAAGTGATGTGCTTTTCTGATGCCCAAATTCATCTTAATTTTTTCTGACTAAATCATAATACTGTTTCCAATTAATTCTAAATTTCTAGTACTTTCATATTTGTCGCAGCAAACAATTCGCAAATTGGTCACTAATATAGTATAGTACCTTTTGGAAATGGCCTACTTGATTGGTGCTATCCACAAGGTGTGCAGCTTTACCAAAGAAGGTGTGGACACCGGTGGCAATCACAACGGCCTCAATCTCACCTTGCTTGCATGTTGAACCAGAGAATACTTCATCGCCTGGGTTCCTTGTTACAGGCAAGGACTCACCAGTAAGGGCAGATTGGTCGATCTTAAGTGCGTCCCCCTCCATGAGACGGGCATCTGCAGGGACGATGTCTCCCAACTTGATGCTGATCATATCACCTGGTACCAGGATTGATGCTTCTTGCTCACACCATCTTCCATCTCTCAAAACCTTAATCAGTCAACAAGAAAACCAAACTCATATCATCATGTATTAGTATTTTTATCTAACTGTCTCAGTACTTAGTTTTGCCTTAGACTTGTTAGCAGCATCATGTGGAAGTACCTTTGTTTTGGGAGCAAGACCTGCCATTAGTGCTGCTGCAGCATTACCTGCATTATTTTCTTCTATAAAGCTTATGGTGGAGTTGATGAAAAGCAATGACACTATACCAATAAAATCCTGCCAATCTGGAGGCGCACCCTGCAATATATCTTAGATATTAGAAATGCGCGCCCCCGCGCGCGCACACATTCACAGAGAGAGAGAGAGAGAGAGAGTTACCCCTCCATTTGCCAAACCAATGGCCATGATGGCAGCAATCTCCATAACCCATGACAAAGGATTCCACATAAAACCCAAGAATTTAAGGAACTTACTTTCCTGTTTCAGTATTGTTTTTAAATGATTAGTTTCTTCATTTGTACTAATAATGAATATTAGAGAAGAAGAATAAAAACACTCGTATATACAAAACTTTACCTTCTTCTCCTCTAGCTTGTTTGGACCAAAAATTTGAAGCCTCTTCTGGCCTTCCTCACTTGACAATCCCTCTCTTGAACATTTCAACTGTTCGAATACCTCCTCAACCGGTATACGCTCCTGTATACAAATTATCAGCACATTTGACAATTTGAATGAAATAAAATTTGAAATTAAACCGTATTTTAATCTCTAAAGGCCACAATGCATGGTTCATCGCATTCCTTTCTGTGGAACCCGATCTAATTATACTAGTTATATTGCCTAAAACAATCGTAATTTGATTATTTTGTTTCAGTATAATTAAGATTTCTGAACCAATTATTCTCATTGGCCTGCAAGCTGATATTAAAAATGTTAATACCAAACAAAACATTAACATATGGATTTTATTGAAAATGGTTTTGAATGTGATGCATCGATGGATGGAAAAACTAAATAAAAATAGTATAAACAAAGATTTAAAAAAAGAAAAATGATAGTGTAGATTTGAGATCAATGATTGCAAATTAATCAAACAGGCATCAAACAAAGAGAATAGAAATAAATAAATAAAAAAAAAACAAAAAAACAAAGCAGATTAAAGAAAAAGATGAAGAGGGTCATACAAGATCCACGTTTTCATTCCTGATTTCTTCCAAGCTGATGCTTTTGTCCGCCATCTTCTCTATCTACACTTCTTCTCACTCTTAACTCCACACACACAAACACACACACACACACACTCTCTCTGTGAAAATATTCAGACAAAAACCAAAAATGGCAATGCCAAACATCAAATAGCTTTACATGTACATAGACTCATTGTGAACCACCCTCTATTTGTTTAATTACCTCCTCTCTCTCTATGTATACTCTGTTTGTATCTCTCTAAGGATCAACTTCCATATATAGCAAATTCCTTAAGCTTTTGATTCCTTTTTTTGGTGTAAGCTTCCTTTTTAAGGGTGACTCTACCCTTTACGAGGAATTGTAGATATATATATTTATAGCATGTATATATATAGCACTGACTGATTGACTCACAGCCAAAACTCTAATGAACGAACGAGCGGGAGTCTTGTCCCAGTAGCCTCGGTCATTTCAGTTAGAGAGGACCATGCTATTAACACAGTCTTCAATCACTAAAGAAAGACCAATAGTATTAGCCCACGTTGTACTAGTTTCTATATTATTTTATTTAATCTTTCTTATGTGGCTACTGATGATTGTGTTGTGAGGACACTTGGATATGAGTTTTGGCCCAATTGAAACGTGGAATGTGTTTTATCGTGGACTTCGGTACAACCATGTGGTTTAATTTAAGTAACAAAAAAAAAAATTTGCACAATTTGTTGACCCAGATCGATCTGAAGATTTATTCATAATACACATTACATTGATGGTTAAAATAATTTCATAATAATTGGATTCTATTTGGTGGTTTTCGCAATTGGAGTGCAAATCCGACGGGTTAGACAAGTTAAGAAGATATAAAATCAAATTATGCTCAGATATTAAGTTCGTTTATTTAAACATGTAGAACTCAAATTATATATATATATATATATGTATGTATGTGAAATATGAGATATGGCATGTGTAGCCAAACATGCAAAAAGCCCCATTAAATATTTTTCTTACATTGTTTTATGGATAATGATTTGTACAATAAAAAATTATCACCAAATGTGTAGTGAACACGCGTCTATCCATTAGATTGTCAAAGTATGAGTCTTACTTACACTATTTAAAAATTGAAAGTAATTAATTTTTTTAATTCGGTGATAATTTTCACTATACCTATCATTACTCTTCTTTTATTAATAAGTCCAATCAAACCCAAATAACTTCATTAATTTCAAAAGTTCAATAGCTAAATCCCATCATATATATTATACATTACCTTCTTTTGGCCATCAACAACCATATCATTACATGACACTTTATCAATGTTGAATCGTTTGAAGGTTAGTTCATTCTCTTTCATCTTATTTTGAAATGAACTCATCCTCTCTTTCATTTCCCTCGTATGAGAATATTGACATCAATGGCAGAACTACAAGTGTTGTTTGATGGCACAAAATCATGGACATCAAAAATCGATGGTAAAGATTGAGATCGCCCGCAACTTAGTGAAACAATTAGGCATGAGCACACATATATTATATATAAGTAATAATATGCATAGTAAAAGTTATAACCAAATAGGAAACTAAACCACTCTCTCATCCATCAGATAGTGTATGTGAAGAGATTAGGTCCAATTTTGATCATTTTTTTCATTCATCATTTTTGTCATAAATAGAATTTAAAAGACATTATGCATGTTTTAAATGTGGGAAACATGTTTAGAAATTTGTTTAGAGGTTTGAAAAAGTTTTGGGAATGTTTGGTGAAATTTGATATTTCGGGTCGGCGAGGCCTAAGGCGCGGGTTGGGTGGGCCAAGAAATTCAAAAATTTTTTAGGAAAAACTTATTTTTTTGTTTTGGATCAAATGAAATGTTAGAAGAGTTAAGAAAGTGATTCAGAGCCGTATTTGCTTTCAAAATTGAAAAACGGAGGTTGAGAGAGTACGTTAAGTGGTCCGAGCGCATTTTGGTCATTTTGCGCCCTAGATATTATAAATATCTATATAGCTGAGATTTACAGCCATTTTTGAAGCTCAAAACAGCTGGTCAACTCTCTCTCTCTCTCTCTCTCTCTCTCTCTCTCTTTCCATCTTCATATATTCTCATTTTCTCTTCATTTCAGAGACCTTATGCTTAGATTTGGAGGTTCTCGAAGACGGACAACTTGTTCTACGGGTTAAGGATTTTGGTTTGAATCGAAAAAATTCAGATTTTAACAATGTGAAGCTTGGAGGAATTCTAGAGTTTTGCTAGAAAAAGCTTCAAACTTGAGGTATGTGTGTTTCTTCCCTCTTATTCATTGATTCCTTAGTTTTTTTGAGTTTGGAAAGGGTTTAGTTGAGTTAGCATGAATGGGAGAGTGGTGGAGTGGTATGATTTTGTTCTTCCCCTTTCTTTATGAATTTGTACATATTAATATTGTTCATATTGTGATATATGATGATTGTGAACTTGTATATGTTGAATGTATGAAATGAGAGTATCTTAGGTTATATGATGAATTATATGCATATGTGAATGGTATGCATGATTTTGATTACATGGGGTGTATGAAGTTGTGTATAGATACAATGCATACAATATTCAATATAAAGTATAAATGCGCATAGAAGAGAATGAAATGTATGTTATGTGTTATACGTGCCTAATGAGCATGTATATGTGCATATCGAAGGTTTGCCCAAATATGCCTTACATGGATGTCGGAGGTGTCCAACCATGTATTAGAAGTGGTAAAAATATCCACAATGGAATAATCGTCGAAGATGCCCACTCATATCCTAAATTTTGTGATCATCGGAGTTGTCCAATCATAAGGGCAAGACCAATATATTGCCATCAATGTATGATCGTCGGAGTTGTCCAACCACAAGGGCAAGACCAATATATTGCTATCAATGTATAATCGTCAGAGTTAACCAATATTATAGTATCGTCGGGGTTGTCCAACACTATGTGATCCTCATAGTTGACCAATCATGTCTATATATCGGATTATGATCGAAAAAGATGTAAATATTGATATCCTTATGTGTTTAACTGTTAAGCATGACGAATGGATTAAATGCATATGTATATAAATTACATTATGTTAAGGTGACATGAAAGCATTGAATATGCCATGTAGAGTAGCGACATCTTGATTGCATATCATGTAGGTCGGTGTCGGGTCGATGCTTAGGTGGGTTAGGACATTCCTACTGAGCTAGTTGTTTTGCTCACCCTTCTCCCCCAAACTCTTTTACAAATAAGGCACCGATGATAGATGAAATTTGAGTAGTTGTTTTATTTTTATTGTTTTATTTTTATGTTTAGAATATGTTTGGATGTTCGGATTTCCAATTTCAAGTATTAGTTTGATCCCGGGTATTTTCAAAGTTAAAGAATAGTTTTACGGAATGATAGGACATGAGGATATGTTTGTCTTTTTCAAAAAGATTTGGGACGATTTTGGTATTTTTTTAAAAGTGAATGGTCTTTTAGTAATTTCACATTATGGATGACAATATTGTAAATTCTTTGAAAAAGAATGGTATTATGGTAGTTTTAGAGTAAAATGGAGGGTAAAAGAGACTTTTCACTTGGGAAAGTCTAGAAGCTTCTAGAAGGAGTGGGAGATATAAATGTATATCTATAGGTTTTGAGTTAAAAAATGCAAAATTGTCTTCCTCTTTCCCCATATGTGATTGACGTTGAATGTTGCGCATTTTAGCCTCTTAATTTGCATATTTTATTCTCTTAATGATAGTTTATTTGTGATCTTACTCTATTTTTGTGTTTTTTGTATTTTCAGAGTCTTAATAATTATTTCAGTTAAAATCATAATTTTTGGGCTTTTAAAGAAGACATTCAAGAAGGTTATATATTTTAACTCAAAACAACTCAAGGAAGTAACCCAAGAGAATTATAAAGGAGATTCCGGGCTGAAGTCCAATTCTGCGCGTAATCCAGTTTTAATCCCGTTTTGAAAAATGGTCCGAAACTTTTATTTTTGAGTGCCAAATTGATTCAATTCTAAGCAAGTAGAACGAAATTAGATTCTGGAGATATTTGTATTTCACAAAAATTTCGTGAATCACAATAATTCAAGGTCAAAATTGGATTTCAATTTAGAGAAAATATTCTGACAGATTTTCTCCTAAACACTTTTCTTTTCTTTTTTTACTTGGAGAACATCCTAGAGGACCTACATATAAGAGAAAGAGATGAGTATGGTTGAGGGAGGAGAAGAAAACAAGTGGAGGCCAGGTAGAGAAGACAGAGACAATTCAGATTTTATTTATTTTATTTCATTATGTCTTTTATTTATTTATTATCTTCTTCTACTATGTGTAACTAAACTCCTTCACTAAGGCTGAGGAGGAAACCTCCATTAATAGAGTGAAGTTGTTTTGTTTATTGATTGATTCTCACGTGAATGATTTAAATGCTTATGATTTTCGTTTCTTGTGATTAATTATTTTATAATTCTTTCACCATCTATGTCATATATATGTGATAGTTAGAAAGTATTATAATTAATCTAAGCTTGAGTTTGTATTTCTTAAAAGTGATAATCTTTGATCTTATATTTTTCATTAAATTGGATTCAAAAAATGCTTAGAATTTTACACTAGTGAAGCAAACGAAAATCTACCTTTTTAATATATTTTTCATAATGCTTTATTGTTAAATCTTGAGTAAGCAATAGATTGATTTCTTGATTGCTACTCTGAATTTGAGAATTGTAAATGAATAGTAGAAGTTTTATGAATTTAATGGTGGTGGAATCCGACACCTTAGTTATTTTCTCTATTTGATTTCAATAGTGTTATTTTATTTGCATGTTAGTTTAATCTCTATCAAATCACCCAACTTTTGTTTAAACTAGATTAGTTTTAAATTAATTTGAATTTGTATTAATTTTTCTTCTCAAAGCACTCTATTGGGTTCGACCTAGTTCTTGTTGATCTATACTTCAATAGATTCATACACTTGCGAGTTATTTTACACTTTTAAAACAACATCAATAAGTTATGCTAGCCCTTTTCTTTTCCTCTCCATCTCTCATTTTGCTCTCTTTATTCCTCCATCGAAGGTGCTTGAAGGCTAGACTTGGTCTAAGGTTGTTGTTGGTGATTAATTGTGGTGCTAGTAGTATATAAGTGTTTCTTTCCACTACTTTTGTCCTTTTCTTTTTTTTTTATTTTCCTCTCTTCATTTTTTTTTTAATTATTGAAGTTTAAAGAATGAGTATTATGTATGATTTGTAGTGTTGGAAGCTTTGGGACTTGAAAGCTTCCATTTCTTTCCATTAATTTCTCCATTAAAGTTTTTTAAGAAAAGTTAAGACTTCAAATTGAATTTCAAAATTCAATTTGGGAGTTTCTTCAATCTATCTTAGATTTGAGGTAGGAATGAATTTAATTTCCTTTCTAATGTTTTAAGACTTTATGAAGTGTTAGGTTGAGATTCTAACACAAATTGCAAAATGTGTGAAAAAGTTTATTTTATTTCATGAAAGTTTGAGGTTTTTGTTTGAGCATGCTAAATGTGTTTAGACCTTGGATTATGCTAATTAATATTGCTAAGGTGGTTTACCATTGAGACATGTATGCCATTGGATTACTCATGCTCTTAATTTGAAATTAAAATACACTTTATTGCATGATAACTCTAGTGTCGTGTAAGAAGTAGAAGTTCTAATTTACTTTTATAGTAATTATGCTAATGATTGTGAATTTATGGAAGTCTTGGATCATCTATTGGTGTCTTGAAACAAAAAACTTAACTTTTGTTCAAGAAGAGTATTTTAAAAAAAAGTGGTAACATGTATGCTTTGTTTGCTAATGTGTGTTCAAGTATTCTATATTTTACTTAATTGATATGTAGGAATGCTAATGGATGAATTGGGGTTCATCTGAATTCATTTGATAACTTATGGACCATTAGGGGTATTTTGGTCATTCATATGTATATTAGTTGAGAATGCATGTTAGGTGATTATTTAAAGTGCCTAAGTGTTTGTGTACACTTATTGAACATGTTGAGCATGATAGGTAACACCTAGGAGAAATTATGAAATTTTGACCATACTTTAATGTTTGGAGCTAGGGTTCCACGGTGCAACATGGTTTTTGCATGGAATTATAATTGTTTAAATATTTTAAATTATGCTTAGAATGTACTAGAACATGATTTTGTGTTAAATTGACATATTTGATTTGAAAGTTCAAGTATGCTTGATAAGTAACATATAAATTGTCTAGATGTACTAATTTGGTTAAATTAGAAATTTGGTTATATTTTGATACTATATATGTGCAAGCATTGAAATTGAAGGTTTAAAGTTCTACTGAAAAGAATTTGAAGGTTTAAAACCCTATTTAAAAGAGACATTTTTGCTTGAGAAATGACTCATTGGAAGTTTGGTGCACATAGATGTAGAACCAATATTATGAGGATAATTATTATGGACATTGTTATTACATTATTCATATTGATAATTTTTTTCTCATATTGTACATATCATGTGTGTGTTATGATTTTCAAGAAATTTTAAATAGTCGAAATTGAAAATAGAGGCACAAAGATGCCTGGTGGTTGAAAAGTCCACCTGACTGGCCAATAGTTTTACATCGACTTGCAGACTAGTAATTCAGAATGATGAAATGTACAGAAGAACTGTCTGAAGACTACTTTATTAATGCGTGTGTCATGACTATTTGAGTTACATGTAGGGGTGTGTGTGCGTGCGTCATCTCTGTACTGCATCTAAATAAACAAACTGTTCATTTCAAGTTTTACACTTTTTAAACCATTATAAATAGGTTTATTATATCGTTGTTTATGGATGAGTTATGGTTCCATTGTTTATAGGTATGTTATATTTCATGTTTATGTGTAAATGTATATTAGTGAATACTTGTGAAGCATGTGGAAAGGAAAATAGGAACATTTTAGAAAGAACAACATTGTGTGCATGTTCCCTTAGGAATTCATACTTTAGTGTGAAATGTTTAGGGGGGATAGTTGAGTCATTTTTACTGAGCCGTCGTTGCTCACCCTATAGATGTGTCACAATTTTCAGAAAAAAAGGACGAAAAGGATGTTGTTTGAGCTCCAGGAAGCTTGAAGTGACATATTTTATTTTGGTGATTTGTAGTTATACTTACATGTATTAGGTATAACTTGGATAACATATATGTTACTTTATTTTGGGCCAGTCTCTTAGCTTAGTATTTCTATACTTGAATAACATGTTATATTCAGGAGTTTTGTGATTTATCTTCCTTATTGAGCATGATTAGTGTATGTTAATTATAGTTAAGTTGTTTATCACTTTCGCAGTGACGACTTTAATGTCGGCTCAAGGTTCGGGGTTTGAATTCTTTTCTATTCCTTTTTATCTTTTCTTTTAGTCGAAACTCGGGTCTTTGGGATTTGGGACGTACTAGCTTGGTATCATAGCTTGTTTGTAGTTATGAGGTGTTGAGGTTTCATTTAATCACCTTCATTTTTCATGCCCTTTTGGGTGTTAGAATTTGGGGCATGACATTAGCCTTGTGGAGTACATCGATAGCATTTTTTTTTTTTGAGTTATTTTGAAGATTGCATAAATTGTTATCCATGCCGGCTTGTGGCATGTTGAAATACTTAGAATGATATGTAATTTTGGACAAAGACTTATATATATGGATGTTGGACATGTAATTTGACACAATGGTGTTTCTTTTGAGAAACTTGACAATGTATACATTTTTCAGATTCGATCCGATGATTTGATGTAATAGAGTTGTGTTTAGAGTTTTAATGCTTCCGCGTGTGTATTTTGATGTTTTGGATGTATGAGGAATAGTGGCATTTTGAGGGATCAGTTTAGATGTCCTAAGAAAAAAATAAGACTTAACAGAAATTTCTGCCAAAAGGGGCTTCGATTAATCGAAATCCCATCTTCTCTTCGATTGATCGAAGGGTTCGATTAATCGAAGGCTCACATTCAATTAATCGCATAAATTGAGAGAGATTAGGTTCCAAAACCAGTGTGTTTCGATAGAACTTTCAATGATTGATCGTAACTTTGATTAATCAAATATCCAAATTTGATTAATCGAAGGACTAGGTTTGATTAATCGAACCTATTACTTACAACAGGGTTGAAATTAAAGGATGTCAAGGTTTCGTTCAATCACCTCCATTTTTTCATGCTCTTTACTAGTATCAAAAATCGAGGCGTGACAACTTGGTATCATAACGTGATATCAAAGCGGGATTGTCAATGAGATGTATTGATATTTAATTTAATCACCCCCATTTTCAAGTGTCAGAAATCGGGGTGTGACAACTTGGTAACAGAGCTTAACTGGGTTTGAATACCCTAGGACGTAGTGTGAGAATTTAATTATGTGTTTATTTGAGGTGAATGATTCAAACACGAGGTTTATGAATTGTTTATGTAAAGTATGATTGATTGTTTATGCCTTTTTAACATGTTCATTATGGAATGAATTGGCATCGCGTTTTGTAAGCATGGTGAGAGGTATATGACTATACATGTTTGATGTTAAACTTTCTTTGTTATATGTATAGCAAGATCCCTCCAAGAAGAGGCGCTAATGTCCCTTAAGAGCAAATTGATGGAGCCTAATTTATGCGAGACATGGTAAATACGATGTGACAAATCGCAAGGGAAACCTAAGAGGAAGAAGTTCAGGCACAACCTAGGGTTGGTTTGAGCCAGAAAATAATTGCCATAAAAGAGTTTGTGAAGTATAAACCACCCACGTTTGCGGTCAGATATGATCCACTAACGATGGAAGGTTAGATTAACCAAACCTTCAAACTCTTTGTTACTCTAGCAATCAATGAGGACCTAAGGGTTGGTGTGGCGACGCTTCATCTTTAAGGAGAAACGAATAGATGATGGCAATTCATCGGTAATACTCATAATACCAAGACCATGGAGTGGGATACCTTCAAAGGACTTTTCTTTGATAAATTCTTTCCAGCTACAATAAAGGATATGTTGAGGAAAAGTTCATTGACCTCGTGTACGGTGACATGGACATAATGGGTTACGAGACCAAGTTTACTTCCTTGGCTCGCTTTGCACCGGAGATGGTGAATAATGAAGAGATGAAAGTGAAAAAGTTTGTGAAGGGGCTTAAGACCTCTATAAGGAACATGTGTTAATCTTAGGCTTGAGAGTCTATGTTGAAGTGATTGACAGAGCTTTGATAGCAGAGGAAGATGATAGAGATGCCCAAATAAACTGGGACTTTAAGAATCAGGCAAGGGGTGTTGGGTTAACTTATGGTAATCAAACGAGAAAAAGGCATATAGACAATGTGTCACTTTCTCAGCGGTAGCAATAGGCTAGCCCAATGCCATCATTGTTTTTGCCTACCGAACCTTCACAGTCTATGGTAGTGTGTTAACACTGCCAGCATTTCGATCATTACAAATCTGAGTGCCCTTAAAGGCAGGTAGTGGTATCAGTGCCAATCATATCAGGAGGGGAGCAGACGTGCTTTTATTGTCGACAGCCTGGACATATTAGAGCAAACTGCCATCAGAGGGAGAATGTACAGAGTGGTTTTGGGTCTCAGTAGAGAACCGTACAAAGTGCCATGGTTCAGTCAGGCTATAAGGCATTGCCACGCCCCAGCTAGCACAGTCAGTTCATGGCTCTAGAACTGCGAGGGGATCTACACCTGCTGCTTCTAGTCAATAGTCTGGGTGTCAGGGTACTGGCCAACAGGGTCAGCAGACACATGGCCACGTATTCACACTTGCTCAAGCAGAGGAAGTACCAGGATCATCACTGGTCAAAGGTATTTCCCTAGTTCGTGGACTAGGGTGTTGATAGATTCGGGTGTATATCATTTATTCATATCTATTACATTTGTTTGTGCATTGGGGCTGGAAGTGTCATCACTAGAGTCACCATTGTCCATTGATATGCTTGTTGGGGGTAGAGTTACCCTGGGTAAAGTATGTCGGTCTTGCGAGATTGAGGTTGTTGGACGTCTACTAGTATTCGACTTTGTGTTACTAAACATGGCTACTTTTGACGTCATTCTAAGTATGGATTGACTATCTTTGTTTAAAGCCATGATTGATTGTCTTCGTAGGAGAGTGATAGTGTGCACACCTGAGGGTGATTGTTTCCATTTTGTTGGAGAGTGTGATAATTTTTATGTGCCATCACTACATGGTTTTGGTGTTCGGAACATGATTGGATGTTTCTTAACTAGCTTGTTAGCCAAGGAGGATGAGGTTATGACTCGTGGAGGGTTTTCACCGATAGTATGTGATTTTTTGGATGTGTTTTGGAGGACTTGACAGAGTTACCTCTGATGCGGGAAGTAGTGTTCGACATTGATCTTATTTTCGGTACCGCGCCTATCTTTATGACACAGTACTGTATGGCACCAGCAGAGTTGAAAGATTAGTTGCAAGAATTGGTAGACAAAGGATTTGTACGGCCTAGTACATCGTTTTAGGGAGCTCCGTTCTTCTTTGCTAAGAAGAAGGACAGATCTCTACGGTTGTGTATAGACTACCAGAAATTAAATGAAGCAACGATCAAGAACAAATATGCTTTGCCAATGACAGATGACTTGTTTGATCAATTCAAGGGTTCAACATGCTTTTCAAAGATCGACTTGAGGTCGGGGTATTACCAGTTGAGGGTAAGAGATGAGGATATTCCAAAGACGACTTTTTGGACTAAATATGGACACTACGAGTTTCTAGTGATGCCATTTGGTTTGACGAATGCACCGGTAGCGTTCATGGACTTAATAAACTAAGTCTTCAGTGTTTACTTGGATAGATTCATGGTGGTGTTTATGGATGATATTCTTGTGTACTCATCTTATATGGAATAATATGAGATTCATTTGAGGACTGTGTTATAGATTTTGAGGGAGCACCATTTGTATACCAAGTGTGACAAATGTGAATTTTGGCTAACGGACTAGGTTCGATTAATTAAACATGCTGCTCACATCAGTGTTGCAATTAAAGGATGTTGAGGTTTCATTCAATTACCTCCATTTTTCCATGCTCTTTATCGAGTATCGAAAATCAGAGCGTGACAACTTGGTATCAGAACGTGATATCAAAGCGGGATTGTTGATGAGAAGTGTTGATGTTTAGTTCAATTACCCCCATTTTGAAAATCGGGGCGTGACAACATGTGGGTCCAAAACATTTATTTCAGTTTCACCATCTAATGGATAAAGAGACATTTGACTACTTATTTGGTGGTAACTTTCATTATACGAATCATTTTCGACTATATATATCTACGCACATATGTTTAATTTGTTTGTAGATTTCTACTTATATATGTATGCGACTATGTGTATAAATATGTGTGTTTGTAGACAAGTTTTAAGCCAAGAGTTTTTGATGAATGTTTCCAAGTCGAGTTTGAATACTGAGGTGGGAGCTCGAGCCAACTTGTTTCACAGTTGAGTGTAGCTCAAAGCCTCTAACATATCACTACTTGGCTCAACTTGATGAAGCCATTGTGCAATAACGAAATTGTCAATCTCTCCAAAAGGTGACAAACAACCCCCCAAGTGGATCAGATGGGGAGCCATGTTCGGGGAAAGAAGAAAGTGTCAGCTCATTAACGAATATACTTCGAAAAAAGAAGAAGAAAATATAGAGGTATATTAATTCTAAGAAGCATGGACACTTCTATAAAGGTGTCGTATTTATGTTTGATACTGACACTCCTAGACACGTGTCCCACACTTCATAGACGTGTTCATTATTTAAAAATAAAATTTATTATTTTTGAGACTTGGTCTACACATTTCAAACACTCGGTCGACGCATTATGAACACTTGACTAACATATCTTACACTATTTATATTGTATAAAACAAACGTATGACAATTCTAGAAACAACATTATGAATATATATATCAAATGTTAAACCTCTCAAAGAACAAAAACATAACATATTCTTTTTAGTATTTGAAGAGAGTAATCTTTTAAATTATGTAACTTTAGGATAAAATTTAGATTGAGTCGTTTCCATATCCATTATTCTTTTACAGTAATGTGGGTATTGTTCATATGCGTGAGTCTTATATATTACTGCAGTAGTATATTTTAAGAAAAATGTTTATAGTATCTAATAAACAAAAAATTAGGGATCACAAGTACAATTTAGCTTAAAAATGATTTTTATTATGTCAAATATTTAGCTTAAAATGATTTTTATCATGTCAAAAACAATACCAGTGGTTTTCTTCTCTCGAGAGAATCAAAATCGTACTACACATAAATCGTTAGTATTTTTTTTTTCTTCGTTTCCGATTGTGGCTCTTATCATTCTTGTACATTATCAGCGTCAATATGCTTTGGATAACTAGGATTTTTAATTTGTGTCCGCTCAAGCTTATGAATTTGATTCATATTTTCAATATGTTTCAGAATAGTTCTAGATGTTGAAACTGTTAGCCTTGAATGGTATTGGGCATGTCTATTTCAACAATGTTTTGGACGAGTCAACTTTAATAAACACGGAGACAAACATGCATATATGAACTAAAATATGGAATCCTAAGTATTGGGCACACAAAACGAGAGGCTACAAATGAGGTAGCTCCTAATTTATCCTTGACAAGGTAAGATGTGTACAAGTGTGACAAAAACTATTATTGAACCAAATATCAACAAATGTCTATATCCTTCCCCAAAAGCGCAGAGAACTCATGCTTCAGGAATATGGCCCCTTGGATCTGGAGCATTGGGCCTTTGTCTTGGGTGGTAGAGAGAGTCTGGCCCGAAAGGTGCATCCTTCTAGCAATTGAACCTCCCCTTGTTAGGTGCAGAAAGTGGGTCGTGACATTCTCCCCCACCTAGGGCAGACGATTTCAATTCAATCCGCAGAGGTCCTCGTTGTGGCCTTCTCTTTAGATCGTCTTGAACGATTATATCGAACTGCCACAACGTGTCGCTCCGCTCCCAACTTGCTTCATGGTTGGGTTTTGCCCATCCATTTCACTAAGTACTCAGTGTACGGCGGAGGCACGCGACGACTGCTAGGATGCATTCTGCTTCTTTGTCAAAGGATGTCATCATAGTCGATGGTGGCTGATTGCAGGAGAAACTACAACTTACAAGCTACAACTATGGTGTGCTCCATTTTTGCCAGGTAGTAGAGGTTTTTTCTCCCTGTAAGTCTTCCTCAAAACAGAACCCTTGTTTCTGCAATAATTTCTCTATAGTCTTGAAAGATTTGGCAGTGTGAGTTGCTAATTTACTGGGACAAATTTAATCATACAGATAGCCGCCTCGGAGTCCGACTCCAGAACAAATTCAAAATTTGTGTTGCCAAAAATCAACAAAAACCTCCATTTGATATATATATATATCATTACGTATGTATGTATAATTTCAGATCAGACATTCCTCTAGAAAACACCCCTCAATAAACTTGTGTTATTATTATTGCTATTTATTTATTTATTTATTTTTCTGTATGCAGCATTAAAGGCTCTTGTGTAGGTGAATGGGATGACCAATTTCTTTACGAAATCATTCCTGGGAAAACAAGTTTCTTAGAATTTTTTTTTGTAAGATTTCTCCTAAAAAGATTTATTTCCTAGAAACATCTTGATTAATTTCTCTGTATTTATTGCTTTAAAAAGTATTTCAGACTCTAATTTGGGATGTTACACAACACACGCTCAAGCTCTGTTTTTGCTTGGCATAGTTATGTCTTATTTATTCTTAATTTATTAATTTTATTGGAACAAAAAATGATATCAAATATAAGATGCAAATTTTGTTCTTCTCTTTTCGTTTATGGGGCTAGTAGGTCATGAAAGATTTAATTTAATTGCAATGATCTGAATGAGTAATATGGCATAATTGTGTTTCAAACCTTTTCTTCCTTCCATTTAGTTTCTTTTCCCCCTGGGAGCGTGAGTCAATGAAGAATTCTGTCCGTGCAGTTTTGGTTTGCTTGAAAGTTTCTTTTTGTTTGTATTTCCACTGAAAATTCATGATCTATTTCTGTTTTCAGGGACTTTAAACAAATTTCATAGCAGTCCAATAAGCAATATCTTGTTGAGTACTGCTTAAAATGGACCTTGATGTTCGGACTCCTGTCTCCCAACTTTTTTCTCAATCTCAATGCAAAAAAAGAAAAATTTGTCTGAATACCACAGATTCTTCATCATCATGTCAGGTTTTGTCTGAGATTAAAGCTTCCTTACCTACTTTGCGATCTTCTGATTATTTTACGGAACCTTGTTTGAGTGAGTTGGCCACTCGGGAACTCAGGGACCCTGGATATTGCAGCCGAGTTAAAGATTTTACAGTTGGTAGGTTTGGTTATGGAAGTGTCAAATTTATTGGGGACACTGATGTCAGATGGTTGGATTTAGATCAGATTATCAAGTTCAGTAGGCATGAAGTAGTAGTATATGAAGATGAAAGTGCCAAGCCTGTGGTTGGTCAGGGCCTTAACAAGGCAGCTGAAGTAACTTTGATGCTGCAAATACGATTCTCTACAGATTATAAAGAGGAGCAACTAAGAGAAGTTGTCAAAAAATTGAGGTTCAGCACAGAGATACAGGGAGCATGCTTTATTTCATTTAACCCATCAAATGGTGAATGGAAATTTTTAGTTAATCATTTTAGCAGATTTGGATTGAGTGAAGATGATGAAGGCGATATTGTAATGGATGATGAGGCTGAAGAAGTTCAAGATCCTGTGGAGATGGATGATGATAGGGTTTCTGATGTTGATGAAGAAACTGTAGTAATAGATCCAATTCTGCTTTCACATTCTCTTCCTGCTCATCTTGGACTTGATCCTGTCAGGATGAAAGAAATGCGAATGTTGATGTTTCCTGCTGAGGAAGAGGAGATTGAGGATTTCAATGGGATAGTGTTACATCAGAAACTACCCTCCAGTAAAGAATATACAAGGTCTCCCTTACAGCATTCTACTGGGAGGACAATATGCAGATCAAGTCCTCCCGTAGGGCGGAAAGCCCCATTAGGTTTGCTCGAGTACAACCTTGGTAGTTTTGGTTCTAGCTCTCCTGGAAACATTTTGATGGCCCAAAAAAATAAGAGCCTACCTCTGAAGACAACAAAAGTTGAAGGTTTTAAGCTGGACCTCAAGCATGAAACACCAGTAACTGGAAGGTATTCTCGCAACGTAGTTGATGCAGCATTGTTTATGGGTAGGTCATTTCGTGTGGGATGGGGTCCTAATGGTGTCCTTGTTCACACCGGTGCACCTGTTGGGAGTGATGATCGTCAGAGGGTGTTATCTTCTGTAATCAATTTAGAAAAGGTTGCAATTGATAAGGTGGCTAGAGATGAAAATAACAAAATCAGAGAGGAACTTGTTGATTTTTGTTTTGAATCTCCACTAAATCTTCACAAGGCAATAAATCATGAAACAAAAGAAGTTGAAGTTGGCTCCTTCAAACTAAAGCTTCAAAAACTTGTTTGTGATCCATTGATGCTTTCAGAGATTTGTCGGAGCTATATAGGAATTGTTGAGAAGCAGCTGGAGGTTCCTGGATTACCTTCTTCTGCTCGTCTGGTTTTGATGCACCAAGTAATGATCTGGGAATTAATAAAGGTTCTTTTCTCTGCAAGGGAAATGAGTGGACAATCAAAGTCTGTGGGAGCTGACATTGAGGAAGATATGATGCATGATAGGAAGGAAGCTTTTCCAGAAGTTGACCAGGAAGCACTTCCTTTAATTCGGAGGGCGGAGTTCAGTTATTGGTTGCAAGAGAGTGTTTGCCACCGAGTGCAAGACAAAGTAAGTTCCTTGAATGAGTCAAGTGATTTAGAACACATATTCTTACTCCTAACAGGGCGACAGCTGGATGCGGCTGTAGAATTGGCTGCTTCTAGAGGAGATGTGAGACTGGCTTGTTTGTTGAGCCAGGCTGGTGGGTCCACTGTCAATCGATCTGATATTGCTGGGCAGCTCCATCTTTGGAGAATTAATGGTCTGGACTTCAATTTTATTGAAAAGGACAGGATCAGGCTCTATGAATTGCTTGCGGGAAACATTCACGGTGCTTTACTTGACATTAGAGTTGACTGGAAAAGGTTTCTTGGGTTGTTGATGTGGTATCAGCTTCCACCTCACACTTCGTTGCCCAATATTTTTCACGCTTATCAGCAGCTTCTTGATGATGGAAGAGCTCCATACCCAGTTCCAGTTTACATTGATGAAGGACCAGTAGAAGAGGCTATGAATTGGAGTCCAGAGGAACGTCTGGACCTCGCGTATTATCTTATGCTTCTTCATGCCAGTGAAGGGTGCGAATTTGGTGCCCTGAAGACCATGTTCAGTGCATTTGCCTCAACAAATGATCCACTTGACTACCATATGATTTGGCATCAGCGTGCATTATTGGAAGCAGTTGGCACTTTTAGTTCTAATGATCTTCATGTTCTTGACGTGGGACTTGTTTCCCAGCTGCTGTGTCTAGGGCAATGTCATTGGGCCATCTATGTGGTACTTCACATGTCCCATCGTGATGATTTTCCATATCTCCACACTACTCTTATTAGGGAAATTCTGTTCCAGTACTGCGAAGCTTGGAGTACACAAGAAGAACAGCGCCAATTTATTGAGGACTTGGGCATTCCTTCGGCATGGTTGCACGAGGCTATGGTATGTTACTATTTCTTCATTTCTTGCGTCCATCATGGTGTTACAGAAATTAATCCTTTCATTAGCCCTTTGTTTTAGCATGGCTTGTTCAATGTTCATGGTCTGGGATACTGTGAAATTGGTAGCGGCTATCAATGTTGGCTGCTGTTGGTTAGTTCTTATCTAGGGTCCCTTTTGGACTGTATCTGGGTGAATGGGACTGCTGTTACATCTGAACTTGCTGCAAATTTTATTTTCTGGGAAACAGAATCTGTACTTTTGAAGAGATCACTTGTGGTTGACTTCCACTCATGAATGTCATTGATAGTGAAATAGAGCTGTGACTCTTTTCTTGAGGATCTCTTGCTGGCTGAATTACTTTGTTATTTGTAAATGCAGGCGGTATATTTCAATTACTATGGCAATCTTCCAGAGGCCCTCAAACACTTTCTTCAATGTGCAAGTTGGCAAAAAGCACATTCAATTTTTGTAAATTCAGTTGCTCACTCTTTGTTCTTGTCAGGTTAAAATCTAATCTTTACTTGTGTGCGGCATATTACTTTCTGTTCCTCCATAATTATACCAGTTGTTTGGACAACTCTGATGCAGATTATTTTGTGGATTTGCGGTATCGAGATGTTTGAACTCTCATAATCGGAAGACAAATGAGACTTAGATCTATGATAGAGCATTATATGAACATATATTTGGTTAAATTACCCAAACTTCCATGGAAGTATTATCAAATTACTCACACTTCCCCTCTAGAAACTGCACTGCTTTTATTTCCTTGTAGGAATAAATACTGAATTGCTAGTGAGTGCAGAAAATTTAAAGTTCCTATATATTTGATACTAATTTGTGAAGGTTTTGATTATTTAGCCACAAAGCCTAGATATCCTGAGAAGTAGGTTTAATGGGGTTCCTATGCCTACCATTAGACTGCGGATTAATTTATTTATTTTTATCAAGTTTTAAATAAAATAATGATAGACTGTGATCTGTTTTTGCTGTGGGCTTTATATCATTTATTAAAATAATTCCACAATTCTTAAAGGTTGATACTCTTAATTTTTGTAAATTTATGGAGGATTCTTAATTTCCTTGTATATGCTATACCATGTAATTGTGTATCCCGCTGTCTCTATACATTTGATTAATGCTCCTGGTTTAGCAGCTTAAGCTTTTCTTTTAAATCATACATTCATACTTCACCATTTTAAGCAGACATGGTATGACGCATTATTACACTACAATATTAAATGAGAGACTAATGGATTTCCTACTGAAGGAAAGCATCTTTTTAGTGTTTAAAAAATATTGTTCTTTTTGTGTTGATGATACTATACCATTTATTTGGGGAAAAAAAAAATCCTTTTTGTTGTATTGGATTCTTCTAGACTTGGTCTTCAGAAAGTGTATTACTGCTCTGGTTGTTGATGCTTTAACTTCTTGTTACGCTTGGCAAGATTAGTGGAAGAAAATTTCATACCTGGATTACAGTTTGCTTTAATTATTTGACTGTCAAAAAGTTGTTAAGGTAGTGTTGATCATGATTATGCAGCCAAGCACTCAGAGATATGGAGGCTTGCAACTTCCATGGAAGGCCACAAGTCAGAGATTGAAGATTGGGACTTGGGAGCTGGAATTTATATATCATTTTATCAATTAAGAAGTTCCTTACAGGAAGATAATAATACTCTGACTGAACTGGTATGGAAAATTTTGTGCATATATTGCTGTTGGTCCTTATATATAAGGTTTATCTTGCTCTCTGATATCTTGCATTTAGTAGTAGCGGCACAATGAAATTGGTTTCAGATATTCAGGCTTAGCTGCTTCAATTATGAATTTCTTCTTTTTGTAGTCCTCTCCTTATTGAACTAGTATTATAAAAATCTTCCTGGAAGGTGCAAGACGGATTTGATCAGTCAAAGCCAGAAAAAGAAAGAAAAAAGAAAAGTAAAATGAGAGAATAAAGGATAAAGAGCAAGTTTGTCTCCAGATTGATACTGCTAGACACTATACAGTGATCAGGGCTCTGAGTTGTCAATGGGAAGATCATTAATACAAAGGAGCAATTTTGACTCAAATTTTGTGGATTACAATGTGTGTAGTTGGATTCAAACATTTGTGATAGGCTTGAACAACGATGATTATAATTTTCTGGCATTGGAGATTGAGTGTTTTTGAAAATCAAAGGGAAGTGGAAGCTCAGACTGAAGACTTCCTTAAAAATTTATTGTGATAATTACTAATCATTCCTATTCTGCTTCCCAGTTAGTGCTGATGAACATGTATTATCGCTTGCAGGATACTCTTGAGAACAAGACTGATGCTTGTAGAGACTTCTTTGGTTGCGTAAATGAGTCTTTGGCAGTTTTGGGTAGCCGATTACCGGTGGATGCAAGGTATCAGTATTAATATTTTTTGCTCATATTTTGAATAAACACAAATATGCTTGTTCTCAACTTAATAATACATCTTCAGCATTGTCTATATGACTTGTTTGTTTTTATATAATCTTATTGTAACTTGCACCAAGCTTCAGTTAGACCAGCCATATTTTAGTGGACAGAATGTTGAGTGGCTAAAAAACAACATACTCATAAAATGTGCGTGGCAAAAATGCAAATGTTGAGATGGGTGTGGCAATACAAGAAAAGATAAAAGTAGAAATGAACATATCCATGAGATGTTTGAAGTAGCACCAATTGGAGATAAAATGAGAAAGAACCGATTAAGTTGGTTTGGCATGTGCAGTGATGGTCAATTGCTGCACCAATTAAGAAAAGTGACGAGGTACTTATCGAGGGAAATGCTAGGGAAGGGAAAGACCAAAACTACATTGGTTGAGGTAGTTAAGAAAGATATGATGGCATTTGGTTTAACCAAGACCCTGACCTTAGATAGGGCGAAGTGGCAAAGAAGAATTTGCATAGCCGACCCCAAATAATTGGGAATAAAGCTTTGTTGAGTTGAGTATTGTGGGTTTGTGTGGATGAAACGAACCCTAGGTAGAGCCGGGGGTGCTTGTTCAGGGGTGGGGAGTGTGGAAACATCCTTGCTTCCTCAATTCATTCCGTGGTGCGAAATCTATCATTGGCTAAATCATTAAGTTCCATTTTAAGCTTTGCTCTAATTGAGAAGGGAGAAAACCTTGGGAAATGAATTGTAACTCTTCCATTACATTACATTATGGAGAAGCCCATGTTCATCATGATCCATGCACGTCCTACTGTAGTGCTAAGACAACCAGTCTTGCTTAGCTTAGAAAGCTCTTGATCTTTGAAGGCTCTATACTGTTCTGATGGACAACTAATCCAAAAAGGTACCACCCTTTGAGCAAAATGCGGCAAAAGGAGTGAAATCTGGATGACTGATGTTGCAAGGAACACAAGTTTGTTGTAGCTGTTTATTTCTTTAAGTGCTTTACTGGAGAACATGTTTTGCACCTAGGAAGCACAGACACACCTAAAAGGTCGAAGAATCCGTGTTGGACACGTATTGGCCACCGACACGCGTCGGACACGCCAAAATACGTGTCCTAATTTTTTTATTCTTGGACACACCACGGACACGACGTAGACACGCCATGGACACGTGTCCGACACACGTGTCATATCATTAGGGAGTTTTCAGAAAGTTTTAAAAAGAAAGAAAGTTTAAAATGTAAATATGATGACTTCTTTGAATTTTTTTAATAAAATATGGCAGTCATAATATATAATATTTCATTTATTTTTTTTAGAAACAACCATTATCATTATTGTGTAGTTCTTTAAACGATAAACTAATTGTTTTTATATCTCATTTAATTATTATGATTTGTGAATTTTTCATTGTTAGGTTGATCTCATATATATAAAAAGATATATTTATTAGTCGCGTGTCTCCGCCGTGTCCGTATCCTAATTTTTTAGGATCTGCCTTGTCGCTGTGTTTGTGTCGTGTCGTGTCGTGTCGTATCCGTATCTGTGCTTCTTAGTTTTGCACAATTAGCAAAGGAAAACAATTGCTTTTGTAGCCATTCCATTCCCTGTGAAAGCGTTACAGCTGGATGCACTTTAAGTTCTTAGCTCTTATAGTGGACTCTGCATAATTGCATTTACTTAATTTTTGTGCTGAAACTTGTGACATCTTTCTTTTCATTTAGGGCTTGTTTGGTAATAGTGTATGTTTAGTGTTTATTGTTTATAAAAACAAATTTTTAGGATAAACATGATTGATAATTTTTGTTTTGTTTATAAATTGTCAAAACACTTTTAAAACAATACTGTAGCTAAGCCTTCAAATCCTAAATATCAAAATAATGTTTTAGTGTTTATGTTTATTAAAAAAAACTTTTTTTTTCTTTTTTATATAAAATGGTGATTATATTATTTTAATTAAAAATTGAAACAAAAAGTGAGAAAATGAAAAGAAAAAAAATTATAAAAGGCTATTGCTTGATACAATGATAAAAATATTAGAATTAAAGAGCATCGATTGTCTTGACAAAAAAAATTTGGGTAGAATATGAATAATTACTAATATACTTGATAATAAGAAATAGTTACTTAGGGTACTCGTGTTAAAAAAAAAAAACCTTATTTGAGGAAAAAAAACAAAGAAGTCTCAACCATCTCCTTGTTAAAGAAACAAGAATGATATTTTATACTTATATCATTCATTCATTTTCAGTGTTGGAAGGAAAATAGAAATAAAAAAAATACACATATATACTCAGAAATTAGTTAATTTGGTGATACATTATTTAATTACTCACAATGCACACACAAATACATATATGTATACACACACACGTATCTACTCACATAATAATCTTTCAGTTCTTTTAAAAAAAGAAAGATAATAAAGGTCATGGATGCATTAAAAAAACGTGTGAAAAGCAAATTTAGAATTTATTAGTAGGAAAATGTTAAACTTTTTCATTAATTAGTTTCAAATTTAGGGATGCACAAAAAATCGGAACTTGATCTGTAAAGAACCGGAACTGTAAAAAACCGAACCGAATTCAATGGTTTTGGTTTCGGTTCATCCAATAACCGTAAGGAACTGTACTGTGTGTACTCCTACTTGTTGGGGCCTTCTGGGTTGTGGGTCATTGTAATTTGACAGTATAATTTGCAGTGTGTAGATATATATGTAACCCAATATTATTGGTGGGTCATTGTAATTTTACAATATAATTTGCAGTGTGTAGATATATATGTAACCCAATATTATTGATTTCTTTTTTTATGTATATTTCTTGTTCTATTATTGTTGAATAGATTTGTCGTAGCATGAACTTGACTTTTTATGCAGTTTATTGGGTTGATTATTAGTATTTTTTAAAAATAGTTTAAGGTTAACAAATATGTTTTTCTGTTTATGATTTTTAAAATAAGCGAAACGTTTTTTCGTTATCAAACAATACTCATGTTTATGGACAAACAAAATCGTAACATAAACATTGTTTATATAAACACTTAAAGAATAAACACTAAACATAAACGGTTACCAACGGGCCTTAGTTATTCTTATTTATTTTAAGCATAAGAAGAGGATGCAGATGGCATCTTTAAATTTCTCACAGTTGACAATCTCTCATATGATCCTTAAAAGTTTCAGTATCTAGGTTTAGCTTCAAGCACTTGGTTCCACTTACTAGCTGGATGCTGATGGCATCTTTAAATTTCTCACAGTTGACAATCTCTCTCATACGATCCTTAAAAAGTTTCAGTATCTAGGTCTGCTTCAAGCACTTGGTTCCACTTACTAGCTGCTGTGCTGTTAAATCAGCCTTATAGAAACAATGCGGGCAACACAATCTTTCATAGTGTTCAGTGATGCTGAGCTCTCCATTTTATTTGGGTTTTGCAATTGGTTCTCTACTTATTTAACATTCTAATTAACCCACACTAATATTCTGATTCAGAGTGGCATATTCAAAGATGGCAGAGGAGATCTGCAATTTGCTTCTATCTGATATTGGTGCTGGTTCCACACGTGAGTTTCAGTTGAGCTGCTTTGACACTATGTTCAGCGCACCCATCCCTGAAGACATCCGATCATGTCATTTGCAGGATGCTGTATCACTGTTTACGTCTTATCTTTCTGAGGCACCCTCATAGTGTATTTTTTTCCCCTTTTATTTTAAGACTACTTTTATAATATATGTTTTTGTTGGCCAAAAAATGGGTGTCTTGGTTGTTGACACTAACAGCTTCGTCTCTTGTATTATAATCCTATTATTTTAAGATAAAATTTTGTAGCTTATATTTGTGATTATGTGGGATTGGTTCTTATCAGTCTTACTAAGTGAGAAAATGAAAAGAAATTTTTTTTATATAAGGCTATTGTTTGACACACCGATAAAAATGTTAGAATTATCAAGTGTAGACAGAATTAAAGAGCATCAATTACTTGAGAAAAAAATATTGAGTATAATATGAATAATTACTAATACACTTAATAATTAGAAATAGTTATTCAAGGGTAAAAAAAATTAATAATAAAAAAAAAACCTTATCTTTGGAAAAAAAAAGAGAGTAAAAAGTCTCAATCATTTCTTTTTAAGCATGAACTTGACTTTTTATGCACTTTATCGTGATCATAAACTAATTCTTTTTTTTTTTTGTTATCAATCAATAATCATGCTTATGAATAAACAAAATCCTAATATAAATACAGTTTATAGCAAAGAAATTTTAGAAACTTTTATTATACTAATCATTTTCCATTATATATCAATGCACAAATGTTTAATTAATTTGTTTGTAGATTTATGCTTATATATGTATATTTTTATGTGTATAAATATGTGTATTTGTAGACAAGTTTTGAGTCAAGAGTTTTTGATGAACGTTTTCAAGCCGAGTTTGAATATTGCGGTGAGAGTTCGAGTCAACCTGCTTCACAGCTGAGTGGAGCTCAAAGCCTCAAACAGATCACTATTCGGCTCAACTTCAACCTGCTTCACAGCCGAGTGGAGCTCAAAGCCTCAAACAGATCACTACTCGGCTCAACTTGATGAAGCCATTGTGTAATAAGGAAATTGTCAATCTCTTCGAAAGGTGACGCCATTGTGTAATAAGGAAATTGTCAATCTCTTCGAAAGGTGACAAACAATCTCCAAGTGGATTCGATAAAGAGCTATGTTCGGGGAAAGGAGAAAGGAGAAAGTATCACAACTCATTAATGAATATACTTAAAGAAAGAAAAAAAGAGGTATATTAATTCTAGTGTCGTGTTTACGTCTGATGCATCACAATTCTAGAAACAATTTTATCAACATATATCAAATGTTAAATCTACATAACATATTCTTTTTAGTATTTGAAGAGAGTCATCTTTTAAATTACGTAACTTTAGTATAAAATTTAGAGTGAGTCGTTTCCATATCCATTTTCTTATACAGTAATTTTGTAGGTATTGTTCATATTCGTGCATTAGTAGTATATTTTAAGAAAAATGTTTATAGTATCTGATAACTAAAAAATTAGGGGTCAAAGTACAGTTTAGCTTAAAAATGATTTTTATCATGTCAAAAACAATACCAGTGATTTTCTTGTCTCGAGAGAGAATCAAAATCGAAGTGCGCATAAATCCGTTGATTAGTATTTTTGTTTTTCGTTTGTGATGGCAGCTCTTATCATTCTTGTACATTATCATATAATATATTCGAATAATCAGCGTAAATATACTTTGAATAACTAGGGTTTTTAATTTGTGTCCGCTCAGCTTATAAGTTTGATTCATATTTTCAAATATGTTTCAGAACAGTTCTTATCCTTAGCCTTCAATTGTATTGGGTAGGTCTCTTTCAACAATGTTTTAAACGAATCAGCTTTAATAAATACGGAGACAAACACCCATATGAACTTAAAATATGGAGTTCAATTATCTCCCAACTATTGGGAAGCCTGAATGAGGTAACTCCTAATTTTTACTTGTCATGTGTACAAGTGTCACAAATCTAACTGTTGGGACTATTCTTGAACCAAATATCTACAAACGTCTATGTCCTTCCCCAAAAGTGTAGAGAACTCGTGAAGTTTCAGGAATATGGCCCCTTGGATCTGGGCCATTGGGCCTTTGTCTTGGGTCTTAGAGAGAGTCTGGCCCGAAAAGAGCATCCTTCTAGCAATTGAACCTCCCCTTCTTGGGTGCAGAAAGTGAGTCGTGGCATTCTCCCCCCACCTAGGGCAGACGATTTCAATTCAATCCGCAGAGGTCCTCGGCCTTCTCCTTTAGATAGTCTTGAACGATTATATGGAACTGCCACAACGTGTCGCTCCGCTCCCAACTTGCTTCATGGTTGGGTTGGCCCATCCATTTCACTAGTACTCAGTGTACGGCGGAGGCACGCGATGACTGCTAGGATGCATTCTGCTTCTTTGTCAAAGGATGTCATCATAGTCGATGGTGGCCGATTGCAGGAGAAACTACAACTTACAAGCTAGAACTATGGTGTGCTCCATTTTTGCCAGGTAGTAGAGGTTTTTTCTCCCTGTAAGTATTCCTCAAAACAGAACCCTTGTTTCTGCAATAATTTCTCTATAGTCTTGAAAGATTTGGCAGTGTGAGTTGTTAATGTACTGGGACAAATTTAGCAACTCACAAGAACCGTTTTGCTAACTTCGTATGGTGACTCCAAACTGACTGTATACTCTCTCTCTCTCATGTTGAGACAGATAATATGAGAAGAATGTTTGGCGCGAGATGGTTTTCAAGGCGATTCATATTTGTTCAGAACAGACACTTTTGCACCATCAACAACAAACCCTCCATAAACAACAACACCAACAACAATGGCAGTGCTAACGATTCTTTGAGTAAATACGACGACGCCTACCGTCAGCTCGACAAGCTCGATTTCATGACCGCCGCTAAAATTCTCTTCACCACTTCCCCCAACAAGAAGAAATTTGGGTATTCAAATTTATGCTTCTTGCCTAAAATTTTGAATTTTTGACAATTGTTTGTTGATAGAGCTTCTCTTAGGCATTTCGTCAAACATGTTCACTTCAATGTCCAATAAAGCTGTGATTGACTAGTATCTATCCATTTATGAGTGCAACTGTGCATACGTTTTTTTGTGGGTGTCTGTTCAATTTCACCACTGCACTTAGAACTCATGTTACAAGCCCACTAATCTCACTAATACCTGCCTAAGCTTAGTAATGGCTGGCTACATGTGCTTGCAACACTGGGGAAAAAGTTTTCAATTTTGTGAAGTTTTTCGGTGAAACTGAGGAAAGAAGTATATGTGACAAATTGGTGAAACGTGTTATAAAAGGTTAAGACTTAAAAATATATTAATTGCAAAAATGAAAAATTCATGCTGATTAAGAAGAGTGCAGTTAGATGATGTGTAATCAATCATATGGTAGATCTTCAGTGATCCTTGATGTAGGTTTCTGCAGAATGATTGCATCATTTTTTATTTATCCAACACTTTAAAAACTTCAGAGGTTAAATAGTTTCAGAGAAACTGAAGAAATTTATCACTTGTACATTTGTGGTTAATGAAGATCAGGTACACATTTAGGGAAAAAATAAATAATTAGGAACTCAGGAAGATGTTTATAGCATGAAAACATCTTAAAATACAGAAATATGAACGGTGAAACAAATATATAAATTTATGTGCTATTACTTGTGGTCATTAACATTCCATCCTCTTTCTGACTTTTACAAATGAGCCATTAATCAAATGTTTTTTTTTCTTTTAATAAGACAAACAAACCTGATCTCAAGTTGGGATTTGAACCATCCACCTCTCTTTTAGGGAGGGCAGCAGATACGACTTAATCTTACATATTCAAGAACCAAATTGTTCTTTTTATCTCTTCATATTTTGGGATTGGATGAACAGATGTGCAGTTGTGCACAATGAGGAGATGGGGGGTAGATATGAATTTCTAATTAATATTCCATTACCCATTTTATCATCCTATTATCAACATCCCATTTCACAGATCAATACTTTTTAAAATAACTCTTCATAGCTTCTATGTGCTATTTTACATGCACTTATTCTTGTGTCAGGTGCTGTAAAAGTAGGTGTCACGTGACACAATTTCTATAACATGGTTAATTTAGTCAATCTGAAATATCCTTTTATTTGAGAAATATACACAGACTTCTAAAGAACTTGAGGCAAAATGTGTCTGAAACGCATGGTGCATACATGTACATCAGGCATGTTGGCATGTTTTACAATTGTATATCATATATGTATTGCTCAACTTGGAGACTCACATGCAGCACTTTTCCATGTGGTTTGTTTGCAGATGGACTACTCAATCACTTCCCTCAAACTGTCACTAAATCAAATGGAAATTATTTTTCTTTCTACTCCTGTTATCTGCATGACATCTTCATTTCAGTTGTTATATTTTCTTATGTGTCTCTCTCTATGGCCAGGTTCGATTTCCATCTGGTACAACTCTTCTTTGCCTGCATGCCTTCATTGGGTATCTCTACTCACATGTTTAAAATATGTCATATTTCATGTTTAAGATGCTTTTTGAGTTTGGTGCTGCTATCGAAAAGATAATAATTTCTTGTAACAGCTGTATATTTGGTGGCTCAATATGCTCGCTATGAAATGAGAAGAATGGAGGCGGTAATGAAACTTTTTTCATCTTGTCACTTCTCATATCTAGACTTTTTTTTTAATTAAAAAACGTATTCTTTCTTGTTCTCTCTTCCTTTGCATCATATTTGGTGGTTCAAATCAGGGGCGGAGCCAGAAATACTTGAGTGTGTGTTGGGGGGGTAAATTTTTCAGGAGGGGCCAATGTAATTTTTTTTCAAACCTACCATAAATAATGCCGCCCCCCCCCCCCCCCCCAACAAAAGCCACCCCTGGTTCAAATGTTTCGCTTTAACAGTATAAGTCCTGTAGTTTTGTTACTTAATTCCTTTTATGGGATTCCTAATTTGATCGTTTTGTCATGATTCACCATCTCAGGAACTGGAGCAGAAAAAGAAGGCTGAAGAAGAAGCAAAAGCAAAAGAGATGGAGTTAAATGTTACTGAAGAAAAAGAAGCAGGATCGGATCCCGAGATTTTGGAGGTAAAGGAGAGGCTAGATAAACTGGAGGAGGCTATAAAGGAAATAGTTGTTGAATCAAAGAAACCATCAGGCAGCACCATAACCAAAAACCAGGAAGTTTTTAACAAGAAACATTCTACAACACCTGAACCAAGCAACACTCAAAGTAGATTGGACACAAGCTCTGCAGTCAAGGACCATGACAGTAAACTGTCATCTGAGAATAAAATGCCAGGCTCAGGTGATGGGAAGGCGAGTGGATTAGCACCAGTTACAGATGCTTCCCTGCAAAATCAGAAGGGAACACAAAATGGAGGGCTTTCTCAAGGGTCAAAGAAATGAAGAGAAGCCGCTTTTTAGTGCATGAACACTTTTTTATTGGGAGCGTGAATGGATCTATTTTTAGCAGAGCCGTGCGCTGGATGCAATGTGTCCAAGCTAGGACCCAACAGGTAACCCATCATTTTTGTGCAATCAAAGGGGTCACAAATCAGCATGATGATGCGATGGTTTTAGTTGCTGATGTACAGAAGTTTGCATGCTTTATTGAATATTTCCATTTGAGTAATAGATATTATCTTTTCTTTTTCTTTCCTTTCACAGCCACTAAATAGATGGCTATGGGTGCTGTGGTAAGATGTTGTGGCTTGGCAATAATTTTGTTTAATGTGTGTCATCAGTCATTTCATGGAACGGGATGATGAGCTGCAGGATTGGCTTGATGACTTATTGGAAACAAGGGGCATAAATGATGAACTTGATGTTTTCTTTAATGAATATATGAAGAACAAAGATATGCTGAGTTTATTTGGTTGATCCTTCATTGTAGTCTCGAAGATAAAAAAAGTTGTTATGTGATATTGGACGAGATCTTAATTCATTAAAGTTAATAACTTGAGTTTGTGGATGGGAACAGTCAGTCTTTTAGAAAGAAATAGAGGGAGAGTTTTTACTGTCTTAGATTAGTTGTTATATATTTCTTTGTTTTGGAAGGAAGTTAGTTGTTATATCTTATTTGCATTGATTGATGGATAGTTAACTTGGTCATCTTACTCGCATTTTTTTTTGTTTTCCTATTCTGACTTTGTGGTGGAAGATATAAATGTTGGAATCAAGTTAATCAGAACATGTTAAATTTGTCAATGGATTGGAAGTGTTAAATTTTTCTTAAAGAAATAGTAGGGTTTATTACTTTATTGCGTCCCTTAAGATTTGATTGTTTGGTCTTTATGTTAAAGATTAATGGAAATATGAACCCTGGTTGAGAAATTGACTAGTTTACTTCTTATGAATCTTATCCCTCCAGGAAGGGCATTAGATACCTCTAGGATAGCCTCTGTCTTGTTGAACAGTATAAAAATTGATTTGTAATTTCAGTTACGGGGAATTAGAGTTCTGTAAATCACAATTTTATGTATATGATTGCAAACAAACAGAGTTGTTCATGAACAACTCAGGCTTGACTTCGTAAAAGTTCAGTTTGTGTTTGTTAAGTAAACAAGTTGAAATCAAAAGACATTCGAACTTGTTAAGTGAAGGAGTCGAGTCTGAACAATTATTGCCTCGTTAGATTTGTGAACATATTTATATTTATAAACAGGGGTTCATGAGTTGACTTGTAAAGAGAGGACATTATATTAGTGGATATGATATTTTGGCATGGGAATGTAGGTTTTGTGTAGGTTCCTTTGATATTGAAAGTGAGGACACTAGGACAGGCAATGTAAGGTAGAAGCATGAGATGATGAGAACTATAAATACGTGAAAAGAGGGAGGTAGAGGTTAAAAATTATAGCAGTGATCTATATATGGAAAAAGAATACTTATGAAAAGTATTTTACATACTGTGTTGTCAAAAGACAACAATAAACAAATAGAGAGCTCAAGCTAATGAGTCTGCTTTAACAAGCTGAAGCTAGACATGTAGTCATTTGAAAGCAGAGGCATTGGGCTTCCAGTTTTAGCTTATAAATGCTGGAGCTTTTAGTCAACCTCAATTTTCTTTTCCTGCATTACTTTCAATGTTTGAGCTTAAATAATGGGCACAGTTAAAATATAGCCTTTCTCCATAAAATCAACCACATATAAGGAATAAAAAACTTAAACAGAAGTTGAATATATAGAGAGAAGCTTGACCTCTTGAACATAATCTCACTCCAACATGTAGTGTATGATTATATTAAGTTCTCAACATTGATTCAACATATATAGAAATAATACACAATCATTCAACCCCTCAAGAAAGAAACTTTCAGCACGAACGCATTCCTCTCAATTAGCTCGAAGACAATAACATCTCCTACTTTCAGGGTGTTCTCTTTAGCAAATGCTGCCCAGCCCTTGGAAAACCTGGCTAGGCCATTCGTATAGGTCTTCACTTTCACAGGCCATGATTTATCTGACACCTGAAGAATAGCACTTTCTTTTCCCTTTTCCATGTAGCTCGTGACGAACCTTAACGGTATACTCTGCACAAAGTAAAAGTTTATATAATCTCATTACGAGTAGTGATATACAAAGGGAAGAAATCAAAGAAATCAACCAAATGGAGAGGCCGAACAAGTCGGATAACAAATTTTAAGGTTTACATCGAAAGTCCTTTTGTACCTATAGTTGTCAGTTTGAAGGCATGTTTTGTTTGCTACAACTTGTCCTAATAATTTATGCTGGCTCTGATACGGTTGTAGAAATATTACCAAAAGAAATGCTGCTGACAATCGTGACTAATGCAACCGTGGACTCTCAGGCCTTGGATGAAATGGGTTCAACTTTGGGACTCCCAAAGGCTGAGATCCCAGTCGCGACTATGGTCAACAGCCCTTTTTCACCAACAATGCATACAAGTGTTTCGGTTCCTTATAATAAGTTTACTGATTCTAGACACTAATTAAGAAAATGAAAATCTGAGTAACTAAAGGTGGCCTAATAAAAGAGGAAATCCCTCATCCTACTATATGTAAAAGCGTTATATATATATATGTATTGTGTGTGTGTGTGTGTGTGTGTGTGTGTTTTGGTTGTATTTTATGTATCTGTGTAAATGTTGGGTCATAACCTTACCAGAGAACCATGTTTAGCATAAGTTGGCTTCATAAATACTTGGAAGAAAGGATGTGCATAGACGAATTCTGATGCTGCTTTAATAGCTCCATCATTCTCTTCAACAGCCATGAGACCCCTTGAATGCAGATGTGAAGTCCTCTTAGTTATCTGCTTGCCACTGTCCTTGAGGTTCAGCTGTTTATTCTTCCCTGCATTATATATGTGTGTGTGTATATATATATATATATATATGATGAGTACTCTTTTCTTTTGAGGCAAGTTGGAAACTTGTATGCTCCACAAGAAATTAACAATTACTTACTGGTTTCAAGTGTCAGATTTTCTTGGAGAACTGTAAATGGTTTTTGAGTCCTCTTCCTATTAGGGATTGGAACCTCCTTTAGACAGCCACTTTTTCCAAATATTTTGACATAAAACACTGAACTATCACCATAGCAGAACACTAGAAAATCTCCGAATTCTAATGAATTGTCTCGCGCAAATTCATCCCAACCATTCTGAAAATACAGATTGTTATCAACCTTGTTCACTTCCACCTTCCATGATCTCCTTCCATGATTCCTAAGTGTAGATTTTGAAGGTATAACTCCATTGAAATGGCTAACGAATGCTGGTGGGATTCGCTACAACAGAACAACAACAATTGAATTAATATATATATATAGGAAGGAACCCTAAGTAATTTTCGTGACATTAATGTTATTTTCCTTGGCAATTAACGTTAGTTACAGGAAAAAGAAAGAAAGATTACCAGTTTGTGAGAGCTTTGGTTTGGGAGATAAACTTTGAAGAACTGAGGACAAGTATCAGAGAAAGAGAACTTCCTGCGAGGTTTCCCCATCGTTGTTCACGCCAAAACCCCTACAAAAAAGCGTAAAAACCCTAACTTGTGGATGTCAACATTAGAGTTTCAGAATCCAAAATAGTACAGACAAGTGTTTCTAGGGATATGAATAGGTAGGTAGTTTACACTTTCTGAAATACAAAATAGAATAGATAAACATTCTCTCCACATAACATTAGGATTTAGGATAACAGCATCAAAATGTTCTCGGTACTTGGATCTTTATACACACAATCAATATATTTATTTACCTTTTCTTCCCCTTAAAATTAAATCCTCAATTTCTCACAGTAGTATAATTGATCCGTTCGTCACTGACATTCTTGGAAAACAAATACTAATATTTATACTTAGTCGTAGTAAGCAAGTGCTTATATAGAAAATAAAAGAAGATGGTTGCAATTAAGGATGTACAAAAAAATCAGTGGAACTGGAATTGTAAGGAACTGTACCTAAATTGAACCGAACCGTTTACTACAATTCTAGTTCCGGTTTCAAATTTTAGGAACCGTTCACTACGGTTCCGGTTCTGGTTCCAAGTCAGGAACCAGAACCATTAGAAAAAATATATATATGTAATATATAATATATAAATGAATAATAATAGCTTCTAAGTTCTAGTGTTTTATATAAATATATAATATATAAAGTACAAAATATATAATATATAAATAAATACTAATACCTTTTAAATTAGGCCAAAGTGCACTAAACCCCCTTATAGTTTAAAAAAGGTGCACAATACCCTCTTTCCCTTTTTTTAGATGCAACAAACCCCCTCACAATTTATAAACCATAGCAACATACCCTATTTAGCTGAAATGGACAGGAAAATTGGTCACATGCCTTGCATGTGACACATGACTAAATTTATTTAGACAAAAATGCCCCTCCAATTAAAGGGTCAAAAATACCCTCCCCTTAAAATTTCAAAAATATCCCTCCCCTTAAAGTAAAAGGCTTTATTTTAATAGGAAAAATTGAGAAAAGCTAAAAGTGATCTGCATTATTTTCATTAATTAAAGAACCGAATCTGTCAAGCTTCCAATATAATGCGTTTATGTTTTGATTTGGAATATGGATGGTATATACATTGTTGCTCTCAATAATATCACATGTTAGCATTGCCCACAATTTTATGCCATTTTCTTCATCCAAATAAGTTTGTCAAATGAAACCAATCTCAAACATTGAATAATTTTCATAAAAGCATATCTTTAATGAAAGCAACACAATTTTCATCATTACAAGTCTACTCATCTTGAGAATTCCCAAAAAAATAAAATACAAATGGAATCTATACACATAATCTGCAAACTTTGCTATGGTAATGACAATATATATATATATATAGGTCTGCAATCTTCCATGGCAATAACTTGTCCATTCCTTAAACTTCTTTCTTAAACATGCCTGTCAATAAAAAAAATTTATTTCAATATGGCAGTATGTTTAGTAAAAAAAATGAAATGAAAGCAAAAGACAACTTATACCATGATGTTGAGCCTTGGGTACTTGGCATCAAAACTCCACTACCTTTGCCATCAATATATGAAACTCCATTGAGTCTATTCATGTTCACCTGCATTTTCAATTATTTGGGGGTTAACTTAATAGAAAAAAATTCAACAAAAAAGAAAAAAGAAAAAAAAAAAAGCATCCATATTTAAAGAAAAAATGAGAGAATCATATTTTAAAAAAAAAGGAAAAAAAAAAGGTACTAGTAACAATCAAATACATGTCTGACAACCAAAAAGCATTTCTCTACTTCTCGACATATAAGATTGAAAAATATTACAAAAAAAATAAAATAATGGATTGATAGATTTAATCCTTTAATATCAATTTTGCTATTTATATCCTAAAAATTTCTAATATTGCATCCTCACTTAAGATGGGAATAATAGAGCATCCATGCCATTGAATAACATACCATATTGTCAATGATTAAGGTGACCATAATTCATCATATATTGTTGATTTCAAACTTTCTTTAAATTGACATAATTGAAGATTCTAAAACAAAATTTCAAAAAAACAAAATCAAAAATTTTTATTATGTAATTGTGTATTTTTAGTTTTTTTTTTCTCGAAAAAAAACTCTTCTTTATTTTTTATTTTTTATTAAGGTACAAAAAAACTTAAAGGAGAATATGTGTAGAAGAGGACAGTTTGCTTACTTTTGCAAAATCGAAAGTGTTATATGATCAAAATATAACATATGGGGTTTATTTCACATTTTTAAAACCGAGAGTTTTGGACCCTTTTGCCGACCAAAGTTAATAAATTTGCTAGTGACTATTTAATTTTAATATTCAAAATACTTTTCTTATATTTTTAAACATTTCTTGGTCTTCCTCAACCTTTATCTCCAAATATTAGAAACTTCAAAAAAACTAAAAAAATAAAAAAATTCAAGAGCCATCAGAATTGACAAAACTTCCAAAAGCCTTCTAATTCTTTCTTCGTCTTGATTAGAGTGAAGAAAAAAAAATCCAAGAAAGACAGAAAAGAAGAGTGAGAATGAAGTATCTTAATTTCTGGTAATCTTCCACAATGAAGTGTTTCCTCCTAGGCCTGAGATGAGAAATTCAATAAAACTCTAGAATATCGCACTCTCCTTTACCGATTTGGGACTGCTAATTTAATATGTATTATCTGTTTAATATAATATACACACATATATACATCAACGCTCCTTCCAGATAGATAACCATTGTTGGTAAATCAGTGCGTCTAAAAACCCTCTTTAAGCATATAACTGTATGAACTTTTCAAAATGTCAAGAAATTTATTTTATTAGTTTGTGTATATTTATTTCGTTAATACCATAACAGAAATTATGGGTTCAATATCGAAATGCCAAAAGCTTTCTACACAAGGAGAAGTTTTATGATACTCTAGAAATCTTAAGATACTTTTCACATTACACATTAACATCATATTTTCCAAACTCTCTCCCTCTATTAATATTATAGTTGGGCATTTTTACAAGCAGGTGGCGGGACTAACAAATCTAGAAAAATTTAACACAACAATTGTTCTCACTCCCAATTCTTTAGCTTACAAAACCCTTTACAAGAAAGAAAAGCTGATATAAAATAGAGTAAGAAATCATGAAATTGATATGAGGCTCCATAAAAATTAAAGAGCACATCTTTAAGAGAGATTGAACTAACTCATAAAATTGTAATATCATTTTCACTAAATTAACAAAGGCAACATCATATGGCTATGTGCAGAATAATTTTCGTAGACATGGTAGAAATTCAAAAAGATTATTTACTCACCTAAAAATCATATATATCCTAACCAAAGAACGTCGTCGTCCTCTGCGTTGTTTCCTTTCGAGACAACTCCGATGTTCACAACCTTCACAACTATTGCTTTCACGTCCTCTCCACAACACGCACAGTATTCGTCACCCTCTTCCCAACCCTAATGCAGAACATGTAGAATCGTTGTAATTGGAGGGTATGTTTGTCCAAAGATAGTCACATGTCACATGTAAGGCATGTGACCAATTTTACAGTCTATTTGAACTAAATAAGGCATGTTGCTATGGTTTATAAATTGGAAGGGAGTTTGTTGCATCCAAAAAAAGGGGAGGGGGTATTGTGCACCTTTTTGAAACCATAAGGGGGTTTAGTGCACTTTGGCCTTTAAATTATAGTGTTCTATTTATATATAAAGTATAAAATATATAATATATAGATAAATACATTTATTTTCTTAGTTCTAATGTTCTATATATATATATATAATATAAGATATATAAATAAATACTAATAACTTTTAATCTATTGTTAGAACTAGGGATGCACAAGTATGAGTGTGTCTCTTGTCAATATTTTAAAAAAAAAAATTGACAAAGAGCCGTTGAGTAACCGGAACCGGAACCACAACGGGAAAAAAACCGAAGTCAACGGTTCCGGTTCTAAAATTAAAGAACCGTTGGAAATGATTCCGGTTCCACCAAGAACCGTGAGGAACCATACTGTGTGCATCCCTAGTTACAATATCAAGCACCCTAAAATAATTAATTATTAAAAGGTACTAAATGATTTGGCCTTTGACGGCAATGCAGCTTCTCTAAACAAAATAAGAAAGACAAAAAATAGTAAGTAGTTAAAAACTTTAAATTGATTCATTGTTCAGAATATTGATAATTGTTGTTGATTCATTATCATTGGCATCTTAACAAAATGTACTATTTCATCATTATAATAGCTCATTTGATCATAAAATTTTGGAGTTTATGCATTTACAAGGTCACAGTTAAGTATTGAATTTTTGAAATCCAACATTTTTTTTTCAATTTATAAATTTTACCGGATTGTAGCTTATTGAGTTAGCAGAACTACTTTTTGGGGGGGGGGGGGGGGGCGGGGGGCGGCGGCTTTCAACTCCGAGACAATTTGTTTTCTTAAATTTGTCATTCTAAACACATGACTAATGAAGAGAGAAGAATTCCTTCAAATTTACAACAACATTAGCAATCAAGTGTTTTTTCCAGTTACTTCGATCAACTATATAAATTATATATTTTCATTTCGCTCTATCTAAGGTCATAGTCTGAGTCAAACCACGTGTTATCATATATTTCTTTACTAACTCTATCCATATTAACTTTGGTCTTCATCTTTCTCTAGTAATACCCTCAATGTAGAGTACGTCTACAATATATTGGGTGTAAATACACCAAGTGAATCTAGCACCGTGCGTGTTATTGTACATGCACAGTGGGTTCCATCACGTGTGTACAACACGTAAGGTCCAGATTCACCCGGTGTATTGTAGATATTCTCCTCAATGTAGATTATGTCTCTTCATAACTGACACATTTAAAGGTCTTCTTTGCAAATGTTCAAACCATCTTAACCAATTTTCTCTTATTTTATCTCCAATTTGTGTTACTCCAACCATCTCCCGAATGTGATCATTTCAAATTATATCATTTCTAGTTTTACGACACATTCATCTCAACATTTGTATTTTTGTCACACTCACTTTATGCATATGTCGTTTCCTAGTTGCCTAACATTTTATGCCATAAAATATAATTGGTCTAATAGTGGCTCGATAGAACTTCCCTTTCAATCTTAAAGGGATACACTATCACACAATATACTATGCACTCCTCCATCTAACCCATTCTACCATGATTCTATAATTAATGTCATCTTCAATTTCTCATTCATTATGAATAATTGATTCTAAATAATAAATTTTTTTTTTTTTGTTCCTCTTGATTCTCAATCCTCACATCCTCATTTGTATTTCTACATTTACTAAACTTATATTCCACATATTCAGTTTTATTTCTACTTATTATAAACCTTTTTAATTCTAAAGCTATTTTCCAATCCTCTAATTTGGCATTAACTTCTTCTCTAGTCTCATCTACTAAAATAATATTATTAACAAATAACATACACCGTCGAATCTCCTCATTTGTATTTCTACATTTACTAAACTTATATTCCACATATTCAGTTTTATTTCTACTTATTATAAACCTTTTTAATTCTAAAGCTATTTTCCAATCCTCTAATTTGGCATTAACTTCTTCTCTAGTCTCATCTACTAAAATAATATTATTAACAAATAACATACACCGTCGAATCTCATATTGGATATGTCTTATCATCTCATTCATAACCAAGACAAAAAGGTATGGGCTTAATGCTGACCCTTGATGTGAGTCGACAGTAATTGAAAATTCACTTATTTCCTCTACAGGGCGTTCTAACTTCACAACTATCATACATGTCTTTTATTGTGTCTCAATATCCCTTATGACTCTTTTTTTTTTTTCTTTTCTAGAAGCCTCCATTTATATCTCTAGGTACCCAATCATAAACTTTCCCCAAATCAATAAAAATCATATGGAGAATTTGGGGGGTTAGGGGAGGGCCTTTTCAACTCCCACATAATTTTTTTTCTTAAATTTGTCATTCTAAACACATGAGTAATGATACTGACAAGTATGGAGAGAAAAGAATTCCTTCAAATTTACAACAACATTAGCAATCAAGTGTTTTTTCCAATTACTATAATTAGCTATATAAATTACACATTTTCATTCCGCTCTATCTAAGGTCATAGCCTGAGTCAAATCACGTGTTATTATATCCTTCCTTACTAACTCTATCCACATTAACTTTAGTCTTCATCTTTCTCTAGTAATACCCTCAATGTGGAGTATGTTTACAATACACTGGGTGTAAATACACCAGGTGAATCTGACACCGTACGTGTACAACACTCATGGTGGGATCCATCACGTGTATACAACACGTAAGGTCCAGATTCAGCCGATGTATTGTAGATATTCTTCTCAATGTAGATTATGTCTCTTCATAACTGGTGCATTTAAATGTCTTCTTTGCAAATGTCCAAACCATCTTAACAAATTTTCTCTTATTTTATCTCTAATTTGTGTTACTCCAACCATCTCTTGAATATGATCATTTCAAATTCTATCGTTTCTAGTTTTACGACACATTCATCTCAACATTTGCATTTTCGTCACACTCACTTTATGTATATGTCGTTTCCTAGCTGCCCAACATTCTTTGCCATAAAATATGATTGGTCTAATAGTGGCTCGATAGAATTTCCTTTTCAATATTAAAGGGATACACTATCACACAATATACTATGCACCCCTCCATCTAACCCATTCTACCATGATTCTATAATTAACGTCATCTTTAGTTTCTCATTCATTATGAATAATTGATCTTAAATAATACAAAAATTCATTTTTTGTATCTCTTGATTCTCAATCCTCACATCCTCATTTGTATTTCTATATTTACTAAACTTACACTCCATGTATTCAGTTTTATTTTTACTTATTATCAACCTTTTTAATTCTAAAGTTTCTTTCCAATTCTCTAATTCGGCATAACTCATTCTCTAGTCTCATTTACTAAAACAATATTATTAACAAATAGCATACACTGTGGAATCTCATATTGGATGTGTCTTGTCAGCTCATCCATAATCAAGACAAAAAGGTATGGGCTTAATGCTGACCTTTGGTGTGAGTCAACAGTAATTAAGAATTCACTTATTTTTCCTACAAGCGTTCTAACTTCACAACTATCATACATGTCCTTTATTGTGTCTCAGTATCCTTTATGACTCCTCTTTTTTTTCTTCTTCTAGAAGCCTCCATTTATATCTCTAGGTACCCAATCATAGGCTTTCGCCAAATCAATAAAAATCATATGGAGAAACTTTTTTCTTCTCTTTATATCTTTCCAGTAGTCTCCCCGATAAGTAAATAGCCATTATCATTGACATTCCCGACATGAATCCAAATTGATTTTATGATATTTCAGTCTCTTGGCCTAGGTGTTGTTCAATCATTCTCTCCCAAAGTTTCATAATTCATTAATTAAATACCATGATAATTATTACAAATTTTTATGTACCCTTTATTTTTATGTATAGGCATTAAAATACTTTTGCACCACTCATCAGGCTACAGACCTTTTCTAGGTCTTGCATCATATCAGTCATGATGACCAACACTACCTCGTATGAAGATCAATTAGCGAGTATGACTCGTGTGATTGAGAGACTACAGAAGACTATTAAGGAACAAGATCTGTAAATTGCCTCACTGACGAAAATGTTAGAATCGTATGGCATTATTGAGTTAAGCAAATGCCAAGTTCATGCTCTTGATTTCACACCAGAGATCACTCCAGTTGACGACCTAAATATCATATCCATCACTACTCAAATGCCTAACCAAGTTGTCTCTATAGCCTCCCTTTTTGTCCAACAGCTTCGAAACATGATAGTGAATAACATACGAGAATAACACGGTGGTGTTCCTCAAAGTACTTGTTTATACTTAAAAGCCTACACCAAAAGAATTAACAGCTTAAAAACGCCAGTGGGATATCAACTGCCAAAGTTCCAACAAATTGATGGAAGAGGCAATCCCAAACAACACGTTGCACACTTTGTGAAGACTTGCAATAATGCTGGCATAGAAGGGGGCTTCTTAGTCAAGCAATTTGTTTGTTCCCTCAAAGGGAATGCATTTGATTGGTACACGGACCTCAAAGCTGAGAGTATTGACTGTTGGGAGATAATGGAGCAAGAGTCTCTCAACCACTTTTACAATACTTCCAGAATAGTAAGCATACTAGAACTCACTAACACTAAACAAATAAAGGATAAGCTTGTGGTCGACTATATCAACCGTTAGCAAGCTCTAAGTCTTAATTGTAAATATCGCCTTTCTGAAGTTTAAATAGTCGAAATGTGTATGCAAGACATGCACTGGGAGCTTCTCTACATTCTACAAAGAATCAGGCCTCGTATATTTGAAGAACTAATTACTCGTGCTCATGATATGGAGCTCAGCATAACAAGTCTTGGTACAAAGGCTCTTTCTTTTCCTAATATGTATAACAATATCTTAAAGATGAGGAGGTTGAGTCTGAAAAGGAAGACAAAATACTTTCTAACTCGGATGATGAAATAGATACATCTTATGTTACATGCATCGTCTCTAAAAACTTGTATCAAGAAACACATCATATTGTTTCAGTGACTTCATCTGAAGGTTCTCAGTTACATAATGCATTGAGTCAAGAAAACCTTAGTAGAAGACCGGACTTGTTAGAAACATCAACTTTCAAATACAAGAAATTTGAGACAACTCGCCATAATTCGAACGAGCAAATGTTTGAAACAACCTTCCAACGAAAAGTGAGTAATAAAAAAAAATGAAAGTGAATAGACATGGGGCAAACCCTCTATACAAAGCTCATTTTCAGCTCTCTCATATAAAATATCTTTGGCAAAATGGTAAGATTCACGCATGTCCTTTAAAAAAGCCTACATATTTTGTCAAACCTCAAAATAAGAAAGAAGTCTAAAAAAAGGAACAAGAAAAGCAAAGGTATAACTAAAGTGACAAATCGCAAGGATTTGCATCAAAGAAATATTATAAAGGTAATTGTTCAAGTTCTTCTCAAATAACTTCAAGTAGAAAGGGTCAGGAAATTGTGCTCACATGGAGGCCAAAAAAAAGAAAGTTCAAGATGGGAATAGTATTGCAAGGATCTCGTAAGAATCATTGCCCAGAGACACATGGGTGATGTCTCAAACAGAGTCACTTTCTTGAATTTTCTCTAACAAACAGCAAAACGAATATCTCAAAAAAGAAAGCGAGGAACAAGAACAAAGTTGTCTCCAATTCCAAATAGAACGAGAATTTTTGAAGATCAAAAGACTAAAGAAAGGAAAAATGTGGGAACCAAAGCCCGAATATGTTATTTCGATCGAATCTCACAGCGGAATGAAAGCATATTGGGTGAGGTTCAATCCTCCTACATGAACCATGACGAATGAAATACCTCTTCCTTCTAGGTGGGGAGACGAGTTCGAATGAGATGTTTCTTCTCAAGTACAAGAATAGTATAATGAAAAAACAAAGGAAGAAGAAAATTTTCAAGTTGACGTTGAGCTGGTTCACACCTTTCAACACAAGCTTAGACTGTCTTCTGAATTTTGTAAAGTTGAAAAATAATTGAAAATAAAGTGCTCCCCAATACGAGCCTAAACTGTCGATGACACACTTTGACAAGAGTATAAAATGTCTGCATAAAAAAAAATCAAAACTCCTTGACACGAGTTTAAACTGTCTTTAAAAAAAACAAAAACAAAAAAAGCTTTTTTTTCAATGAACTACATAAATGATTTGATCACTCTTTGAGGGTACGTAGGCAGCTTGGAGGTTTGTTCTAAGTTCAGTTATTCAAAAAAAAATTGAGTTATTTATTTGAACTACGTAAATGACTTGATCCCTTTTAAGGGTACGTAGGTAGCTTGGAGGGTTGTTCCAAGTTCAATCACCACAGAAAAAATGTGCAATACTCACCCATAAAAGTATAAATTGTGAATGACAAAACAAATAACCAATGACAATGTTTGTTTTAAAAGAAATGATGATTCTTTTATTAATAAAGTTCAAAACTATAACTCTTTTTTGCTAACTAAATGAATTGCTCTAAACAAAAAAAAAAAAAAAGATGATTCATTTCAAAATTGCAAAGTTAGAATCTCTTCACATTCTTTTTGTAATAGTTCTTATTAGTTTTCATTACTTTTAGATCTTGAGCTGAGAGAATGTTAGCTTCTTTAACCAAATTTTGTTCTTTCTTGAGCTTGGTGATGACCTCTTATCACATACAGGTCGCGAAGAGAAATCGATAGTTCCCCAATAGAGCAGTGACATGTATTGGTTAAATGACACTAAGACTTAAGGAATGCCCTGATTACATTCACATGTCGATCATATGAAAAAAGGAAGCAAACATGACACCGTATAATTTGTTGTCTTTATGGAATTTGTTGTGGTGACCCAAGGCGTCTTCTGACCATTCCCAATAACCTTTGGTATACGTCATGTCAACAAAAGCTTTAAAGGAAACACCTCATTCTACTTCTTTGGCATGCTCTTTATGACCCCTGAATGGAAATTACTCTGGTTCTTCTTCTTCTATTTAATGAAGTGCATATTTCAACACTAAAACCTCCAAAATTTATATACATACCTTATTATGATTATAGCAAAGATTCATAATCACGCATGAAAATTCTTTGGACCATTGTGACAAGTGGTATAAAGCATTAGGTGGAGGCACCCATGAACCAAAACGACCAACCAAAGGGGTTACTACATCCAGTGTAGTTCATTTCTCTATGACATCATTCTCTCATTCTAAAATGGTGATTGTGTTTACCTTGAAACTTTTGAAAAAAATCATGATTGGCAGAAGTCAAAGGTTGTTTACCTGACAAAGGAAAAAATAAGTGTGAGAGAAATTTCAACACTTAAAAAAAAAGTATATAAAAAAAAGTGTCCAAAAAGGACTAACAAGTTCGTTCTAATAGAATTCAATGACCCCGAAGGGACGATAAAGTGTTTCAAATGAACTAAGTGACCTCGAAGACCCAAAAAATTGATAAAGTGTTCCAAATGAACTAAGTGACACTGAAAGAACGATAAAGTATTCCAACGGAACTAAGTGGCCCCAAAGCGACGAAAAGTGTTCCAAAGGAACTAAGTAACCCCGAATGGACTATAAGTGTTTCAACGGAACTAAATGACCTCCAAGGAACGAAAAGTGTTCCAAATGAACTAAGTAACTCCGAAAGGACGACAAGGTGTTTCAAAGGAACTAAGTGACCCTGAAGGGACGAAAAAGTGTTCCAACTAAACTAAGTGACCCCAAAGGAATGAAAAGAGTTCCAAAAGAACTAAGTGACCCCAAAATGGACTAAGGAATGATATTCGAAACTCCATATCAAAGAAGAAAATTGACACGACAATTCTAAATACCTGCAACAACATAAAAAAAAATGGTACCTCCAATAAATTATCATGTGACATGCAAGCCTTGTTTGTCGACACCATGGCCTCCACATACCACTTATAATGACTTCTCGCCATTTTGCTTGTGGCCCAAGTGCATCGTTCAGTCCTCCTCCTCGAAGACGGCTTGCAGATTAATTTGCTACCTATGCTGTCATGGCCTTAAACTGGAGGACAAAATTTAAAAATTTAGTGGGATCTGCTGCGGAACCAAAGGTGCACATACATTCTTCAAAGTCTTCCAAGGCTATTGCTCACCACGCCACTCTTGATCTAGGTTCATAGATTGATCTTTGATGAAGCCGAAATTATTCTCGGAAACTAAGCTTCAACATCAGATATGGACCGGCCTTTATGGCTATGATAATTTTTCAGATGTCAACAAGCAGAACATGCAACCAACTGTTCACAAGTTGTGCTTCTTTCTCATTCTTTTCACAATAAAAGAATTAAAAAAATATAGAGAGGAATGGTCTTGCTCCAAGGAGGCTGTTTCACTGGATGATATGTCATGCCAAAAGAATACATGAGGCATAAATTTATATGCATCATCATCCAAATCCAACAAGTGTTTGGAATCCTTATGCAAGGGAATTTCCTTCTTGCATTAGGATTCGGTGCCAGTTAAAGAGAAAAAGAGAAGGAAAAAAAATAGTGGCTTATCGCATGAACTGATGCAGATATACACATGCTATCGAGGATAATTTCACTTGAAAGTGATATTGCATCAAGTTTTTTTATTATAATTTGTAAAATACTGGCAATAAGAAAGAAGAAAATAGCACAATCCTCTTATTTGAAAAGGATTGTAGAAATCTAATTGATAAGGGACTTAGCCAATTAGAATAGCAAGCATGTATGCTAGAAAGCCAAAGGGAGAAAAAAATACTAAAGCATTGAAAAGAAAAGATAATCAAAGGTGGTCACTTAAACAAAAACAAAAAAACAAAAAAGATTGAGTTTGGTTTGTTGATCTGGTGCCAAATGCTTGCAATCCAATTACACAAGTCACCAGTAACGTGAGGTGGGACAATACATTTAGAAGTCTTTGTCATCATAAGCATGTTCCACATTGATGAGTGTAAAGTAAAAGGAAGAAAAATTCTTAGAAAAAATTAACACACGTGAAGGTTTGACTTCAAGTCTTGTCGTCGAAGAAGCAAACATAAAGCTAAGACTTGAAGTCGGCAGACATTAAATTCAAATTATACTCTCAATTTAACTAATTTTGGAATGTGATTCAATGAGATATATAATCCAAAGTCCAGATTCACCACAAATAAATGAGTTATAGGCTGATTCAAATTATCTGAGAAGTCCGCCCATTTGAAGATGAGTCAGAAGATAATTAAACAAATATAGTTATTACATGTATATATTGGATAATTATCACAAAAGATAACTATTATCCAAAAAGATAATTATCACATTTATATATATTAATAGAATAATTATCAGAGGAAAGAAAGATACTTGTTTGCACCTCCAAGAAGTCTATAAATAGAGGCAGTAGGGTGGAGGAAAAAAAATGAAAAGAAGAAGACTCTCAGAAAATGTTGATATTCTGCAAGATTCTTCCCTCAAAATCCAATGCTCCAAAGCATCTAAAACCCTGAAGGAGAATCCAAAACTCCAAAGCATCTAAAACCCTGAAGAAGGAGAACCCAAAGCTCCAAAGCATCTAAAACCCTAAAGGAGAAGAACAACGAGCACATCATCCACGTGTCGTTATTCACCAAATTTTTAATTCAATTCAAGATTAAGCTCCAGCAGCCCTTGAATCAGGATCACCAAGGAGATCGAATCAGAGGAATTTGTCTTTCTTTTGTAAAGATCTACATAGATTTGTAACTCATATTTCTTGAAATTAATAAAATTATTTTATTTTTCCATGTGTTTTGATCTTATTCTCATACTTGAAATTTGTGTGTACAATCACAATTTACGTTTTAAGAAAAACTGTGAGCACCAAAAGAAAAGTGTGCAAAGCGGACAATATTTACACAGGTCATGACATAAAAAAAGAGAACATGGATCAACAGAACAGGAAAAAAAACTCTCAACCATGAAATCGTGAAACAGAGGCTTTCAACCATTGCAAGAGCATTTGGCAGAGATCTACTATATATATATATATATATATATATATATAGAATGGAGATACCAGCAAGGAGTAAATAACTTGTATATATGGTAGGTCTATTGTATCTATATAAACATAAACATGGAGATATCGGTAAAATATATATTATAGGGTCATACTAATATATCCACTTAATTTTATAAAAAAAAAAAATTTACATATAATAAATACAATTAAATTCTGAGTGATGTATTTACTTAGTTTTATAAAAAAAATAAATTATACCCTAAACTCTTGCGTTCGTACCCACTTGTACAAATTTTTGACTACGCCCCTGTTTAATATATATATATATATATAGAGAGAGAGAGAAGGGGGAGAAAACCACTAAGCGGAGCACCTGGAGTGGTGGTGGTGCTGTTGGTGATGGTGAGGCTAAGGGCATCAGTTATGCACCTCTCTATATTAGATGTAGAGAGTGTGAAGGTTCCATGTGGGGCTCGCTCAAATGCGGGCTCCACATTATTTTCATTTGCCGGCTCTCCACAGTTTGGAACCTGCTAGCAAGTGAGAGAAACATTTGTTTAATCTCTCTCTCCACTCTTTTGTCTCCATACTCTCTTTTCCTATATACCTTCTTGTTAAAATAATAAATTTTATTTGCATCAATAATATACCAAATAATTATTTTATTTATTACAAACAATTAAAATAAATAAAATTTCAAAATATACAAAAAAATAAAAAATATGTAATGTCTTTTTAATTTATGAATTTATTTGTACGAAAATATGTAATATCTTTTTATTTGTCCATAAATATGTGAAAAGTAAACAATTGAAAAATAATATTTTATTCATAACAAATAATTGAAATAAATAAGTTTTAAAATTTTTTATGAATTATTTTTTATATAAAAAATATTAAAATAATAATGTAGAGAGCTTCCATATTAATAGACTTAAACCTCTACAATTACAGAGAGGCACGTCAAAAAAAAAAAAAAAAAAAACTGATGTAACTCACGTTTTAAATACAGAGAACCATTGGAGAGTAACATAATGGGTGGCCTAAGGGAGTGGCAGATGCTAGAACTCTTTGCCACTACAACTAATGATTTGAGTAATGGAATAGGGTAATGATATGAGTAATGGAATAGGGTGTTTAAGATTTTTAGGGCACATATAATAAGGGTAAACTTGTTAATTTGCGATATAAATGGGGGCCGACCCTCGTCCTCACCTTACTCCTCATCGAAAATTCTTAAATAAGTTTCCAAAATTGTTTTAAACGAGGCAGGTGTTTGTCATCCTATTCATAATGTCGCAATGTCCAATCATAAAATCTAACACTGGAATATGTGGGTCTTAATTAGTATCCACTCAAAGATTTTGGGATTCTTTTAGGTTCAAAGATTCGTTATTTGATAGGATTTCAAAAAATGATTTATATAGAATAAATTATATAACAAAAATTATCTGGATCCTAATTAATTAGTAGAAAAAAAATCTAGACAGCAAACACAAGTCGTCAACCTTATCCAGATAATAAATACAATTTATATATTCGGAAATATATAGAATTTCTTTTCAATGAAACAAAAAATAAAATAGATTATATAGAAAATAAAAAGCAAAGATACGAAACTTTAATCATAACTTGGGTAAAAAAAATGAACATAAGAGAAGAAAAAAAAAAATCTAACCTTTGGAGTATAGAAAACTAGACATAGTCAGATGCCAAAACGTCTCTCTCTTTTTCTCACAGTTAAAAGAGAAAAACTCATTACTTTTTCATTTTTTACTTTAAGACTAAAGGTTTTTTTTTTTTTTTTTCAATTTTGAGTGGGAGCATATATATAATTAGAGCAAAATATATAGGTAAACAATTAAAAAAATTGAGTGGGAACAGCCCCCACCGGAGCTCATTTGGCTCCGCCACTAGTCTTGTGATCGGCTACCACCACTAGAGCCCATTTAGCTCCGCCACTGATCTTGTTAGAGCCACCAAGAACTTCTAACTTTGCTAACATGTACTATTTTATTATTATTATTCTAAAAATGAAATTGCTTAGAACTCCACCGTTTCGTGCTTCTTTCTTGGAAAGAGACTAGGAGAGTAAAAAAGATAGGTCGATGACCTGTAGGAGAGGAACTTCTTTGAGTTGAAAGAGAAAATGTTGAGTCGAGGGAAAGAGAGTTAGAACTTAGAAGGGACTATGTGAGAGAGGAAATGAATATTGGGGGAAATATAGTAAATAAGATAAAGAAGTCGGAAATATTTAAGAAATTTTAGAATTACTAAAAATTATATGTATAAAATCAAAACAAAAAATGAAAACTACTTGTCTGCTTACAAACTTCCTTCCAAAACTAACGTGTCATGATATGATTTTACAAACTTCCTTCCGAAACTAACGTGTCATGATGTGATTGAACAGTGCTTAAATGGGTTAATTCCATTTGGCGATCAATTTGGCCCAATTAAAAAATGGATTAACTGTTTTTTTATTACTTTTCTTTTCTAGTTTATTTATTAATATTATAATAAATGAAACACCATCAAGGGTGTTAACCTATTGACACCTCCTCACCTTTAGAGTTGAAAATGAAGAGTTCAAGTCTCCATATAAAAAAGAAAATATAGTCTCCATATAGACAAAGTTGGTATATGAGTTTCAAATAGGAAAAAATATATTACAGACAATGATTTATTGGCATGTTAAGAAATATATCTGTTGACTTCAAGGTTTCAACTCAAGATTATTTGGGTGATTTTAATGATAGCAATCTATTGTAATGTATATCTAATAAATTTACTTGAATGTGTATTTTACAAGGTATTAAATTATCTCAAGTATTTTAAAAGTTTTGAATTTTAAAGAAACTTACAAGAAGATATCAAACCACATGATCATTAACTCAAAGATTAAAAGTCAAGATCAATGACAAAGTTGAAGTATATCCAAGTCATATGATAATAGAACCCAAGAGCTTAAAGAATTGAAAATCAAAATATTTATGTAGACTAGTCTTGGGTGAGTAATAGTATTTAATGTAAAGTTATCTTTGAAGTAATCTCATTTGAAAGCTTTTCTCTTGACTTAATGAACTATAAGAATATGCATATCATTCATAAATCCTTCAATCATAAGGAATATGCCGTGAACTTCATTTATAACATTATGAGCCATTTACTAAGGTTGAGTTAGTTCAAGCCTCCATAAGCTTTGGAAGAACTTAACTATTAAGTTATTACTAGAACCATGTCTTTCAATTACATCATTTGGAATGGTCTCTATAAATTAGAGTAATAAGGCTTTGAACTTGTATGTTTAAATCATGAAAAGGCTTAGGTAATATTGACATGATCTCCGATTGAAAATATCTTTAATCTTAATATTTATACTTAGAGAACTCAAAGACTTTGAATCAATTTCATTGAGACCGTGTTGATGGTCCATTGACACATGTTTAGGCTTTGAACTAAATGAACTCATTCCTTAAAATTCTTTAATTGACTTAAGCATGCATGAGCCTTAAATGATTTTAATTAATCATTCACAGCATGACTTAGTTAATTTGATAAAGCCCAAAAGTTACAAAGATTGGTTATAAGAGATATAGTCAATTAATGTTGAATTTATAGTCAACTACATTATGATATGTAGTCAACTACATCGTATTTTATAGTCGACTCTATCACTTTCCAGTAGCTACCTCGTTTCAATTCAAAAAGATTTAGTCAACCAATGCTTAATATATAGTCAACTACATTATGATATGTAGTCAACTACATCTTGATTTATAGTTAACTACATCAAATTCTAATAGTTATCATTTCCAAGATCAAATGATAATAGTCGACTAACCTCCAAACTATAATTAACTACATTGTAAACGGTTATTTTCTAACGGTTACAAACGACTATATTTCTTAGATAGGTTATAAATATAAAATGTCTTGGACATTTTAGTGGGAAGAAAAGAGCTGAGAGAGCTAGAGAAAGACCTACCCATGTGCATACACTTGAAAATCTTTTGAATGCAAAGATTTGTATTCTCCTTGGTAGAACATCTCTTGTAGGAACCATTGTTGAGCTTCATCTTGCATATCTTCATAGTAGTTGATCTTGCAAACCTAGAGTTGAGCTTTCTTTTGAATATTTCATTTATAACTCTAGGATATTGAGCTATCATTTATGTATCTATCCATTGAAGGATATTCTCTATTGTACTCAAATTCTTACTAATTTTATTTGAGAGGTATAGGTTCATAGAAGCTTGTAAAGGTTTATTTGAGAATGATTGGGTTAGCTCTTCACTCACACAAGTGAGCAAGAAAACCAAACTCGTGAACTTGGCAAGAAAGTCTCGGTAAAGTGTTCACCAAGTAGATTAAGTGGTACACTTAGCAATTGTAAAGGTTTATTTTTCACCCTTAAAAGAAGCTCTTTAGTGGAATCCTCAAGAGGTGCTCTTGAGGCGTGAACGTAGGTGACCAATGGAAGTATAGAATCATGTAAACCGCAGTGTCTTGAGTTTGTATTTCTCTAACCCTTAAATCATTTACTTAGTAATATTTTATTTGTTTTTGTATGCTTTATATATATGATTGCTATGAGTTTATATGTTTTAATTCATATGACGAGAATGAGAGGAATCCTTGGAGTATGTTGATTAATTGAGTATTTTATTTGATTATTTATTTATCAATCAAGTTATATACCATGTGTTTGATAAAATGTGTAATCAACATAGTCTTCATTTTAATTATAGGAATTATATGTTACACTAAGATGACCACTTTCACTTGTTGAATACATAAATTCACCAAGTGTTTGACAAAAGTCCAAATAAACTTATTTTTGTCATAACAATCACAAATAGAAAAAGTTTTTTGGATAACAATATCAGTAAAAAAAATCAAAATCAAAATATAAATTATTTATTTAATTTAATTCTAATTAATATGATTATTTATTATCATTATTATTATATTTAAGTATTGTATAGATAGTATGAAAATTGTTTCAAATTGGTATCCTTATATACAGATGCTCTCACATCAATCGCTTTTTGTCTCTATTCCTTTTTTTCTCTTCATAGCTAATTTTATCATATATATGTCTGTATTTCAAGACCGACACACTTGGTCCCCAAAACTACTTGCGAATGAGTTGTATATATTTTCACAGTCATACCGTTAACACCTACGCGTAGAGAAAAAAAATTAGTGAATAGCATCGCAACTCTATGTATGGATAGAATTCTATTATTAGTAACTCTCTATTTTATATTATTTTTTAAAATAATGTGAAATAAAAATTTATTATTGATGAAATTCTTATAAATATGAAATCTCTGAAGTATTCAATAATTACTCCACGTAAAGAGGTCAATGGGACTTTAAATTGTTAGTTCTATCACATGCTACACCGGTTTTCAATTTTCCAACAAAAAAAAAAAGTAGGATGAACACCATAAACACGGAATGTTAATAAGACAAATAAACATGTAAATAACAAGAATACAAAACTTCTAATAATAAACTGAATAATACATCAATATGAATATTTAACAATAATACAAGTAAATAATTTAAATAGTAAAATATATTATCGTGTAGAATGATAGGTAAAAAAAAACTAAACATAATACAATAAGATAAAGAAACGACAATAATAAATATTTGGACAGTTGTTGAACACATCGGGGAAAATGCTAATATTTTGCAATCCGACCTTTACCATGACGGTTGCGCTTGAATGGTAGATCAATCTAATAAAATTAACTTTTTTTTTTTTTTTTTTTTTTAGAAATATCGAACGGTATTTGTACAGATTCTAACATCTGATGTGGTTAGGGGAGGGGGGTTCTCAATCATCTTTACTGTGCATTTTTTACTCTCTCATGGCAATTCTAATTTTGCAATCAAAATCATATACAACTAATTGTATCCAAACGCAATGACAAAGAAAGGAAAACTTATCTATTTCTAAAAAAATTCAATGAGAAATTGTTTTTGTAGAGGAAAAAAATTGAGAGAAAAAAAAAAAGAAATGGAAAGGAAAGAAAGAAAAACAAAGGAAAAGAAAGATAAAAAATAAAAATAAAAAGTTTGAAAGAGAGGAATAGAAAAGGAGGGGGGAAAACAGAGAAAAAAAATCGAAGCATTAGTGTTGTGAAGAAAATAAAAAGGAAAAAAAAAAAACAATACTAAGTGTCTTAAACTTCTAGGAGTTGAGTCCTAGAATTGTCGCGCGGGGGGAGGGGGTAGACAAAGTGTAATGTGTGACTCGTGGACAACATTTTTCATTAGAAGGTTTTTTTTTAGAAGATTATCTTTTGCTTATATCTATGACATAGTGTTGTTTGATGTGATATTAGAAAGGGTGCATTTCCCTAGATAAATCTGAGATGGGCATACTCTCCCGAGATATACATCACATATCCCATTTGAAGTATTCACACAAGTGAGAGTATCGTGAGATATCAATTATGAGAATTAAATTATTTTTTAGAACTCTATGAGAAGCTAGATAGAAACGTATGATCATCAATAGTGTTACCCCTATCAAGTCTATAGTTAATACTATATTTGTGACATGTTGATATTTTGCTCAAAAAGTTGAGTTCAAATCCTGGTGATTTCTCAAATGAAATTTTTCAACAGTAAGGGTAAGTTGAAGTACGCAAGACTCGATAAATATATATTTTTATTTTTACTAAAATAATTGGGGACAATTATATTTATTTCATTCAAAAACAAAATATAAATTATGCATTTAATTTAATACTAATTAATATGATAATTTATTATTATTTTATTTAAGTATTATATCGATGACAAGAAACCATTACAATTTTGTATCCGTATAAATAGATGGCTGCATATCACTCTCTTTTTGTCTCTATTTTGAAAGTTAAGTGATCTTAAAAGGAATATATATATATATATATATATATATATATATATATATATATATATATATATATATATAGTTTTTTGTCCCCCCTTCTCCTACCAAACCCAACAACGAAGTTTGTCCTGCCACTCTATGTCAATTGAGATTTTCGCAATATTTATGTAAGTTTCATAATGACAAGACTTGAGTTCCATAACTTTCTAATATGGGATTTTTTATACATATGATTAGTGGATAAACATCGTGTTCATCATGTTAATAATGGACAATCCATTTTGTAAGTCCTAATCCTCCTATTTAGAAGATCTCTTAGGTAAGAAATCAATATCTACCCATTTTTTATGGATGGAGAAATGATGTTGATGGCATATCTTAAGGCACATTGTACACCTTACTTTTTAATATTATAATTAATACACATCACAGTCATGTCTCAAGCACAACTTTAGATCCGCACATTTTGTAAACAATCAATTGTGAGCCTGAGGAGTGTTAAACAAAAAAATGTGGGTGAACTTAGTAAGATTATTTATCAATATATTAATCAATTGTATTTCTTTTCTTATGGAGCAACAGTGTATCTTAGATTATTTATCAATATGTTTTCTAATGTGGGTGAAGTGAGTTAAAAAATATTAAATTACTTGGACTTCTTTGAGATTTTGCCTAATTATCTTTAAATTAAAGTTTTTAAAATATAGTGGTCAACTTTTTCTAAGGTGATGAAGTAGAAATTCACCTCGAGCTGGTCAAACGTCAACCTGTAAAAAAGATAAGAGAAAGGTAATCGGAAGGACACTGGCGTAGTGCCGGCTGACTGTGCTCCTACGATCAAGTCAGAAATCGGAAGGATTTTCTTAAACTATAAAGACACTTTAGAAGGTATTAATTGCGTCCTTGGGACGATAATAACAGCCAAATGGGATCGTGTCCTAATAGGAGACTGGCTATTCAGTTCCCCAAACTTATCTAGGGATAGAGAAGTCTTAGTCAAAGTATACTTCTTATCCACGTCACCTCAATCTTAACTTCCACGTCATACGTTTCATAATTGAAGTCAAATACTTTATCAGTGCCCCTGTTCATGAGGGTCGCTCGTTGGGCCTTAGGAACATTTTGGCTAGCTCGTTGGGCTGTAGAAACAGACTCTTAATCCAAAGGGTTTTGCTGAACCTTCACCTTGACCCACGGATTCTAAACCAGCTATTGGGCTGGCAGACCCTAGTGACCAGACCAAGCAGGCCCTTTGAAGGTGACTGGATTGGGCCTTAGGGATCGGCTTAGGCCTGGCGTTGGTGGCTGGCCATAGTTGGCTTTTAAGAGCTGGCCAGCGTCCCTGGTTGGCTGGCCTCAAGGGCTTATTCCTGGACAGTTCTTGGGGCTTGTCCCTGGAGTGTCCCTCGGGCTTGTCCCTAGACGATGCCGGCCTTAGGTGGCTGGCCATTGGCCGGCTGGTTCCTTCTGGCTGAACTTGGGTGGTCAGACGCCCAATTAAAAAATAATTGTTGCTTGGAAGAATTAAACCTTTGCTAACAAGCTCTATTGGTATAACCCCAACCATCATACCAATGACTCATTTGGTTAATCTTTAATTAATAATCTTTCATGGCATAGCCCTTGATAAAGTCATGCGACACACTTTGTAAGACTTACCCACCATTTGCTAAAATTCCTCTTGACGGGTTGTGCCCCAGTAAGGTTAATTGACAATGTTTTAGAATTAATTAATCCATTTTTTATTAAAGATGTGACTCCGTTGGGTTGTTTGACAATGTTCTCTAAATTAATTCATCCCGCATTTTTCATTACAAGCCATCTTTAGAAGTGTGCTTAAGGCTGCAACTCAAGCGGGTTCAACCCAGTTCAACTCAAAAATTTTCAGGCTTGGGTCCTATATATTGAATATCGGGTTGGGCCTGGGCTTGGATGTAAGAACCCGAATTGAATTCGGTCCGAGCCCGGGTTGATGTGTTGGTCAGCCCGAAGTCCAACCCGAGCCCGGACTGAATTAGGAAACCCGACCAACCTGAATATAAACCAGATACATAATAGTAAAAAATGTAGCTAAGAGGAGTTGAACCCTAGCGAAGAAGGGAAGGTGTGGTAGTAGCAGCACTCTAACCATCAGAACATTAATGACTTTTGTGTTTTATTTTGACTTACAATTATATTTAATGGCTAATATAACTAGTACAATTTTTCTTTTTTGTTAATAATACTTCAACGATATTAGTTTCCAAAGCATGATAAGGTTACTCTACCACATTTTTACAATATTTTCTCTCTCTCACACACACACACACACACACAAATATATATATATATATATGTTATCTTCTAACATGTTATATATAGTATAAATGCTCATTTATTTCATTCTAAATAATATCTAAATAATATATAGTATAATAATAATAATTAAACCTTTTTTTTAAAATAAAGATATGGACTTGCAATTTATAAATAAATCATTATTTATGCTAAATGCATGAATGTGATTGGTGAACCAACTATATATTGTTATGCAACAAAAAATAATAAATAATATAAATTTAACTTAAGTTGCTTGCCTATTCACCTCCTTATTGTTTGCAAAATTTCTTACATTTTTTAATTAGTATAAATAAGGACAAATCTTCAATTTGGGATAAATTGATCAATAAAATTACTAAAATGATAAATATATGTAAGTAATATAAGTTAGACCACTTTCATCTATTTTGTCAAATTCTGATTAATTAAGTGTTGAAAAACTCAATTAGATTAATTGATGAATTGAAACTATTTAATCTAAACATCTTTTTTGGGTAACTAAGGACAGTTGGTAGATCCAGTTGAGTTGGATAATTTTGTAAATCTGAAAAAGACGATTCTTTTATTAGTATGGATGCGGACAATCCATTATTTTTGGAATTGCTAAAGTTGTTAGCAGACAATGGACAGTTGAATCCCACATATGATAGTGGTGATCAACGTGTACAGTTAAGTAGAAACTGTATATAAGGGTATGCATGTAAAAGTACATCTGTATGTATAATTTTTGAATTACTTATAAATTTAGTGTTTCGAGATATATTATATAATAGATTAGTTAAAGTAATATAAGTTATATCACTCTTTTTTTCTTTTTTCTTTGTCAATAATACTTCAATATTAATATATATTAGAATATTAATATTGTATTAATGTCAAGAGATATTGACGATGATTAAAAAATACGTTAATTCAATGAGATGTATACATGTTTGTTCTCGATGCTCTATTATTTGAGTGAGATTAATGTTTTTACTTGATTTCAAGATAGTAAAAATTGTGTTATTGATTTAATTAATAATATAATTTATAACGTTTATTTGTTATATTCAAAATGAGTGAGAAAATATTATTGCAATTTAATGAATGTTTTAAACTTATTTTAATATGTTTGTTCTCGATGCTTTATTATTTGAGTGAGATTAATGCTTTTATTTGATTTCAAGATAGTAAAAATTGTATTATTAATTTAGTTAATAATACAATTTATAACGTTTATTTGTTATATTCAAAATGAGGGAGAAAATATTATTGTAATTTAATTAATGCTTTAAACTTATTATAATAAATGCTTCACACTTGTAGGTTAAATATTATTATTGCGATATATATAATTAAAAGACAGTAGTGGATTAGTGGCTAGAGTCTCTAGATGATGCGCGCAAGGTTCCTGGTTAGAATTACAAAACCCGACTTTAACCTGAGATTTAGAAATAAATAACGGGCCCGGGCTCAGGTTCACTAGTTTGGGCTCATGACCGGGTTCGGTCCGGGCTGGGGTTGACAATTTATATTTCGGGTTGAACCCAAATTGAATCCCTTGCCCGCCCAACCCGCCCAAGTTGCAGCCCTAGGTGTGCCTTCGTGGGGTTGTTTGACAATATTCTCGAAATTAATTCATCTCCTTTTTTCATTAAAGGCCCTCTTTAGAGGTGTGCCCTTGTGGGGTTGTTTGATAATGTTCTCGGAATTAATTCATTTCGTCTTTTTCATTAAAGGCCCTCTGCAAATGTGTGCCCCTGTGGGGTTTATTATTCACTTTTTGTTTTAGTTATAATAACATATTTTAGAACAAAAATGACTGTTATTGATATTTTAGTAATAAATAGAGAGTTATTCGAAAAAAATCTCGAAGTTATCGTCCTAAGGCTCGATACTAAACTAAGTTTCAGTTGAAACTATTAAAGTAAATGCAACTTTTAAAAAAAAAATAAAGTCTTACTGATAGTATTTCCTTAGATGCTCATCATTCTAAGGATAGGTCAACTGCCTCCCTTCCAATGTCTCCAATCAGTATACCCCCTGTCGTTGATTTTAGATAACTCTGTACAGGCCCTCCCCTTTAGGAACTAGTTTCTCGGTGCCTGAGGGTTTGGTTGCCTTAGTTACTTCACAGAGGATTAGGTCTCCAGGTTGAAAACTCATCTGCTTGGCTCAAGCGCTGTAGTACTAAGATATGGCTCACTGATACACCGTTGCCCGTAGTCAGACTTATTCTCTTCTTTATTTTTGACTTCCAAGCCCTCTACACTTAATGTCTCTAACATATTTTTCTCTTTCAAGGAAGTGGCATAACACTCTCGGATAATGGACTGATCTCCCCTTAGCTTCCCAATGCCATGGTCAGTAGGGAACCGTATGAGGAGATGATTAGTGGAGGTAATTGCCTTTATGACATTCAACGTAGCTCTTTCCACGATAACATTGTATGTAGATAGAAAATCTACTACGAATAAGGTCATCATCTTCGTGACCTGCCTTGGACTTGTACCAGCAGTGACTGGAAGGTCAACGACACTGAGTGGAAAGAGTTTCTCTCCAGATAACCCGATAAGTGGGGATTTAGTAAGCTTGAGTCTTTCCCTACCAATGTTTATCTAGTCAAAGGTCCCTACAAACAGAATATCAACATAACTGCCATTGTCAATTAGTACTCGCCTAATTGTGAAATTGGCGATAATTAGCATAACCACCAGGGCATCGTCATATGGTTGTTGGACTCCCCTTGCATTAGACTCTGAGAAAGTTATGATCTGATCATCCAGTCGGGGGTGTTTGGCCTTAGGGGGCGATTGGCTCGCCTCGCCCACTTCACAGAAACTTTTGATTTTTCTTACATGCGCCTTGCGAGCCGCCTTGGATTCTCTACCGCCTGCAAGTTCACCCGAGATAACTATGATTTCTCCTAATAGAGGATTTTTTCGAGTGTTGTCGTCTTTACCTTCTTGCGGGCAGTTCTGTGCCCCCTTCTTATCTCCAGCCACAAATCTACCCACCTAGCCCCTACGAATCAGACTTTCAATTTGTCTTTTTATGTCGATGCACTCATTTATGTCATGTCCATGATCGCGATAAAATCTATAATACTTATCATGAGATCTCTTAGCAGGATCAGTTCTTAGTTTTGGGGGCCATATCACTACTAGGCCAACTTGGATGTAAATGAGGATTTAGCTTATCGATGTGTTTAAAGGGGTAAAATTGAATCCCTTATCTCGACGCGATGATCTATCTTCCTTAATAGAATGTCCCCCCCTTTTTCCTGTCCGTCTTTCTATCACCATCTCCTTTTTTCCTCCGTGCATCTAGGGCATCTTCGGCATTCATCTACTTTTGGGCCTTTATAAGTAGCTCTGATATGTTTTCTAGTGGATTTTTAGAAATTGAATACAAGAACTTTGAGGGCTGTAGTCCTCCCATAAACGCAGTAACTGCTACCTTATCGTCCAAGGCATCGAACTGCAATATTTCCCTATTAAACTAGTTGATGTAGTCTCACAACAATTCTCCCTTAGTCTATCTTATGTTCAGAAGATAAGTAACGGGCTTCCTGTGTCTTGGAGCGACAATGAAGTTGCTCACAAACAACCGGCACAATTATTTGAAGGAATGTATAGATAGATGCAGGCTTTAAGCTATTAAACCATGCACAGGCAGAGCCTTTTAATGTAGTGGGAAAAATTCTGCACATGATTTCATCTAATACTCCTTGGAGGTACATCAGAACCTTGTAGGTCTCCAGATGATCTAATGAGTCCTTGGTTCCATCAAAATTTTTAAGGGTTGGCATCTTGAACTTGTTGGGCAAAGGACAATTCATTACTATAACGGTAAAAAGGAGATTGGTTTGTTAGACCAGATCCTCGACTATAGCGATGTCTTTCCCCTTAAAGGTGTAGGCCATACTCTCTACCTTGGCTCTGAGGTTCTGCATCTCCATATCATAATAGGCAGTTTCCCCTGGGTGCCCTGAATCTCTGTGAGTACGAGCCCTAAACCCCGAATCCCCCTGGGCACAAGCTCTCTCAGATGGGACTATGTGAATGGGATTCGTCCTTTCTTGATCACTTCTTATATGGCTCTAGGCCGCGTTTGCAACACGCTCCTGGTCATTTGGGATTCTAGGGCGTGCCCCAAAGAAGTCGCCTTGACTAGGGGGCTACATGCCTCCTTCTCTTATTATAGGCAAATTGTAACTGGCAAGGTCTGGGGCGACAGGCGGATCTTGCCTGGTTGGAGGGTTGTGGCCGGCAGGAAGGTCCTGTCTGGCTAGTAGATTATGCCCGGCAGGAGGGTTCTGCCTGGTTGGCAGATTGTGGCCGGCAGAAGGGTTATGCCCTGAAGGAGAGTCCTGCCCAGTTGGAGAATTGTGGCTGACAGGAGGGTCTTGCCCGGCTGTAGTCTCTAGTCCGGATCGTAGGTGTATCATGTTTCGTATATGCTTCGGGTAGAACAGTCAAGTTTTTGACAGTCATTTCCCATAGACAGCGCTAACTGATGAAGCAAAATTCACCCCGAGTTGGTCAAACGTCAACATGTAAAAAAAACAAGATAGAGTAATTAAAAGGACACTGGCATGGTGCCGGCCGACTGCGCTCCGACGATCAAGTCAAAAATCGGAAGGACTTTCTTAAGTTATAAAGGTACTTTAAAAGGTATTAATTGCATTCCTGATATATGGATCATCTTTGTATTTATAGCAATCAAATGGGAGCGTGTCCTAGTAGGAGACTGGCTCTTCAATTCCCCAGACTTATCTTGAGATAGAGAAGTCTTGGTCAAAGTATACTTCTCATCCACGCTACCTCAATCTCAACTTTCACGACGTATGTTTCATAATTAGAGTCAAATACTCTATCATGAGGTTTGATTGACTTTATTTCAGGTACTCCTATCATAAATTAACAGTCAACTTTGTTAAAGTTAATTAACATAAAAAAAAAATTAAAATACCAAAGTTACTTTCAGTGGCGATAGTATTGGTGTGATATTGATAGAGAAAATATGTATATAAAACATGTTAATCTCTTTCAAAGGATTAGAGATTGAGATTCTTTTTACACAAAAGCATTATAACATTATGGTACCTTTTGTAATTATATATTAGATATGATTTTATTTAACAGATTATTAGTCTGACCGGAGTATTGGAGTAATTTTACAAAATTTTAATTTGAAAGTAATTAAGACAAATTTCAGGAGGACTCTGATTAATATATCGAAAGATATAATAATTAACTTCCGACGTTGTTACAGTAGAATAGAATAGAAAACTAATTAATATTCATATAACTTAGCAAAATAAAATGTTTGAGACTTTTTATATCTTCATATTGTAAGTCAGTTTTGATTTGCCACATTTATTACTTGATTAGAAGGATTTAATCTGAAATTTTATTTGGGTTGTATACAAACTACTTCCATACTACATAATTAATTCACTTTACATAACCTTTTAAGGTTTAATTTGTGATATTTTTTCACGTATCAAAATAAAATATTAATAATTCAAGTTGTACGTAACTTGAGTTACCTTGTATGTAACTCCACCTAGAGCTACCTATTGATCGAGACCGTTCAATGGATGGTCTATTCCTTCAGCTGTAAGTGGGTCAAAGATTGCGTCATTTGGGCGATCTTAACCATCTATATATGAATTTAGTTAACCATGTTCCTTCACATTAATTATACGATTTAATCAATCACTAATTGAACTGTACGGATTGATGTGTAACTAATAATTAATCGCTAATTAAACTGTACTGATTGATGTGTGATTACATGGTGTCACATGCTACCATATGGGGATTAAAATCATTGCTGAGATAGAATTGAATCCAAGGCTTGAAACCCTAAATTTTGTATCAGTCTGAAATTGTGAATCGAAGTCATTAATTAATTGGCTGGCTGAATACAACAGACAAACTTCTTCTAAATATATATATAGAAATCATATATTATCCTGAAATATATTCATGACTTGTATGATGAATGATGTGTTCAAATTAGAGAATCATTCCGTAACTTATAAAGTAGTTACACGATTAAGATTTAAAAAATTAAATTTAAATTGAATAATAATGCTAAAGTTTTCAGCATTCAAGATGTGTATTATTGCCGACGAGTAATTCACCCACTTAATTTTGTTGTTATAAGAATGTCAACTTTCTATCTTTCACGACATAGTAAGTGACAGTTTTTGATTTTTATGGTCTTTGCCTTCTCAACTAAATCTCAACTATTCTGAATTTTGGAGACACCAGAAGCAAATTCAAGAAAGTTTCGGACAAGCCCATAGAATTTATTTGATTATCAAAACAAAACAAAACAAAAAAAAAAAGAGAAAAAAAACACAATAATACACACCATATACTAATAAAAGTAGCTAAAAGAAAAGATAAAAATGTACCCCAAAAATTAAAATGATAGTTCTACTTATAGCTTAAGGGACAAGTCGAGTTTTTGCAACTCTTCTTGATTAGTCTTCAAATCATCACAATCCCACCTGTATCCTCCAATCCCACCACCCACCGGAGAAATCTTCCGAACACGATAATTTTCCGGTGTCAGCCCAATTTCCGGTTGTTGCTGATCATTAATAGGCGGCTTTCCAGACCAACCATATATATGTGATGAAGCATGAGACCTGTTGAAGGAGGAACCATGCAGAGGCAGAGAAGCCATGCTAATGTATCCTTGCAAGTATGAATCTTGATTAGCAAAAGCTGCTGAGGATGCACCAATCTGTTCATGATGTCCTCCTTTGGCGTGTTTTCGCTCTCGTTTGTGTGCATTTTGATGGCCTCCTAGTGCTTGTGAACAATAGAATTTTCTTTGGCAGTACTTGCATGAGAAAACTCTTGTCTCGGTTTCATTACCTGCTTGAAGATTATCCGATGAATTCTGTGATGAATCCATGTTGTAACAATCAATGAAGTTGAGTTCCCGCTTCAACCCTTGACTGGAAATGGAATCCTTGTAGGAGAGCCTTAGATCCAATGCAAGATCAGAAGAGTATGTTGTTGTGTCTTGGTGATTTTCATCTTGTACGTTCATGTTTTGTTTAATTAGCCACTCTTTGGCTCTCCATATTAAGGTATTTAGCTAGCAAGGCATGGTATGGAGCCTCTCGATCGAGACATATATAGACGATGCTTGAACTTTCAGAAATATCACTTTGCTATGATATTGATGGTGCATTTAGAGGAGTTGATGATCTGAGACTTTCCACCTATCGAGTAATTAAGATTAGGTTTATAAAGTACCAAGAAAGTTGTAATATTGTTTATTGATTAGTAATATATATATATATATATATAGAGAGAGAGAGAGAGAGAGGTTTTGCTATGGTAAGATCGACTTGTGGTCTTATATATAGCATGTGTTATCAAGATTTTGATTGAAACTCGAGAACAGTACTATATAAATATTGAGTGTTTTCTCTAATTTCATTTGTCTTTTTACGGACATTTCTTATCATTTGACTTTTGCCCTTTTTCTGGATATATCATGATATCGTCTTAGATCCAATATTTGTGAAAAAAATAACAATAATAATAATAAATATTTGTGAATAATAATAATAATAATAATAAAGATTAAATACAATAAAAGGTCTATCTACCTTTTTGGGGGTTTCAGAATGAATATACAATATATGAAGGTAAACTTTATCTATAACCCTTGTTTTGTTTTTGTTTTTGTTTTTCGCTTTTGTTTTTTTATTTTTTTGTTCCTTCACAAGATTAACTCTCACAAGTAACCTTTATCTATACCTTATACTTTTGAAAGGAAAAAAAATGTCACTGAAGCACAGGCTTGGTGGTTATCTATAGTATGTTTTTGCATAGTTTGCACTTTAGGAGTTAAAAAACCGGTCAACCTTCGTATACAGGGATGACCTCAGACATCAAACTTAATTCAATCCACTCTAAAGGGTTGGAAAAAATTGAATCCAAACTTATTTGTAAAATATCGTATTGGATTGGATTGGTTCTACTGATTGAGTTTTTCTAAATAGCTCCATATTTTTATTTTTTTTTAACCATGGCCCAATACATATATTAACAATTTATTAACATTAGTTCATATATTTAAAAATAATCACTTTAAATCATTATAATGAAAAAGAATCATACGGATGGAATTTTTAAGACTCTTATCAATAATATGATCTAATCCCTACGGATTCTTAATTTATATTCAATTTGATCTGCAATAATCGAATTAAATCATATCGGAATCACATATTAATGGATCAAATAAACACCCCTAGTCACATAATCCTACACCCAATAATCCAATCATGGCCTCTTCCAAAACCCTAATCCCATAGATTGTCTTTGATGTTATGTCACAAATCAGACTGGGGGGACCAAGATAGGTCATGGCAAGTAGCCCAACAAAGACACTAGGCTAAATCCAAGAGAGCAAGCTGCAGGCCCGACCCGAGCTAAATACATCAGATGTAAACTTTGAATAGTCATTAGTAACGGCTAGTGTGGTAACCATTACAAAAGGCTATTCCAGTCAGCTCCGGTGATCGGTGACAATGTCTGACCTTTCGAGCTAGTGAAAGAGCTAAAAGCTCACTCTCAGCTCACTTCCACGAAGGAGCAGTGGAGGTGGACGACTGCGAGAGGTCGAGGAGATCCATTCTCGAGCTAGCTCTGTGAAATCCCCACTGTTACATTGGAATTTATTTATCATTTGAAGTACTTAAGCCAAATCTCGGGAGAGGTCGAAGTAATTTACCCTTATTTTTATTTTTTAAGATTTTATATTATTTTTCTAATTAACCTATAATATATTTTAAATTGAATTAAATCTTATTCTTTAAAAAAAAAACTAAAAAAAATCACTTGTCATATTATAAAAGTGTTACAAACGAATCTCCCAGAGGCAACCAGAAAATAAAATATTCAAAATTTTAAATACTTTTACACGTCGCTGCGTATTCAAATGTCCATACCACAACACTACTCTTCAAATAAGTTGTCTAGTTGTCATTTCAAGTCTACTATTCAACCATTTTTCCATTCTCCGTTCAAAATAATTATTACTTTGTGGACTTTGAATTTTCATGCTTGCTGGATTATCTTTCAAGTCCAAATTGTGTGATTTTATATAACAGAATTATACTACAATTACATATGAAAAATAATAAAAATTTTGATCTGTTTTTCTATAGACCAGATTATCTTTCAAGTCCTAATTGTGTAATTGAATAATAATTCTATAGAATTCGAAATAATTAGAATAACTCTTGTGTGAGTTAAATGATGACCTCAGCACATTACATTAGTATAAGATCATGTGATCAGAATTACGGAAAATTATTATATACCATGGAAATTCTGTGTATTAGAGAATTCAACCACTAATAACACTCTGTGTTATAATTTCTTATAATAATAAAAAATAAAGTTTTATCACAGGTGAAATTCTTAAGTTTAAGAAATTTTCAAATATTGTAGAATTACTTGAGACTCACTACTTTATTTACAAAACTCTCATCTGAACTGGTGTAAAAGTCGGAAAAGATTTACAATACATTCGATGTAAATACACTCCGTGTATTTAGACCATGCGTGTTATACACGTGCCATAAAATTCACTTTGTGTATTGTACATGTATAATTTAAATTTATCCGTGTAGAGTTATTCATGTAAATTGTTAATTATAATTTGACTTTTCTTTCGTATCATTCCCATTTTGGACTAGTGATTGAATGCACACAGCAAGTGGCTTCAAGTGCCTTTGATTACCAGACAAGTGAAACACTGAACTAAATTGGCAATGAAAGTATCATTACTCTTGTGCAATTTCACACTGAGCACTGTTCTACTACAATTATAATTGGAAAATAATAAAAGAGTAATGATACTTTGTTTGATTGAAAAAGGCCGATTAGAATCCGAGTGCAACTTGGTTGCCCATGTCAACAAAATTTCTTCGCTTGTAGAAGAGCTAAAAAAAAATACAGAGTAGCTGAAATGTTCTCTCTGATTCTCTCTCCACAATTCCCTTCTCTCCCTCTTCTTCATTTCTGTTTTCTTTCCCCATTTCCTCCATTCTTCCTCTTTCTGATTTCCCGATTCTCTCTCCATGATTCCCTTCTCTCCCTCTTCTTCTTTGTTACTGTTTTCTTTCCCCAGTTACTCAATTCTTCCTCTTTCCCCTCTTTCTGATTTCACAAAATCAAAGTAATAACATAGCATCAAGAGTGTTCTACTTCATGCCCAGGAAATCTCAAAATTCATCCAGCAGATACCTACGTCTACACAAGGTGGTGTGAAGGAAAGATTATAATCAAGTAATGGTTGTACACTCATGTACGAGAAACCCCAAATTTCATTCAAGTAATTATTCGATCTCTCTTTCCCTCTTCTCTCTCATCTTTTTTCCAACACCCAACTCTCTCTCCACCAGACCCATCATCACCTTCAATCCAAACCGTTCCTCCGCACCGACCAATTCAATCACATTCATGATCGAACTAGTCCGTTCTTTCGGTATTCAGGCCAAGAAGTAAAGGATGGTCTTTCGGTATTCATGCCAAGCAGTTGTTCTTGTGGGATTATGTGTCTGAAATCAATCTTATTCCAAATCAGGATGGTTTCCATGTTGGGGGTTTGTGAGAGAAATTGATGGTTTGAGACTATTTCCAGTTGAAACAACAAGGGATGTAACGAGTAACACCCATAATCCATATACATATAAGATGTGGCTATATATATGGTTTTGTAAATTGGTGAGAAGGATATTTATATTGGAATCCAATGTTGTTAATTTTACAACATCTAAAAAAAATAATGGCATTGTGTAGTGTGTGACAATTCTTCTGGAATGTTTTCAATGGCATTATGTTATTTCTGGTTATTCTTATTATTGGGCTGCTGTTGCATTGAGTCAGCTTCAAGGTACAGCTATACTCGTTTTAGCTTGCTTAAAGTTCGGTCTTGGTCAATATGGGGTTGCTATATATAAGATGTTTGGGATTCTTTAATGGTTGTTTATGTGTCTAAATTTCTTCACGGTTTAATTTTCCACTGAAAGTGTTTTCTAATAATTCGTTTTCTTGCCGTATTGGTTCGGGCCAACAAGAGGATTTTTATTTCCCTATGCTCCATAAAATTGTTTGTCATACCAGTTTACCACATTTCTGGAGAAAGTGATATTAGTGGGTCTTTCGACCCGACACACACGCATGATCGCGCGCGCACACCAAAAAAGAAAAAAGAAAAAAAAAAAGAAGATTTTTAGTACGGGGTAAAATGAAGAACATGTTTCTTGCATAAAACAACATGTAGAAAATGTTTTCTGTAGAAAAAGCTCCCTTGAAACTGCTTTTATATGTCTCTTGGATATAAATTTAAACCTAATTTAGGAAGGCCATAAAAAGGCCTTTACCAAGCCATGGTCCCTCCAATGTGTTATGCTGGGAGGAGTAGGACATAGATCTAACCTTTTGGTATTATTTGAACAAACTCAGACTGGAACCTGTGTTGTCTTGTTTGCCTACTCCATTAATTCAACCATTTATGCATCAGATTCTATATTTGCTTCAATTTAGTACCTTATGCACAAATTTCCAAATATAACAGTTTTATTTCTTAATTATCATGCTGGCATTATTCATGATTGTGTTCTTGTCAAGATTGTACAAGTCCCACACTACTTAATTTAGGGCAACATCAATAATCTCAACTTTTTCTCTTCATTTCTTCCAAATCATGGTTGTTTGTTGGTGCTTTGAACTACCATGTTATCTCAATAGCAGATTGGTGCTACCTTACTGGATTTTATTCTGTTTCACAATTTTTTTTTTCTTTCTCATTTTTATTTATTTATTTGGGTTTCTTTTCAGAAATGTGGCTTAATTCTTTCAATAGAATTTCTATCTTGGATAGTTTCTGTTTTGATGATTTCCGGTAATATATAATTATGAATTCTTCATTGTCCATGTTTGTAACAATTCATTTTTGGCTTTAATTTTCAAGTTAGATGGACTACAGTTCAGATGAAGAGTCAGACATAAGTGAATCAGAGATAGAAGATTACAAAGAGAAACCTTATGAACAACTGAGAGCTGGCAACTACAAAGTAAAGAGTGCAAATGGCACCCTTAGGTGCCCCTTCTGTGCTGGAAAGAAGAAACAAGATTACAAGTATAAGGAGCTTTTTCAACATGCTTCAGGAGTGGGTAAAGGTTCCTCTAACAGAACTGCAAAACAAAAGGCAAACCACCTTGCACTGGCCAAATTCTTGGAGATGGACCTTGCAAATGAGGCTGAGGAACCCCAACGTGCGACTAGACCACCACCTTTAGTTCAAAGCTCAGAGCAGAATGATCTATACTGTTGGCCTTGGACTCGAATTGTGATGAACATAGTGAACGAGCCAAAGAATGAAAAAACTTTGGGTGAGAGTGGGTATTGGTTGGAAAAGTTCTCTAAATATAAACCTCTAGAAGTTGAGCTTTTCTGGGATGACCAGCACCAAACTGCCCAAGCTGTTGTGAAATTTGATAACGATTGGACTGGTTTCAAGAATGCCATGGAATTTGAGAAAATTTTTGAGTCTGATTGCCACAGCAAAAAGGAATGGAATGCTCAGAAAAGTCTTCCTGGTTCACATATTTATGGATGGTTTGCTCGTGCAGATGACTATGATTCGGAAGGGCCAATAGGAAATTATCTTCGTAAGAAAGGAGAGTTAAAAACAATCTCTAATCTCGTCCAAGAAGCGACTCAGGATAGAAACAAAATTGTGACGAACCTAGCCATTGAGATAGATTTAACAAATGAAAATCTGAATGAATTACAGTACAAGTACAATGAGAAGTCCATGTCGCTAAGTAGGATGCTTGAGGAGAAAGACATGCTACACGTTGCTTTCTACGAAGGTTCCCCTCTCTCTCTTCCCACCTCTATATATCTATATGTATGTATGTATATATGTGTTGATCTATGTGCCTATGCATGTGTGTTTATGCATGCTCATACGTGGCTATACATACATGATGTGATGTTAAGAATTATCTATATAGACTATTACATTACGTATCTACTTCACCTGTGAATGTTGGATTTCAACCCTTGGTGGATCCACTCATCATATAGCCTGTTCATTTACCTTCAATCATTATATTTTAGGGTTTTAAAGTTGGTCTGTTGAACTTGTTGGTGCCTGTGAGCTGTGTAAAAGGCTAGTCACTAGCTAATATTGGTCCCTGTTGATTGAGGGTGCTGGAAGGGACCAGACTGGTTACAGATTGAACCTTTGGCACTATTTGCACAAAGTGGTTGCCCTTTTATTCAAAGTGGCGAATGGTACGGGGAAAAATAAGAATGAAAATTGGTTAAGTTGATTAATGAACATTTAGGGGCTCATAAAGGCTCAAAGTGTGCTACAATCATCATACCTGGCCATTCATTCTCTATTGCTACATGAAACTAGCTAAGTTAATAATATGTGACTCTGTATTACTATATCAGAAACAAGGAAGATGCAGCGTCTAGCACGAGAGCATGTTAAAAGGATTTTAGATGAGCAGGAGATGCTGAATTATGAGTTGGATAAGAAGAAAAAAGAACTTGATTCTTGGAGCAAAGAGCTGAACAAACGTGAGGCACTAACTGAACGCGAGAGGCAGAAACTTGATGAGGAGAAGAAAAAGGTAATATATATTCATTTTATACATTCATTGAAATGCATGGCACACGGACATATATGTTTGCTGATGAGGAGAACTTGTTATTTCCTTTGTTCTCTCTTTGTCTGTCTCTCTCTCTCTCTGTTTGACATCCAAGATTTTCCGTCATTTTTCCAATTACAGTTTGCTGATTGATCATTTCATTTGGTACGGCAGTGATTTGCTCCATCCAGAAAACAGGGATACATAGAGAAATGTCTTTTTTAATAATGCATGATTTGTCCTCGTAATGTACACAATACAGGCAAATATACTTCTTTTCTTCCAGTATAATTATAGTGAATATATCTGTCTAGTTGTCCCTGGTATTCCCTGTTTCAAATATTAAAATTCAAAACTATATCAGTGGATTACACCAAAACAAAATAAAAAACTTTAAAAAAAAATGAAGGAAAGAAGAAAAGACAGAAAAAGACAACAATTGTTTCATAATCTCAACAGAGGAGGAGTTTCTTTTTGCAGTATGGATGCTTTATCTGAGTAGTCAGTACTAATTTATTTGTTTTTCCTTTCTTTTTTATCCTTTTAGAATACTGTAAGAAACAATTCACTTCAAATGGCTTCCATGGAGCAGAAAAGAGCTGACGAAAATGTCTTAAGGCTGGTTGAAGAGCAAAAGGTGTGCATCTTAGTATTAGGCTATGACTAGATATGCTAGTTTGCAGTTTAAGCTTTTCTTTTTTCTTATATAACAATTTGTGTACCTTTTATTGACTGGGTACCAAATGGGCAGAGGGAGAAAGAAGAGGCTTTAAATAAGATACTTAACTTAGAAAAGCAACTAGATGCTAAACAGAAACTGGAGATGGAAATTGAAGAGCTGAAAGGGAAACTACAGGTGATGAAGCATCTGGGAGATGAAGATGATGCCGCAGTTCAGAAAAAGATGAAAGAGATGACTGAAGAACTCGAGCAAAAAATTGAGGAAATGGGTGATGTGGAATCTTTAAATCAAACTCTCATTGTCAAAGAGCGCCAAAGCAATGACGAGCTGCAAGAAGCTCGTAAAGAATTGATCACAGTATGTTTTCTTTTCCCTGCCAGGTTGTTCTCTGGGATTGTTTGATTTGAGTTTTATGCTGAGGTACCGTATGAGAATTGGACTGCTATGAATTATCAGTTTAACAAGTATCCTTAAGTTAAATATGTGGATTCATGGCACACAAGGGTCAAGTTGGCCTCCAATGTATCAGATGAAGCGTGACTCTCCTATTAACATCACATTTTCTCGTAGTTGACAAAAACAAAATGAGATCAGAGAGAACCAAGTTGTTAGTTAGCATATTTTATTTGATTACAAGCGTAATAACATGGTTCATGTTCCAAGATCAGCCACACTCTGCAAATAATGCTATTCTAAAGATTAGGTCTCTATCCAATCTAGCCTTACCAGCACCCTTGATTTATGGGGAACACACTGGCAATGACCCTTATTCTTCGTGTGCAAGCATGCAAGCAAGTTGTCCTTGCCTATAACCCCCCTAGAAAGATAAAGCAGACTTTGTCGACCACATAACTTCAGGCTGCAAGTTTGTGATTATTGGGATTATTCTTTCAACTCGTTCACAACCAAATTTCCTCAGTTGAAATGAACTCCTGACATTGGTTTCTCTTTCTTTTCAGGGCTTGAGCGATATGTTGAGTGCTGGTCGCAACACTCTTATTGGGATAAAGAGAATGGGAGAAATAGATGTAAAGCCCTTTCAGAATACATGCAAACTAAGATTCCCACTTGAAGAAGCACAAATCAAGGCCTCAGAACAATGCTCCCTGTGGCAGGAGAGACTGAAAAAACCAGAATGGCATCCATTTAAGATAGTTGGTGTTGAAGGAAATCGTCAGGTATGCCTTCTGAGTATCGGTCTACTGTTCTGCTCACTCATGGTGATTCTGTGGACTAGATCTTGTTCACAAGGTTGTCACTTATATATTGTGTTTGCATATGTTAATTCCCTAGACATGTATCGTGATAACCTATCAAACAAGTAAATGGCTCCCAGATACTCTTTCATCATGGTCCTGAATGTCTCACAGACAGATTGTAGAGAGAAAACTTGAACCTATTTTTCTCTCATTTTGCTTGTGGCTAGAAACCTGCCCAATTTTCAGTAACTTAGTAATGTTGATTGAGTTCAAGAATTTTATGGAAGTCTGTGCTCCCGTCTTCCTACAAGTCTAAATAACTAGTTATTGGGGGATTAAGAAGATGTAAATGATGTTGTGTAATACAGGAAGTTATAAATGAGGACGATGAGATGCTGCAAAATCTCAAGGAGGAATGGGGAGATGACATATACGAGGCAGTCACTACAGCCTTAAATGAAATCAATGAATATAATCCAAGTGGGAGGTATGTGGTGCCTGAGCTGTGGAACTTCAAAGAAAAAAGGAAAGCAACATTGAAGGAAGTGATTAGTTACATCTTGAAGAATTTGAAGACACTTAAGCGCAAGAGATGATGAGATTAAGGTTGGTACTTGTATATTTTATTTGTCATTCAATTTTGATTTTTACTGGTTAGATAAATCAAGGGATGACTTAATGAATTTTGAATCGAGACATGCATGCTTGTGAATAATGATCATCTATATAGATGTATTTTAAAGCTTACAGTATTGATTTGAACGGTTGGATTCTTATGATTGGTATTACTACAAATTTTGTCGGCATCTATAAATCAAAAGTAAAAAATAAATATGAAGATTTTCTCAGTTTTGGGAGTAAATTCTCTTGGGTGTTGTTCCAGAACCTTGGGTTCAACTCTTTAAGTTATGTCTAGAGCTAGTACACCTATTTTAGTGGCAATCTAATCTAGTCCATAAAGTAGTTTGGTTTAACATCAAATCTGATTATTTTGTGATTTTCGAGAAGATTCTCTTAAATTAGCAAAGGATCTTACCCCAAGAACCCTTGCTATTGAGAGCTTGATTCATTTAAAAATTACTGCTCTCACTCTTCTTAACACTACAAAACTATTAACAATGGTTTCTGACGGAAGAAGGATTTTTGTCACTGATTTAAGTATCGACTTCCCTTCATATTCTGCTCAGCATCTTCAAAAGGCAAAAAGCCTTCTCAAAGATATCTCCGAATTCAAGCTTGAGCTTCCTCAAGAAATTCTCCACTCAGCAGAAATGGAAGATTATTTTATTAATCACCATGATGCACAAAGTCCAGAAACTCCTCCGGACCTTGATGAATATGAACTCCATAATTTACTCAATCAGATGGAAGGATAATAGATCTCATAAACGACTGCATTCTATCCAGCACACACGACACGACAGAGGTCTTTTCCATATCGTTGTAAAGATGCTAAAGTTAGTGTCGGCAGCAAAGTCAAAAGCTCAACAGTAAAAGCAAGCATCGGCAGAAACTGACAAAAAATAAACAGTAATTTGTCGGAAGAAAGTCAAAAAGGTTATAGTACTGCTACAGTAATACGCACCGATTACTGTCGTAGCCTCCGGTCTCCAGTCATCCTATGTCTATAAATGAAGTTGAAGACTGAAGTTGGAAAGCACCTTCTGATATACGCTCTCTAATGCTTTTATGTTTTTATCTCAGTTGTTTATAATCTACCGTCTGCTTTCTGCTTCCGTGTGTTTTTGTAAATGGTATCAGAGCTTTGTAACGAAGCCTGAATAGTAAGTTTTCTTTTGCTTATGTATATAAATTTCTGTTAATATTCAGCAATAATAGTGAATAGTGTGATATTATCTTTTCTTCCAGTTAATATATAATTTTTTTAATTTCTTGGTTACATTTCTGGTTTTTATAAATCTCATACGCTTGCATACTGGTTTTATTTTGCTTGCTTGTTCGTTGTCTGAGGGACGTTAGGATGTTAACAAGCCTTGGTTTAAAACCATTAGAGTCTGCGAGAGGTCTTAAGAACCCTTAAAAATCCAGAATGGCCGAAGAAAAAGAATTCGATTGTATCTGTGACTGGATAGGAAAAGATACTAGTGAATATGATCATAGTGTCCACATTAAGAATAGTGAAGAACATGATCTAAATAAGATCAGTTCCAGTGTTAACTCTCTAATAGATATCGTATCTTCTTGGAATAGAAAATTCCAAAAATATCAAACATCTACAGCAATGATGATTGATGGATCATTTGAGAATATAAATAATATTCTTGAAAAAATCGATAATAAAATCGATTATCTTCAGGGAATTCTTGACCTTTCTGAATTCACAGAAAAAAGTCAAGAACTTATTCATATAATAGAAATTTTGAAACAAATCAAAACAGATAATTTAGCAGATTTGTATCCAGAACATACTCCGGGTACAAAAAATCTCTACTATGGGACAAAAGAAATTCTGATGTTCCATAAAAAAAAAACCATCTTTTTAATAATCAAGAGTACGATAATATAGTTGAAATTCTAGACTATTGGAGAGAAATCTATAAAGATCCTTCACTAACTATTGAAGAAAGAAATAAAATTCTTCAAAACATAAGGAAAACATCTTTAGATTATGAAGAGATCCTAAGTCACTTCAATTATCAGATAAACCCAATATCTGATACTGAATCAAAAAACGAAGAAAAAGTTACAAAAATAACTAATGATTCGACTGATTCTTCCGAACCCGACGTAGATGACTCAACATCTACTGATTATGATGAAGAAATAGAAGTAGAAACTCCTTCAACTTCTAATCCTCAGTTTCTAAGATCACCAAAAAGAAAGATCGATGAACCCATCGATCCAGAGTTTTTCGGAGATTATGGCATCTCAGGAGAACCTGAACAAGTTTTTCCTACAAGAACTGAAGAAGGAACTTCAGATCCAAAACCTAGTTTAAGTCGAAGAGACGATATAAACAAGATTAATGTTGCTCAAAATGGCACTTATCTTGATCTTACACATATTCCATTTAAAGATCAAGAATAAGTTATAGATGATTGGGCACAATCACTGTCCATTCTCATCACTAATTACAAGACAGTCTGGAATAAAGAAAAATTCTTAGATTATATTGCGGCAACTCTACAAGGAGATGTCTTAGCATGGCTTCGCCAATGGGATCAGACTGATGAAGGAAAAGCTATAAAAGCTAGTCTTCTTAATGATTTTAAATCTTTCGAAGAAATACTTCGAGAATTCACAAAAATCATAAAAGAACATATGTGTGGATTTTCTGGAAAAGAAAACCTGCAAGAAGATGCAAACTATGCATTAACAAAAATTGAATTATGTGACATTTGTCAATACGACAAATTTGTTGTATTATATAAGAAATATTATTTCTTGATTAATCCTCCAAAAAATTAATTTTGGTTAGAACAATTTTTTAGTAAACTTCCTTATCCATGGGACGAATTAGCCAACAAAGGCTATTCTGATTTCCTAAAAAACCTAGGAAAACCTGATAATCTAGGTTTTAGGATAAATTATGTCCTAAGATTAATAATAGATAGATGTTTAGAAATACAGGCTAAAAGGAATGTAAAAAATCAAATTGCTTGTTCTAAATAAGGACAACAATGTTGTGATAAAATATTACAAGAAAATTGGAAAGTAGGATGTAACACAACCTACTCTAAAAAGAAAAAGAAATTTTCAAAAACTAAAAATTTTAAAAGAAAAACTTTTCGTTGGAAAAAATGGAATATGGAGAAAACTCCTTCTAAAAAGAAGTATATCAGGAAGAAAATATCTTCTCCAAAAGAGTCGACATCTAAAAAGACAGAATGTAGATGCTACATCTGTAATGAATTAGGTCATATTTCTCCAAATTGTCCAAATAAGGGCAAAGGAACTAGAAAAATGATTAAAATGATTGAAGAACAAAATCTTGAAATCATTTTTGGTTATGAAATTTCTGATCAAGAAACAATTCTTTATGAAATTTCAAGTGAAGATGAATCTTCTGATGAAGAATTAGTTTTTATGATTAATTCTACTTCCACCGACAATGACACCATCAGACTAGGAGATGTCATTAATGAAGAAGTTTCTTTTACAAAAGAACAACTTCAACAAATGCAAAAAATGCAAATTGTTAAAAAGGATGAAATCTGCAAAATCTCTCCTTTCACAAAATTTAATCCATTTTCTGCTAGAGTTTTTGAACAATTTAGTGGAAATACCGCCGTTAAATGTATAGCAGAAGGTAGTGTTGAACTCAGTATTTTCACTAAAGAAAAAATTTCTCGATGGAAGAAGAAATATCCTGAAGTAAGATACATTTATATTGGAATCATACAAATAAAGATAACCTCTTTATACCGAAGAGGAATCTAATCTAGTCCATAAAGTAGTCTGGTTTAACATCAAACCTGATTATTTTGTCTCCATTAATGATCCAACAATAGAAAAAGCTATTAGGATCATAATCCAATGTCAAGACACGGAACTTGACGATGCAACAACAGATCTAAACATAGAATGGAAAACAATCCATGAATTAACAAAAATCACAGAGACATCTACAAAACCATTTGATAAAACTCTGGTAGAAATCTTTGAGCCACGACCATATGATACGATTATAACTCCAAGGCTCGAAAGATGGGAAGATCTGAAGATTCCAAAACCCTGGATATTTCAGCAAAATATTCAAAAATTCATTAAAACTCCAAAAATTGAAATAACAGCTTATGGAGATAATCTTTACATGACTAATAAAACTGATGACCGTGAAAAAGAACCTGAATCACTCATCAGAAAAAATCCGCGATGGCAAAAAGAATTTCCATCAGATCTTCAAAAAATCCAAAGACAAATTTCTAACAAAGGAATTAGTTTTAGAGAACCAAGAGCACCACCTCCTATGTTACCTCCAAGATTTTCCTTAGACAAAGGAAAACAAATAGGATCATCAGATAATCCAATATTACCTGGATCCTCCTCTAAAAAATATCATATAAATTCAGCTTTAATCTATCATTTCCAACTAGAAAAAGAAGAAATTATTTTCGCTCCAAAACATGGAATCCGAAAACACACGTACTTGCTTGGAATCTTTAAATTCTTAGGTTATGAACCCTATAGCCTAAGTGTCCTTGCTCATACAGGAACAACAGTTTGCTGTTGCAGATGGAATGCTTTGTCAGAAGAAAAATGGCAAAAAATGAAGCACCCTATTCCTGTAACAAGAATCAATGACTCAGAAACATTCATCCAGTATAAAGCAAAAAATGTTTCAATTTGGTTAACAGATAAAAAATTTGTTATCCCAAAAATCTTATGCTTCCCAGATATGCATGGTGATTTCCTATTAGGAAATAATTTCTTAAATTCATATCTGCCTATGCATATTTATTCCAACTCCATCGCATTAAATTTAAAACAAGAGTTAATTCATATTCCTTTGCTCGATAAATATACCTATCTCTATGATAATAATTTCAGCCCTAAAAAGAGAGATGAAATTCAGTTAATACAAAATTCACATTGGCTTTATAAAATCCTTGAGCCACAATTTAGTGAAAATCCACTAAAGTTATGGTCACGAAGCCCACGGTACTGCACTTTAAGATTAATAAAATCTAAAGTCATAATTAGAGTCAAACCTATGATTTATTTGAAAAAAGGACATAGAAGAATTTGATAAGCAAATTAAAACTCTTCTAAACATCAAATTAATTGAAAAAACAATTAGTCCTCACTCTAGTCCAGCCTTCATGGTAAAAAATCATAATGAAATAGTGAGAAAACAACCACGAATGGTCATAAATTATAAAAGATTGAATCAATTTTTACAATTCGATGGTTATTTTATCCCTAAAAAAGAAGTTCTTATTAATCAAATAAGAGATGCTATCATATTTAGCAAATTCGACTGCAAATCTGGTTTTTGGCAAATAAAGTTAACAAAACATTCTAAGCCATTAACAGCTTTCAGTACACCATCTGGACATTATCAATGGAAGGTAATGCCTTTTGGACTGAATACGGCTCCACAAATTTTTCAAAGATGGATGGATTATATTTTCCATACATTTAAATCTTTTTTGTGTAGTCTATATAGATGATATTCTACTTTTCTCTAAAACAAAAGAAGAACATCGAAGTCATCTAAAACTATTCTGTAAAATAATTCAAAAACATGGAATTATTTTATCACCTAAGAAAATTGATCTAGAACAAACTAGAATTAATTTTCTAGGGTTAGAAATAACCTCAACAGGAATAAAACTTCAACCACATATTATCTCAAAAATAAAAGATTTTTCTAATTCTATAGAAGACAAAAAACAACTTCAAAGTTTTTTAGGTCTTCTCAATTATGGAAGAAATTTTATTAAAAATTTATCAAAAAAGGAAATTCCCTTTTTAAAGAAACTTCAAAAGGATCAACCTTTTGTTTGGAATACACAAGACTCACAGATAGTCCAAGAGATTAAAAAAGATCTTGAAGATATTCTTAATGTTTATTTTTCACAAAATGGAGATAAACTTATTTTAGAAGCAGATGCCTCAGATCTTTGCTGGGGATGTGTTCTAAAAGCTATACGAAAAGACGTATGGCCTGATAATAATGATGAACCACATCATTCAATTAGACCATTAAAAAGACCACTCTCTAAAAAACTTCAAAAAGAAGAATTAATTTGTGGCTATAATTCGGGCAAGTTTAAATAAAATGAACAAAATTATATTATTTTTGAAAAAGAACTTTTGGCTATTAAATTAGCTCTAAAACGTTTTCACATTTATCTTGCACCCGAAAATTTCATTATTCGAACAGATAATCAATCAGTTCGAGATTTTCTCATCAATAAGAAAAACTGTCTTGATGGAAGAAGATTAAAGTGGTATAACAATATTTCACTTTATTCCTTTGAAGTAGAACACCTTAAAGGAACTAATAATTTTCTTGCCGATTTTCTTAGCAGGAATTTTTATGATGGATAAAGACAAAGGAAAGGGAAAAGCCAGTGATTGGGTGACGATAGCCAAAAAAGCACCGTCACTAAAACAGTCGCTAATCCAGCAAAATCCTCCTACTTCCATAAACCAATGGTTTGTAGTTTTTTCAGGATTCCAACCAGGAATCTATGCAACATGGTTTGAATGCTACAATCAAACTAACCGTTTCAAAGGAGCCTGTTTTAAGGTCTTTGAGACTTATGAAGAAGCTAAACAAGTTTTTTTCAATGTTGGGATTGCATCCAAAAAATATTTTTAAAAGCAAGAAATCTCTGAGGTTTCTGACTTTTTCAATCCAGGAATCCCCTTGGATATTTATGAAAATCTTAATCTGTCATAGAAATCCCATGTTACAGATCAAAGAAAAATCTTTCGTAATTCTCTAAGTGCATTATCTAAACAAATAGCTGATCTAAATGCTTCATCTTTATATTTTAAAGATTTATGTATAAAAATGGTTTCACAAGTTGAATGGGAGAAAGAAATTCCACCCGAAAGAATTGACTGGTACCTAAAACTTGCTGAAATGCTAAAAGATAATTTTTCAGCTCCCATTTTCGAAAGGATAAAAAGAATGTCTTTTTGAAAAAGCAAAAACTGCTTTTCCAAGCCATATTTTTATAAAAATAAAGTTTTTAGTTGAAAATAACTACTGGACTTTGGGTCCAATTGCCACTAATAAACTTATATCTGTGAAAATAATGACATTTATTTTTAATATTGCACTGGGCATTGCAACTCTACAAAATAGTTAATTATTTCATCAGTGGTAGCATAAATTGTTGGCCCTTCAGGTCGGGTAACCATTATCGTTGCAAGATTTTTTTTCTTTTTCTTGTTTTACTCGAACACTGTAAGAGATGATCTCTGACTGTAAACATCTTATGGGCCAGTGGGCTAAAAAATGCATAATAACTAGAACTTTATGATCAAGCATATATGATCAAGAGAAATTCATTTCATGTCAACCTAGAAGGACAGTCAAAACTATGCCTTCTCAACTACTTGAGTGAGCTTGAGTTTATAACTTTATATATTCCTCATTGTCCATCATTATGGAACATTTATTTGTTCATCCTTCCTGTACAAATTTTCAAATAAACCATTTGCGCTTCAATGGCATTTTCTTGTACATGGTCCATTCAAGTTTATCTGAAGTTTTGTACCATTAGGATGACCGAAAATTGTTTGTCCGAAAATGGAAGTAAAGGACTACTGCTATTACAATGTCAGAGATTTTGGAGAAAACAGTTGCTTGCTTGAATTTCACCCATTAATTGGTTGCTTTAAATTTTTAATCAGTTATTCTGATTGTATACCCATGCCCATTGAGTTGATATTCTGTCCCCATAGCCCATTTTGACAAATTTAATTGAATGGATTCATCTGATATAATGCAACTAAATAGGGCTTCTGTTGGTGATGTGAAGTCAACTTTATATATCTATCAATATATATATATAATAAAGAAGAATAAAAGTAAGAAGAAAGCAAAAAAGTACAAGGCTAATGCGTTTATCCATAGGTTTTTGAAACATTACTACATTAGTAAAAAGTAGGAAATAATACTTCTGATCGCTTGGATCAGTAAACCACGAAATTTTGAAAACTAAAATCAAAAGCAACATTTTGTTGTTTTGAAATGAGTTTATATTCTTGATGTAGTTATTGAAAGTATGATTGTTGAAAATGCAAGCATCAGACACTTACGCCTGCATTTCTTTGTGGTTTTGTGCACGTATAGGGTCACTTGCTAGGTGGTGCAGGAAAGGGCTGGACAGACAAGTTCTATAAAGCTGGAGCAGCTTGCAGAATTTAGAAGTGTTATGAAATGAGAATTTTGGGTGAAATTTCTTCGTAGGTGTATTTCATGCCACCTTTCTTTTTTCAGTGAATATATGTATCAGAACTTGTTAAAACTCCATCTAAAGATTATCAACATTTCAATGGTGGTTGTCCGCCTAATGGAGAAATTTCTAGTGCATTCACTGTTCTTCATGTTATAAGCAAAGAGACAATTAAGAAAAAAATATGGAGGGCACTTGCAAGAAAAAAGGTCTCAAGTAAGAATGCATTAAAAGGAAAAAGAAAGTTACACAAGCTGCAATGAGCATAACCCTGCGATTACAACAAAAATATTGTCAAAATAGGAACTGTAACTCCAAAAAGTTAAGAAAGAGGGAAGGGGAAGAAGAAGACTGCAAGAGGTAACATTCTCTCTTCAGTTTCTTATAAAATGAGCATGCAATATGAGGTGTATCATTGTTGCTCAAAATATCAGGTATTATTATATACAACGATGACAAGGAAGCACCATCATCAATATTATTTGGCAACACAAATGTCACAATGCCACTTATCCACATGATATTTGAGAGTAGTGGGAAGAACAGGTATCAAAATCCAAAGGCCAGTTTGCAGCAAAGTAATTCACTGTTGTACAAGCAAAGTGGTGACAAACACCACCAAAACATAATCAGAAGCAATCAAAAGCAGTAAATGCGTGTGCTCCACAATTTTACTGTAACAACAATAATATCGCCAACTTATCAAAGCTATTATTAAACCTTGCAATTCATGCCTACTAATAATACCAAAACTACTGACTATAATTCAGGCAAATTTCATCCTTTGAATAGCCTCCTCTTTCCATGCTGACAACCATAAAAGTTTCTCAAGTTGCTCCTTTTCTCTGGCCTTTGATCGCGATTAATTACAACACATTTAGAGTTCAGACTCTGCCTCAGAACCCCGACATACGCTTACTTCACTCTTGGGAAATCTTCAAAACAAAACAATACTCCATCAGTGAAATCTAAATATTTTCTTCCTTCCAACACTACATTCAAGCAGCACATTTGATCTTTCCATTTGTTCATTGAATCCCATTTACAACCTTAAAAACAAACTTAACTACCTGAAAATATGTTGTCTTAGTTTTCATAATTTAAGCCTCGAGAAGGTAAAAATGTATAAATAAACAAGCAGCATCCCATAAAGGATAAAATACAACTGTTTACAAACAGAGCAACATAAGGTAAGTTCAGCAGAGGTGTAAGTCATGCAAAGTAGCTAAAACATGACAGTAATTGTCATGATAGGGAGGGAGATGGTAAACAACAGAAACCAAAATTCAGAAAAGAAGAGAACATATCAGATATAAATTAGCCTGACAAGTTAGTTGAGTGAGGAACTTGTAAAAACAGAATGAGACTTTTGCAATAGAACATAGAAACAGATTTAAATTAGCTTGATAAGTTAGTTGAATGAGGAATTTGTAAAAAGATAAATAAGACTTTTGCAAGAGAACATAGCTTTTATTTTCATGCCAGCCAATATGTCAGAGGTGGTGGATGTAATACTAGTACACAAGATTGAAGGAGAAAACAGGAATAGCCAGAGCATCAATGTCAGCTATGGGTGGTAATGTTGCTAGGTTATGAAAGCAGGATTAGTAGGAGCAGTGCAAAATGTGATGGAGTTGATTGAAGGATGCAATTATATTAGTCTAAGCAGCTATGAGGGCAGCAGAAATAGAAACCGCCATTTGGAGGTCCAGCAAACAGAGAGGGAATGATTGTGTACTTGATCCCACGGAAAAGGAAGAGGGAAGAGAGCGCTCAAATCTTTATGCAAAAACAATTTTGATGCTGTGAGACACATTATTCAAGTCAATGTAAATCATAACATTACGAATTTACCAGGTACCTTATTGCAACAATTACATGACCCGATCATATACGTTCATCACAGATATATAATCAAATCCATCATAAGGGAAGATTTCAAAAACTAAGATACAACTTTTGCCACAGGTGTAAAATGTAAATAGAATGTGGGTGCCATCAAGCAAAGACATGTAATGTAATTCAATAAACAGCTATAATATCATTTATTTTTTTTCATTGAGTATTCTGTTCATTTTCATCACCTAGACCATACAAGAAACCAGCATATTTCTCAAGTGAGCCACTAAAGAATTTTTCTTTCAACTTCCTGAATGAACTAGATGTGAGCAAACTATCAGAACCAGCCTGGTGACAAACACCAACTCTCTCAACTTCCAACAGTTGACCAAGCCTGCTCAATCCACCATGAAGGCTATTGGAGAACCTCATGATATACTTTATGTCATAAATGGTGGGAAAGTACATGTAAATCAAATCAAAAAACACTTCTTGCGTATCGGGCAAATTCTGGCAAGTCAGAAGCTTAAGCAAGTACCCAAAATCAAACGCACTATGGAATGTAACCCAATAAACACTATCATTCAGTACAATGCCCGATGACATCAGGAGCTCTCCAAAGTGTAGTGAATCAATACCCTTTTCATTATTTTTCTGGAAATCAATACCACTCTGCCGCAAAAGCTCAATTGAGTCATTTGCAAAAACATCCTCGTTAACATTGAATTCACGCAAGTTGAACTGCCAAACGCAATGCTTGCCGGTGCCACATGTGGGTAAATTCCCTTGCTCATCCGAAAATGTAAGGCCAACTTGAATCAATTTCAACATGTCTACATTGTCCTTCAAAGACCGGTAATTATACTCATTATTGTTCTTGAAATCGCCCAACGGATCGACAACAATTCCAGGAAACTCCGTATCCATGGCAATACAAGGGAATTCATCGAGAACTCCACGAATCATAGCAAACTCTTCTTCAAGATTGTGATTCCAAACCTCTCGAATATCAATCGTATCGCTTTTCGGCAGAAATGACATTTCTTACGGTACAAAATCGATCAAAGAACAAAAGATTTCACAATTTTTGATTTGTGAACAAACCAAACAACCATCAGAACATCGAAACATAGAAAATCTATGCTGAATCCTCTTGATGCGAAAAAGATCTGCAAAAACCCCAACATAATTAGCTACAAATGAATCAAACATCAAATCAACCCTCATACAAATTACAACTTCCATGAAATCAACAGAAATAAAAAGGTCAATGGATATCGAATTTCACCTGCAATTACCAGAGTTTCAGGCCTATGTAACGATAGAAAAGATACGATATTTAACAGGGAAACATTTGACTTCTAGACTCTAGACACGGAAGGGATCGATAGTTAGGGTTTCGAAATGGGTTATCATAAGGCGGCGAAGGGAGAAAGAATTTTAGGTTAAGATTGGGGGGTATATATCAGAGAATATGTTAGTTTTAGATAGAGAAAATCTAGAGAGAGAAGAGAGAAAGGGCTTCAATTCAACACGATTGAGGGCCCTTCTCTGCTCACCTCCTGTCAACATTGTAGATGGAAAAAGAAAGAAGAGAGATAGAGAGAGAGAGAAAATTAAACGTTGATATTTTAAAAATACTAATTTTAAAAATAAAAAAGTTACTTGCCAAAAAAATAAATAAATAAAAAAGTAAATATTTTATTTATGCCATGCGCAAAACCTGTCAGTCACTGACTCACTACCAGTGTGACTCACTAGTGACTTTTTCCGTTTTCCTTATTTTAAGGGGGTTAGGCAAAAATGCAAAAAAAAAAAAAAAAACAAACCCTATACTTTCATTGTTTTGCAACTTGCCCTTCAAACTATTTTTTATTCCCACGTTAGTCTCTCATTTTTTGTTGCCAACGTTATTACTATTTTTTTTCTTCCCAAAAGTTACTTTGGGATTGTTCAGCTACTTACCAAAGTCAGTTGATGGAAGCATGCCTATACATGATACATGATTCGAGGTAGGAACATGTGGTCCAGCAAGTAGGTATATGAATATATACATTATTCTAAGTTACCAAAATAATTTTTTCCTCGCGGTCTTCTTTGTCCTCCTCTACCTCAAGAATGATTTGTTGCAGCTGGAAAGGTGTTAGAGAGAGAGTGCATGCACCAAAGGTCCCAAGAACTGGACGTAAACATAAGAAGGAAATTCTTGATCAGCGGTTGAAAGCATGCATGCATTAGGGTTTTAGGTTATTTCTGTATTTATAATTCTTTTTTCTTTTTTAAAATTAACAAATCGGAGACATGGTTCATAGTCGCGGGATAACGGACTCAGATTTGTGTCAACGTTACGTAATGATATCACAGTGTAACGGACTCGGGCCCGTAATCAACGTTACATAATGGTATCGGATGTCATAATCGTGAATTTTTTTCGATCTTGCATGTAGTGTCCAAAATACACTAGTACGTCATTTTTTTACCACAAAATTCGATAAAGATGAATTTTTAATAAATTTTAGTTATTTTTATTAAAACAAATTAAGTGCATTATGAATGAGTAATCATCTATTCATAAATTTTAGGTCACTGTAATTATTAAAATGGCTTACTAATTATAATTTTACTAAAGTAATGAATACAAATATATTTAAACGTGAAATAAATAATTATAGATACCATAAAAGAAATAAAATAGATTTCAAAAAGACAAAAAGTATGTTTCAACCTAATAAGTTGAGGGTTTTTTTTTGGATAAATTACACTGATCTCTCCTGAGGTTTGCTCGGTTGGACAAAGACCCCTTCCGTCCAAAATTCTGTTAGTTTTGTCAAAAAAAATTAGGATAAATTACACTGACTTCCCATGAGGTTTAGCCTAATTGCACCCGGCATCAAACTAATTGATTTTGTTACAATGACCTCCCCTATAACAGAAATAAACTAACTAACGTTAACTTTTGGGTGAAATGTCTATTATATCTTTAATATTATATTGATATAAAAATTAAAATATTTATATGTATAAAATAACATTTTTGCCCATCTAATATAATAATATTTACTATATTATATATATAGTAAATATTATTATATATATATGTGTGTGTGTGTGTGTGCACACGCACAACTCCAGCTGTCATCATCACTCTCATCGACACTACACCAAGACCACCATCATGCCATAGACCAGACTCACCACTCACGGCTGCCATGCCATGAACCACCACTAGTTAAGCCGCCGTGAACCACCACAACCATTGTGCATAACCCCAGCTGCCATGCCACCACCATGGTGAGGTTGATGAAGCCGAATGTGGGAGCATGGTGGTGGTCATGGCAGCTGGGATTGTGCACGATGGTTGTGGTGGCTCAGCTAATGGTGGTTCATGGCATGATAGCCGTGAGTGGTGGGTCTGGTTTGTGGCATGACGGTGGTCTTGGTGTGGTGTCGATGGGGGTGATGATGGCAGTTGGGGCTTACTATATATATAGTAAATATTATTATATTAGATGGGCAAAAGTGTCATTTTATATATATAACTATTTTAATTTTTATATCAATATAATATTAAGAGTATAATAGACATTTCACCCAAAAGTTAACATCGGTTAGTTCATTTCTATTATAGGGGAGGTCATTGTAATAAAATCAATTAGTTTGATGTCAGGTGTAATTAGGCCAAATCTCAAAGGAAGTCAGTGTAATTTACCCTAAATTTTTTGACAAAACTAACGAAATTTTGGACGGAGGGGGTCTTTGTCTAATGGAGCAAACCTCAGAGGAGGTCATTGTAACAAAATTTATTAATTTGATGTCGGGTGTAATTAGGCCAAACCTCAGGGGAGGTCAGTGTAATTTATCCTTTTTTTTAATGTGATCAGTCGAGTTTTGTGGGGTCAATGCCTAAATAATTGTAAAGTAAATTACAAAATTAACACAGCACTTAGACTCATTCGTACCATGCCATATTGGTCTTTTGTTTCTCAATTTCAAGAAAATCGGAGGATGGCTAAAATACTTAAAGAAAAAAAGGGTTAAGTTTACTGACCTTTATGATGTTTGGTCAAATTAAACTTGGAGAGACATTTTTCATGTTTTTAAGTAAATTTAGATAGATAGTTGATTCATTTAATTGGAGGTGAATTATGTCTCAATGTGACTTGTTCGATATGTTAATATTTTCTTTTAATATCTCTCATTTATTTTCAAAACTTAGTAAATGATAATTATACAACAAGTTTTCATTACATGTATGAACACATAACTTTGACAATTCATGCCTAGGAAAGATACACAGTTCCACACCATAGTATAATGTAGTTAGGTGGACAATGTATACTAACCGAGATGGGTTGTAGTTTAGTGAGTGTTTATATATATTCTCTTTATGATTTCATTGTAAGCATGTGTGTACGAGACAAGGACTTTGATAGGTCATACTTAAGGAAGACGAGTCATACTACACCCTAGTTTAAGTAGACGATTTGTGCCAACCGAAGATGGGTTATTACTTAGGCTTTAATTGTATGCTCATAGTTTCATAAATCTTATTTATATATATCGTAGAATTTTTTTTCAAAGTAATTTCAATCGACAATGGTATGATGCTAGTGGTGAAGTCAAGATCCTAGACTTCTTTCTTTTGGATATCAATATCATTTATTTATGTTTTTATTTTATGTCATTTAATTTCAACACCTTAGGATAAAACAAACAAAATAAATTATTTTTGAATAAAGTTAGATAAGATCTTGATAACTTAATAACAAAACCAGCGCAGTCTCTGTGAGTTCGACCTCTACTCACTACTTTACTAATTTTAGTAGAGTATTTGTAGGTATTTATAAATTTTCTTTTCTCAATGTATAAAACAATAACAACATTATTATATAACATTTTATCAGTTTTGCACTCGAACAAAATGGCGTCGTTGCTGGGGAATCCATTTTTTCGGTGATCGAAATAAATTTTAAGTATGAAAATACAATTTTGCCCTTACATTATAATATCACATTATATTTCAAATATAGTAAAATATAATGACCTCCCCTGAGGTTTTTTATAATTGCACTGACCTCCCCTAAAAAAAAATATGATTTCTAAAATGACATATTTTTTCACATTATACTTTCTCTCTGTTCAGTCTTCTTTTGTACACCTGCTATACCACCATCGTCACCACCCCTGACTACCATTGATCTCCGATCTTGCTCCTCACATATCTGATCAATCGCCAAAATTTCTATCACACAAATTATTTTCAAACATCTTCGATCATGGTCATATATATACAAACACATACATATGATCAAATCTTTGAACCTAGTTGTTGAGTTTTGTCATGAGTCAAGAGTACGGCTTAACAAAAACAATCAGGTTGATGGTTTCGTGTGCGTGGAAGCGTACATATCATTTTAAAAATCAAATTTTTTTATTTTTTTATTATTAAATTATTTGGAGGTATAATGGTAAAATCATCCTAAAATATTATTTCAAATCAGCATAGGGGAAGTCAGTGCAATTATGGCAAACCTTAGGGAAGGTCAGTGCAATTACGGCAAACCTCAGAAAATGTCATTGTATTTTACCCTATTTGAAATATAATGTGATATTATAATACAAAGGCAAAATTATCTTGTCACTCTTAAAATTTATTCCGGTTATCAAAAAAATTGATTCAATGGAGATGAAATAAATAAAGTCCAACTGGTCTCTCTAAGTGTAATTTGGGCCAAATGTCAAAAAAATTTAACCCAAAAAAAAAATAGATTTAGAGGAGACAAAGTGTAGTTGGCTGTCAAAGTCACAGTTTACTTTTTCCAGTAATTAGTCTTCAATAGGAAATCCTTCCATCTTCCTTGTGATAACACGTCTTAACTCTTCTTATTTTTCTCTGTATTTGTTCTACCCTCTTCTCTTTCTTTATATATGCTCTGTAATTTTTCCCCTCCTATCTTAGCAAATATTTAAATTTAGAGGAGATTGGAGAATAAGAGCAAAGGAGAACTGAAGAAGACCCATTCTCTCTATTTGCTCTGTTATTTTTCTTCTTTTGTAACTCCAATTTCACAACCAAAACGACCATTTCTCAGCCCTTACGGATGTAGTTTTGACCGATTTTTAGTGAATCGGCAGATAGTAGTGTGCATATCGGAACCCACTGTTATATCGACTGTTATACCGATGAGTAACTGTATCAATATCGTTGCAAATTGGCCAGTTCACTAAACCATGGTCGAAGTAATTTAATAATTGCACATTACCGGAAGCATTTTGTCAACTCTTGGAATTTGAGAGACTAATGTGACAACAAAAATAGCTTAGGGGACAAGTTGCAAAATAATGAAAGTTTAGATTTTTTTTTTTTTGCATTTTTGCCAAAAAGTTATTAGTAAGTGCGAAAATCTATTGTTATTAGTTACTATTACCCTCCCCATTTCAAACGTGTCTGGAATCCTATACGTCCAGTCCACCCTGCAAAAAAAAAAGATAAATAAAGGAAAATGTGTACACACAAATTTTGAGTCTGAGAATAAGATCAAAACACGTGGACAAATATATCAAATATATTAATTTCAAGAAATATGGGTTATAAGTCTCTGTAAATCTTTACAAAAGAAAGATAAATTCTTCTAATTCGATCTCCTTGGTAATCTGGATTCAAGGGCTACTGGAGCTTAATCTTGAATTGGATTGAAACTTTGGTGAAGAATGACACATGGATGATGTGTTTATTGTTCTTCTCCTTCAGGGTTTAGATGCTTTGAAGTTTTAGATTTTGAATGAAGAATCTTGTAGAGTTTCAGCTTTTTTTGAGAGTCTGCTGGTTCTCCCCTTTTTCTCCCAATTCAAGGGCTATTGGAGCTTAATCTTAAATTGAGTTGTTGAGAGTCCTCTTCAAGTGTTTATTGTTGAAGAAAATCGATGAGAATTTCTTATCGAGGGCTGAAGAAGTTTGATCTCGAACAGTCTTGTTGATGATTCTTTGAATTTGTTGAATCGTTGAGGAAGAACGACACGACTTTAAATGTGCTTGTTGTTGTTGTTCTTCAAATCTTTGAGGGTTGGATGAACGTATGTCTTCAGAGGTTCAAGTGTTGATTGAAGGCAAAGTCTAGAAGAGCTTTAGTATTCTGTAAGAGTCTTTTTCCCTTCCTTTCTCCTTCATTTCAAATGGGTTGGACTTTTTAGACAATTTGGATCAACCCATGACCCATTTATTTGTGGTGAGTCTGAGCTTCGAATTATCTGACTTATTGGGCCACATTTCAAAGTGGGCTAAACTGAAGATAAGCCCAAATTATATTTTGGATCTATCATATAATTTTTTAATGTCTACAAGATGTACATATATATATAGAAACAAAAAAATAAATAAATAGAGAGAGTTTATCGAAGAGAACACTCATAGTAGTCGAAGATTGCCAGCTTATGAAAATCAAAAATCCTATGCCTCTTGATCGTCGAAGATGGCAGCAGAGTGGGTTTAAAGGCGACCGATAGTAAGGGTTGGGGTGAGGAGTGGTGAGAGGATTATGAGAAGAGACGGTGGGTTAGGAATAAAACCCTAATCTTATGGATATATATGGAGTACCTTAGTATTATTAAATTATTAAGGTAATCATATTATATAATCGGAAAGAGGCTAGTTTGATACAAATGGAGGCAAAAAAAAAAAAAAAAAGCTCCTAAATTTGCAAGACCACAAACTTCCTTACCACTTTTGTCACCATTTTTTTATTTTATTTTTGGTCGGTTCATACAAAAATAGTATTAAATGATGGAAAATGATATATGTATTAGCATTATATTATGTCAGATCTGATAATTATTGCATTAGATTAACCATAATTTTCATTCAGATTGGTAATCTAACCAATTATCAGGTGTTCAAATATCTTTAATTATGGATTCTTCAAAAGGAACAATAATAAATAACAACAAGGGTGAGTTCGAAGAGAGTAAAGAACTAGACAAACTTAAAAGGTTTTTAAGGGTGACAATGTATTCAATAGGCAATGATAAATCTTTACCAAGAAAAAAAATTACCCTTAGTTTATTGAATAGAGTTCAATAATAGTGGTTAAGTTGTTCTAGATCTCTTATAATTATCCTATTTATAATTTTTGAAAGTAATTGGTTATTTACCATTAGTTAATACCTTGAGAGATATTGCATAATAGTTCAAAGAGGTTTGTTATTTACAAATCACCAGCACGATTGTAAATCCACACTCGCCCACTTGCACTATTAAAAAAATATTTTATGCAAACCTTTTTTACAGTGATACATTCAGTCAAATCACCTTTTTAAAGACATCATTTTATATTGTGAGTACTAAAAGTACTCTAAAATAGTATTATTTTTCCCTTGACTCAATTGTAATCAATTGTTAGGTGATATAGCAAAGGAAAAGAAGAAACCCAGTAGCTATTTTGCTCTCTTCGACGAAAGCCTCGAATTTCTCCTCTTTTTTGGTCTCTTCCCTTTGCTGCCTCATTTCTCTGTTATTCTCTTCATACTGTGTCGGGTAAGAGTTTTAATTTTTTATTTTCTAAATATATTATGCTTTATAGAATAGTTTTTCATGACCAAATCTTAATTTCCTTTGTATGTGGTGCCCATTTTATGTTCTCTTTTTATCTTGCAACTTTATATTTTTTATGAAAGTAAAGACCACGTGATGCTAATTTTTTTTCCCTGTTACATGTTTAAAAGGATTTTTGTGTTACCATAATTCTCATTGTTAACGTAGGTTGTTTATAATTATATTCTTTTTTTCTTATATTAAGTAATCATAGGTCTAAATATTGATTTGAATTTAACCAATGAGGAATGTGACAAAGATAATGTTCCATGTGCAAGTGAAAATATAATAGATTGTGAAAATCATGAGGAAAGGAAAAAGTGGTATGGAATTTGATTCACATCAAAAAGTATATTCATTTTATCTAAAATATGCAAAGTCTATAAGGTTTGGTGCCTCAACAAAAAATAGTCGTTAGTCAAAGGCAAGTGGAGAATTTATTGATGTAAAGTTTACTTGTACAAGATATGGGGTTAAACGAGAGTTTGATGCACTTAATCCACAACCTTGTCTAAAAATCGATTGTAAAGTATTTTTACATGTAAAGAGAAGACATGATAGAAAATGGTTTATTCATGAGTTCATCAAAGAACATAACCATGAACTTTTTTCTAGTCATACACACTATTTGTCGTGTCATAGGAGTATCACTCCTACTATCAAGCAAGACATTAATACTTTACATGCAGATGGGGTTGAAAACAAGTAAGATTTTTACTACAATGGCCAAACAAAATGGTGGATATAAAATATTGGATTTCTAGAAAAGGATATTAGAAATCATTTTGATAAGGAAAGACGTTTGGAATTAGTATCAGGAGATGCTAAAGCAATGTTGGAACATTTTATACATATGCAAAAAGAGAATACTAATTTTTTTATGCATTGGATTTAGATGAAGAACAACGTTTAAGAAATATTTTTTGGGTTGATGTAAGAGGCCAAGAAGATTTTAAGATTTTTGAAGATGTTTCTTTTGATACTACATATATCACAAACAAATACAAATTGTCTTTCGCGCCATTTGTTGGTATTAATAATCACTTCCAAACTACACTTCTTGGATGTGCGTTGCTTGCAGATGAGACTACATCAACTTTTATTTAGTTAATACAATCATGGATTAGAGCAATGAGTGAAAAATCTCCAACTGCTATACTAACTGATCAAGACAGGGCTATGAAAACAGTCATTTCCAAGGTATTCCCAAATACACGATATCGCTTTTGTTTGTGGCATATATTAAGAAAGGTTCTTGAAAAGCTTAGTCATGTCATAAGAAAACATGAAAATTTTATGGGAATGTTCAATAGATGTATTTATAATTCATGGACTGAAGATGAATTTAAGAAAAAATGGGGCAATATGGTTAAAAGATTTGAACTTATGGAGAATAAATGGATTGAAGGTTTATTTGAGGATCGTAAACATTGGGTTCCTATTTATATGAGAGGTACATTTTTTGCAGGAATGTCTACAACTCAAAGATATAAAAGTATAAACTCTTTCTTTAACAAATATGTGAGTAAGAAGACTTCGTTGAAAGAGTTTGCTGAACAATATATGGTGGCTTTACAAGATAGGGATGAAAAGGCGGCATATGTTGATTTTTGTACATTGTACAAAAAGCCCGCTTTAAAGTCTCCTTCACCATTTGAGAAACAAATGTCAATGGTTTACACACTTGAAGTCTTCAAGAAATTTCAAGTTGAGGTTTTGGGAGCATCTAAATGTTACACTCAAATATAATTGGAAGATGGTACATTTAAGAGTTTAAAAGTTCAAGATTTTGAAAAGAATGATGATTTCATGGTTATATGGGATGCAAGCAAGGAAGAGGTTTTTTGTTTATGTCGTCTATTTGAATACAGTTAGTATTTTTGTAGGCATGTGTTGGCGGTACTCTAATCTTTTGGTGTTTCTAACATTCCATCTCAATACATCTTAAAGACATAGACTAAATATGCAAGAAGTGTTAATACCATAAGACGCATTCCAAAAGATGTATTTTCAAAGAAGCAACGTTTTAATGAGTTAGTTCAAGAAGCCACCAAGTTGAGTAAGGAGGTGTCAATATGTATTGAGAGTTTTAACATTGCATATGATGCACTAAAGGGAGTTTTAAAAAATGTGCAATGATTAATAATTCTCTTAAGGGCTTTAAAGAACCTTATAGTTCTCTTGATCTTGATAAAAAGAACGTTGAGAGTAATGTGACGCTTAATATCTCCGTGCTTGACCCACAAGTGTCAATTACGAAAGGAGCTCCTAAAAGAATCAAAAACGGGATTGAAAAAATGAGTAAAAGAAGATACACCACCAAACGAAAAGAGGTTAGTACCTAATTTTTTTGCCGAAATTTAGAACACTTTAAATTGAGAAAAGTTAATTTTTGTTTTACTTTGAATTTTATAGAATCATTTGAAGACGAGAGATTTGAATATTGAAAATTGTTATGACATAGAGCAAGATACACACGTGATGGTAACTAATCTTATAATTATGTATACAATTATTCTTTTCATGTTTTGGCTCATAATATATTATGTATATTTGATATGTGTAATAGGAGGAGAATTATCGTCATGAGTTTGTTTCTAACTAACTTACACAAGATTTTTAGGTACAATATTAATTACAATTCACAGTTTACTTGCATACCATAAAAATAGTCTTATATTAATTAAATTGATAAAAAATGATATTTAATTTTTAATATTGTAAAAATTTTCAGGTCTCAAGAGTCAAGATTGTGGAAGGGACATACTTTGTTTATGAAGAAAGTCCATTTATTTTTTTGTCATGCAGTGATATTTTGGGATATGATACAATGTTTACATCCCAAAAGCTTTCTTTAGTTTTGATATT